>CM034710.1:57764168-57776430 GCA_020142125.1 Phrynosoma platyrhinos
CTAGTGTCTCTCCCCCAGATGACATCAGATGGTAATGGAGGGGGGGGGGCTCTTCTTATTTTAGGCCCAATGATCAACATCAGATCACATTCTATTCAGAACAAGTACAAAAATAATTCTATAGTATCAAAAGTGTTTGCTACAGAATCTCCCCCATTTTCTAATTCACTGAGATTGCATTTACCATGACCATTCTGAGCATTAAAATCTCCCAGGAATAGCATTCTACAAACATTTACTGAGGTTGCATCTGGGCTGTAGAAATAATCCAGTTTGTCACTGCTTTAACTGCCACGGCTCAATGTGATGGAATTCTGGGAATTGTAGTCTGTTGTGGCCCTAGAGCTCTCTGACAAAGAAGACTTAATGTCTTACAAAAGTACAATTCCCAGAGCTCCATAGCACTGAGCCATGACAATTAAAGTGGTGTCAAACTGGATTATTTCTGCAGCCTCAGATTAGGAACAGGCAAAGCATGGACTACAGGCCACATATAGATCCACAAGGTATTTTCGTAGCCCATGGTTTACCAAGGACTCCCTCCAGGGTCCCAATGCACCCTAACATTTTTTTCAGTTGAATAATTCCCCCAAATGGTCAAAACTGCTGTTCCGTGAGTCTCCATAAATAACAGTTTAGCGAGAAATGTTCCCCGTCATCTTCCCAAACTTTTAAACTCACAGCACTTCTTGCTATCACAAGCAGAAGACTAGTCAAGTCTAGTTGTGATTTTTAGCCAATCCGGGTGTACAACAGCTAGTTATGGGGGCAAAAATTGGCTCCACATATACTCTTTTGTTGCTACTGGTTGATGTGTGTGTGTGTGTGTTTGTCTCATCGGTCCAGACTTTAGGGCGAACAGTGCCTGCTGGAATTTTGTAAGTTCTTTGGCACTGTTGTCCTTTGCTTCATCCTTTCCATCCTTTGTTACATGGTTTACCCTCAATTTATTATCCATGGATCATATCGAAATCTGTAATTTTTACCCCCAAACCTGCCCTTGACATACATGAGGTTGACTTATAGTTGAGCAGATAAGGTAATTCAAAGTGTATGTCAGCTTAAATGTGGTAAGTAACTCTGAAAAAGTAATGTGTTTCAATTCAGCAGGGGCTAGTTAGTTACAGTTTGTAAAAACTAATGCTTTCCTTTCACATTAAGTATAACTAAAAACATCACTCCTAATATTACTTTTGCCGTGGAATCTAAAAGAGTTCCATAGAAAACAGAGTGATGTTGACTCTCATGTTTTTATGCTTGTAACTTAGGGCCTTTGCAGACTGCCAGAAATAATGCAGCTTGAGTCCACTTTAACTGCCCTGGCTCAGTTCTAGAGAATCATGGGAAGTGTATTTTTTTCTGAGACATTGAGCCTTCTCTGTCAGAGAGCTCTGATGCCACAATAAACTACAGTTTCCATGATTCCCTAGCACTGAGTCAGGGCAGTTAAAGTGGACTCAATTTGCACTATTTCTGGCAGACTGCAAAGGCCCTTAGTTATGCCTTAGTTATTGCAAAAAAGGGAGAAATAATTATGAATAACTTATTTACAAGAAACGTCCAAGTCCTCTTCAACTCTACAAGATAAAACTAAAAAATAGATCTGTGTGTCTAGTTGCTGCCTCTAATTTAATTACAGTCCTGCCCTCCTGCTTATTTCTGTGTTCAGAACATTCGGATAGGGAAACAACAATTAAACTCAGCAAATCCAAGCCTTTTTTTGCCTGACTGCTAGGAAAAAAAAAAAAAAGGAAGATCTTTGAAAATCTAACTAGCATTCCCAAATCTAACTAGCATTCCCAACATGTGTTCTAGTGCAGTGACTTCTAACCCACCCAGATTGTGGGACTTCAACTCCCAGAAGCCTCAGCCAACAGTCAGACATTCTGGGAGCTGTAATCTAGAACATCTGATGGACCAAATGTTGCAAATCACTGTTCTAGCATAACTAATTGTAGAAACAAAATTACTATGGATATCTGTAATAGACATGCTGTTCAAATCCAGTATCATTTCCTAGCATGACTAACTTAAAACCAAGCTAAATGTTCGATGTTTGTATCAAATTTATACTAAAAATAAAGATGTGAACAGAATCATGTGTCTTCCTTCTCTAATAGAAGTATCTTTGCTACAGAAATTGTCTGGAAATGGGAGAGGCAGAAGGACAGGGAGAGCCAGCCTATATAGGTGAGATAAAGGTCTAAACCAGGGGTAGGCAACCTTTTTTACCTTGGGGCCTGGTCCCGCAAAGTCCCTCCCGCCGCTGGGCCGAAGGGGGTGGGAATGGTGGCGTGCGCGCGCACACACCCCCGCGCGCTGCTGCGCCGCCTCCTCCATTTTGGAAATCAAAATGGCAGCCGCGACTCGTTTGCGCATGTGCAGGAGTACTGTGTATGCGCAAATGCGTCGCGACCGCCATTTTTATTTCCAAAATGGCAGTCATGGTGTGCGCGGCTGCACAGCGGCAAAAATGTGCCGCGGTGGCGGCGTGCGGCAGCGGAGGCGCTGTCAACCTTCGGTCTGGGCCGGTAAATCCAGGGACCTGGGCCTTAACTGGCCCCTGGGCCGTAGGTTGCCGGTCCCTGGTCTAAACCCCCAGCTCAGTCTGCAGAAAAATGACCAAGCTACAGCCAAAATATACACAGCAGAGTACAAAAGCAAAAACCTACAGCTATTGGTATTGGTAGTGCACTGACCACTTTTCACACTTAAAAGACAGTTGATTCATCCAAAGTTCTGAAGGCTTTTATCTCGTTTGCAAAGTTTATAATAATACACAGTACATATATACACACTCCTCTCTGACTTTCAATCAACTCCAACGTCTGCTCTCCAGCTCCAAACTGATCCACACTAGTTCACAGCAACAACCTGCTGGTTCAACAATAACTCACAACTGACAACAAAACATGGGACCAGTCTCCTGGTCCACTTATATAGAGGGTTGGCTGTGAGTCATCATTCAGTGCCACATAGCATGATGCAATGCTGTAGCAATCTTGCATTATGCCTTGAGCTCATGAGTCAACTGTCAGTGGCTGTATCACAGAATATGTGTCATCTGTCAATCAAAATATTTAAAGGCATATTACTTTAAGAGAAACTGTGATTATTAAAATAATAAAAACCAAAAAATGTGTATTACTCGAATTTTCCCCTGCCTAGTGTTTCTGTTTCAATTGTTATTTTCTGTTTCATTATGGGTTGGATTCCAATTTGGGCACAAGCATTTTCTTTCCATCCATGGCTACACCTCTTCTCCTCCCCTAATGCTGAACAATAATGATTCAGGGGCCCTGCTGAATGGAATAAGTTGTGGGAGGCTAAATCTCTGGAAAATTGGCACTTTTCATCAACGGAGCTCATAGGTTCTCTGCCTGATTTCAAGGATCCTTCCTTAACTTTGTACTACAGCTTATCCTCTTTAGCAATGTCCCTATGTGGGTAGGAAAGCCCACTTCTAACAGGCCACTTCTGGATCCAACCCCATGTCTTTTCTACAGTTTCTCACCTTCAGCATCATCTGCTCCAGAAAAGAACACTGCTTCTTTTGCTCAGTCATCCACTTCAACATTAATTAGAAACACACTAACATTCACATTTCAATGAGTCAGTACATTTCAGGAACATTAGAAATCTGCTGGTCACTGTCCAAATGTATGTGTGTAGAAATAACACATGCATAAAGACTGAAGTTCAAGGTATTGGTCATCAGTTTGATCTGCTATAGACCTTGGGGCCTGGCGACTACAAGAACAATTTCCTTATATTATAGAGCTGCTCTTAAACAATGGTTTGTGTTTTCTTGAATTTTCACTGGGTTTGAAGAAGTTAGTTCTGAGCTTAAATATACTTATTAAACAGCAAGTTCTACTGAAATCAGGAAAACAGTGGGCTTTTCTACTGGGTAGACATGTTAGGATTGCTCTGTACCCAATGTTAAGGTATTTATACTCATTTATTATTTATTAATCAAAGTATGTATAGCTTGCCCTATATCCAAAGGTCTCAGGACAGTCTACAAATAAAACCAATTTTAAAATTAAAATAATAGAAATATAATTTATAATCTAAAATATTACAATTTAAAACATGTTTATTGAGCTGGGCATTTCAAAGCTCAGAATCAGGATTCTTAGCTAAGAATCTTCTTGGCTGAGAATATGAACTGCAATATGAACTAAGAATATGAACTGCAAAGTCCTTTGTGGAAATCAAGGCTGAACTAAAAATTGACAGGAAAATCTTTGTTCTTTCAGCATCAACCCCAATTCATAATACAAAGGAACAAATATGGTCCATTTTACCAAGTTATTTCAGAGATCTGAACATTGGTATTTACCATGAAGATTCTTTTTCTACCGTGGTGGGGAGGGAATCCTTATGCTGGGTCTCTCTCCTCCTCTCCATCTTTAATGCAGGATTTAAAACCTTTCAATCAAATCTCACCATCCCCAGCAGGAGAACAGGAGAACTTCCGCCCCTTTCCCTGCCCAGTGACAAGCTCCAGCTATATTATCAACCAACATCAATCAATGTCAACAACTTCTCTAAATACACAAGGAAAAACTAACTAAACTAATCAAAAGGCAGGAAAGGATTCCCTTCCCACTATTGCAGAAAATGAACCTTTATGGTCAGTACCAATGTTCCATCTTCTTGTGGAAGGTAATCCTTATGTTGGGACCTACACAAGCAGTCACTATATTGGGTGCTCATGACTACTACTACACAGAAACTGCTTGCTGCAAGACATCCCTAACAAAGGCCCCATCTGCAGAAGCAAGCCAGTGCTATCTCTCTTCAGCCCAGGCATTCCAACCAATTATTTTGTAATGTCTGATGATGGATGAGGGAGAGACTCAAGTGGGCTGCCTTGCAAATCTCGATCAAGGACACAGCACTCAATGCTGCCGAGGTAACAGAACTGCAAATGGAGTGTTTGGATCCCCTAGGAACCAGCAAGGAACTATGAACATAAGTCACCTTGATGCACCATCTCAACCAATGAGTCAAGGCCAAGGAAGACCCTTTGCCCTAGGTAGCATCTCAAATGACACAAAATGAAACTCTGACTTCCTGAACTCCCTGGTCCTTTCCAAATAAAACTTTAATGCCCTACTCAGTCCAATATATGCCACTCTTTCTTATGTGGCACCCTAGGGTTTTGGCAGAAGGAAGATAGCACCATCTCCTGAGCGTTGTGAAACATGGAATTCCCCTTGGGGATGAAGGATATAAATGAAGGACCACAAAATCCCTTGGAATACACACAACTCCTTAGGCTCCAACAGCATTCCTAGCTCAGATCTTTGCAAGCCGAGGTAATAGCCATGAAAAATAATACCTTCAGGGTCAGAAATTTCAGATCCACCAAACTCAATGGCTTGAAAGGGTCTCTTAACAAGGCCCTTAGCACCACTTGTAAACTCCAGTACTGTTCCTGGGTGAATGAAAGAAACCCCTCTCAAAAAATTCCATATGTGAGGGTTAGAATCTAAAAAGCCTACCCCCTTTCTGTGTTAGGATGGGTCCCAGGGCTGACACACGTCTCTTAAACATATTGATACTGAGGATTTGTCAGACTTGAGCAAATTCAAGAGCTCTGTGTATCAATAAGTCCAGTGAGCTGAACCAATAAAAAGTTTATTGAGAAACACATAGTCAAAAATTCACCAGTCAGCGTTTAAGCCAGAACTGCCCCTTCCAAGCCAAACAGCATCTTAAAAGCCCCAAACCATTAAACTCTACCCAACACCCTTGGCGCCAAAACCAGCCCAGGCACCCACCTCCAATTCCCACAGCCTTTCTCTCCCATCAAGCCAGCCCCCCTTTCCAAACTTTCTCACCAGTGCTATCTCTCTTTAGCCCAGGCATTCCACCCAACACCCTTCCTTTAAGTTACATCCAGACACCAATTCTGCATCCCACAGCTTACTCATTCCAAAGGCCTAACTTTCTCAAAACTATCCTAGCCCAGGACCATTAGTCCCAACCCTCCATATCAACTAACCTATTTGCTATGACTACTAACATACCCATAATCCCCTATCAACTACAATCAATACAATACTAAAACATTTAACCCAACAGCAATAAAAATCTGACAGAATCCATGCATGCAGGTATGGTTCTGACAGGATTTTATTCACACCCACCTGTAAGAACACCAGAATTGACCCTATTGATGCAGATTGTGGCATCAGTCCCTTATAGGCATGCTAGTCACAAAAGGCTCTCCAGGTGGATTCATACAGGCATTTTGTGGAAGTCCTCTTGGCTGAACGAATGGTCTGAATAACCTCCTTTATCATACCCTTCAGCTACTAACCTCTCCTGTTCAACCTCCAGAAATGTAACTGTAATCAGACTGTACTGGAATGCAACAGACTGCTTTCATATAGCAGGTCTGGTCAATACAGCAGGGCCCAGCTGTGCATGCTACATATCTCCGAAAACCATGGCTGACGTGACTAGCAGGACAGCATTAGAATTACCTCTGCCCTTTCCATCCTTATTTTCCTTAATACCTTGGTCCTGGCTTGTGGAAAGGTATAACATAAAACACTTGGCCAAGTAATAGTCAGCACTGAATGCTACCACCTCCTTTGTCCAAAATCTTGACACGAATCTTGGGAGTTTGTGATTCACTGATAAGGAAAACAGGTCCACACAAAGGGTGCCAAAGCTCTGGACCATTCTCTGGAATATTAGGGAGTTGAGATCCCACTCCCTCTGTTCCAGGCTCTCACTACTCAACCAATCGGCCTGAGTGTTCAATTGTGCCTTGGGACATTCTTTCAGTGACAACAGGTGAAACGCTCCCCCCTCACAGGAAAGAAGGGATGTCTCCTTCATCAGAGACCCAGACTGGGTCCCTTCCTTCTGTTTATGCGGGCCTTGGTGGCTTTGTCTGAATCAAGACATGCTTGCCCTGAACTTCCTCCTGTAAATTGAAGAGCAGTAGATACATTGCTTGTAGTTCCAGTCAGTTAATACTGTGTATCCTTACTGGGTGACCTCAGGCCCTATGCTATCTCCCCACCCCCTCAGACTGGTGTCAGTGGTGACCACCACTCCTCTAGGCTCTAAAATGGAAATGCTCGCCCTGAGGACCTTGGAGAGCCACCAACTCAGGGACGACCTTACTGTTGGGGACAGTTGAAGCTTTTGCCATCCCTCTCTGCCACCTCCTCCTAGAAGGGTAAAAGAACCGCTGTAGTTCGTTTAGATAAAAGCTGGCTCAAGGCACCAAATCTATGCATGCTATCATCAGTCTCCAACAGCTTTGCCAGTACCAGTAACGCTAATGAGGGCAGGCTCAATACCTTGTAGATTAGGAACTATAACTTCTCCCTCCTGTCCTCTGGGAGAAATACTCTGTGCAGGGCACTTTCTATAATGACTCCCAGAAGCTGGAGCCTCTGAGTCGGTTCTAAATGGCTCTTTTCCCTGTTGATCATAAAACCATGAGACTCCATGATCCATGGTGGTCAGTATATCCTCTGTGCCCTTCAGGCGTAAGGGTGATCGGATCACTATGTCATCTAAATATGGGTGAACTTGACACCCCCCCCCGCACCCACAGATGCACCACCAGAGCTGCCAACACTTTGGTGAACACCCAAAGGGAGGCCAAAAGGCTAAATGGTAGAGCTTGATACTGCTCCTTCAGGTAGGCAATGCTGCTTCAGGTAGGCAAACCTGAGGAAACTCTTGTGCATAGATTGCATCCAGATGTGCAATTACATCTCCTGGAGGTCAAGAGATGCTAAAAATTCAGGCTCCTGAACCCCCCTTTAAAATAGTTCTGCAGGTCTCCATGTGGAACTTCCATTTTATTACATAATGGTTTAGCCTGTGGAGATTTAGTATGGTCCTCCAGTCTTTGCTCTTCTTTGGAACCAAAATGAGAACTGAGTAAGACCCCCCAAAATCTCTGATGCTTATTCGTAGAAGATGGTCTGTGGCCTACAGCATTCTCTGATGCTTCTCCAGGGTCCTGGCTGCTTGAGAGTAGACAAAAAGATCTGGACGTTTCCACACAAAGTCTATTTTGTATAGGCTTTTGTGGGTTTTTAGGCTGTGAGGCTGTTTTCTAGAAGAATGTATTCCTGACGTTTCGCCTCATCTGTGGTTGGCATCTGCAGAGAATCTGTGTATCCTTCCTTCATGGTGCTGCACACCCACACATCACAGGAAGTGTGTTTCCAGCAATGTTCAAAGTGCTGCAAATGTGCCTCTACTGGGATTTCCTCCCTTGCTTGGTGGTGGTCAAAGCCCCACTCTTGCTAAATTGTCTAGCCTGGGGTCTGGAAGAGGATCAATCTGACCTGAAGGCCCTGAACTTTTGCTGTCTGAATTTGTGGCTAATAGGGTGAAATGACTGAGACTACAATCAAAAGGTTCTTCTGTCCTTTTTCATATTGGTAACATCTTCCTTATCCAGTGCTTTCCCAAACAACCTGGCACCTCCAAAGGGACACGTTATCAAGTCTGTGTTGGACTTGGTATCAGTATTTTCTTTAGCCAGAGTTGGTGCCTGGTTGCAATGTCCACCACCAAGGTCCTAGAAACAAGCTGGATGGAATTTAAGACTAGCACCCGCCATAAAGGCTGACATCTCGACCAATTTGTTGACTCTTTGGCTAAGCTCGATTTCCTCCTTAGGTATCTGGGGTAGAAAATCACAAGCCTATCTGATGGAAGCCCTAAGCAAAAAAGGTGGTCACTGAAGCAGTCCTACTGGCCAGAGCCACAGCCTCATGTGCCCTGTGTAAGAAAGCCTCCAACTTCTTATCCTATGGTTCTTGGTGATACTATCTCCATTTGAGGAAAACACTTCCCAAAACCAACCCAGACAATGGGGCATCAATATGAGGGAGTTTCAACCTCCCTCTAATCCCCCTCTAGCAGGGAATAGTTGTTTAGTGCAAGCTGGGGGAGCTCTGACAATGCCAAGGTGTACCTACTCTGATTTCATCTGCAATTACTTCTTAAAATTGTGCTCCTGGCCCCTCTTGTTTAGATTTAGATTTGATTTCAGGCACCTGCTTGGTTAGCCCATTCCCGCTGGGGTCCTGAACAACAGTAGTTAAATTCAGGGCCTTCTCTACCTTCTTGAGAAGTATGGGAAAATCATTCACATTAAAAAAAATGAATTAAAGATCTTAGGAGCGTCATCCCACTCATCTTGAGACAACTCCGTTTCCTGGTCCAAGGGTATTGGAGTCATGGAAGCCACTAAATCTTAAGAGCATATGGCAGAGAAGACATGCTTTTCTTCCTTCTGGCCTTTCAAGGACCACTCCCCCCCTCAACTTCCTTTCTCCTCTTCCAAGGATGCATAGTAATCAGATGAATGAGACCTCCTATAGTGCTTACAGGCTCTAGAGCAGGGGTAGGCAACCTTTCCCCTTTAAGGGCCGAGGGCCCAGAAACCTGAGCCATGTTGGCCAATAGTCCCATGTTGGCCAATAGTTCCTGGGATTCTGGGAGCTGAAGTCCCTCGGCCCTTAAAGGGGAAAGGTTGCCTACCCCTGCTCTAGAGGGTCTATGCTCCTCAGAATCACTAGGCCTGCCCAACATAGTCCTTCCCACCTTTGAGTGGGAGTGCTGAACTCACCACTACTTCCCTCCTTTCCCAGACCCTTGGCTGTCCACAGCCTGTTGTGCAATGAGTGTGATCCAGCAACACAGCTCTTGGGGTAGGGCCTGGCATTCCAAGATTAGGAGGGGAGGGAAATTGGGACATCACATTCATGCACCAAGGCAGTCATTGCTGCACCCGACAGCAACTGCACCTCAACCACCTCTGTGGCAAGGAGGAAGGCAAAATCCGGTCCTCTGAGCAGGTACATTGCTCCTCTGTCATGCTTTATCCGCTGGGTATCTGTGCCTCCACTCATCTGCCTCTGGGTTCCCCATTTAAAGAGAGGTCAGAGTTACGAGCCTTTTCCATCTCTCCCCTGATGTACTAGCTCTCCTGGTCAGATTGTGAGGTCTGAGACAGGCTGCAAGTTCGTTTAAAGGTAATTTTAAACTTTGTACTCCTAAGAGTCGAAGAACAAAGAATCTACAAGGTCCCTGAAACGCCAGAGCCACAAAAGCAAGACAGGATGGAATGGGGTGTGCGTGTATCTAGTTCTCCTGTTAGAGGTAGTGAGGTTTGATTGACAGATTTTAAGCCCTGCCTTAAAGATGTAGATGAGGAGTGAGACCCAGCATAAGGATTCTTTCCCCACGCTGCAGGAAAATCCCTTGATCACATATGTAGAGCATTTTAAATACTTCTAACTGTCAGGGTTCATCATTCACACAGTGCATTTCAAGTATTCATTTGTAATATTTCTTCAACAGTTATAAACTATACTTGGTAATTCCATGTGTGTATCTGTCTCAAAGTGCATGGTAGATAAAGAGGTATATGAAGTACATATCTTATAGATCTGAATTCCCTTTTGAAAGATATTTTAAATTAGTGTTTGGTATTGAAAATTAAGTGGCCAAGGAAATACAATATATCTAGAGTTTTAAAAGAATGTAACCTGTCCAATATTACCAAAAGAGGGCAAGATAGAATCAGAAGAAATAGGAGATAAACTGAATTCCATCCATTAAAATATAGTATTTCCAATTCAATACATTAGAGCCTTTCTCATTCTACAAAAATACTATATTATAATAAAGAATATACTTACTATTCCAACACCAAAATCATTTCTGTAGGTGTTTCATACACTTCATGCAAGGTGATAACCCAACGATTGCGTTGTGCTAGTTCCAGAACTGCAATCTCATGAATGATTTCCATCCGGCAATCTTGTCCCTTTCTTCTTTTCCTCATGAATTTTGCTGCAAATTCTTTTTCAGTCTCTTTCTTTACACATTTCTTTACTACTGCAAATTTCCCCCTAGAATTAGAAGGCAGCAGGTGGAAGACGTTTACTATTCAACAAATTGAAATCATAAGGAAAATACTTGCCAGTGGACAAACAGCTCTTAGTGCTACTAGTCAAATGTTCTGACCCACTCCTCTTTCCTTGCTTATTTTTTGTGATAAGGGAAAAGACAAAAGGTGTGGTGGGGAAACACCCGGGAGGAGTGTTCAGGAAATTCCATGAATAAGCTAGGGTAACTGCACAATAAAACCTTTGTTTAGAATCACCCACAGAAGTTAAATTCTTTCCCAACTGCCTTAAGGAAATGTTCATAACTTACAAGTCAAAACCTGCTGTATTATTTATAGATCAACACAAAGTTGCAAGGAAGTCTTCCTGAAATAGTTACATATTATTTTAAAAATTCAAAGTTTTGCCTTTTTATGTTCTAGGGCTTGCAGCAACATAAAGCTATTTCCTTTCAGAGTCTATTCCCACACAGAAATCTGCTTACATACGAGATTACCTAAAACAATGATTGGTATAAGTGAATCAACTGCCATTCGTTGACCCTGCAATATGTAGGTCCATTGCCATCCACAGTCAACAAACCCAGGCAGGGTTTTGAACTGGTCAGTCCAGTGCTTTGGCAGGAAATCTGGCCCAAGATAGAAGGAGGAGAGCCCTCCCTCCAGTCTATCTGATACCAACTGGCCCCAGAGGGAGAGAGATAGGGCCCAGCTCCATTGTGCCTAGCCAGAGTAAGAAGGAGAGCCCTCCCTCCAGCCCATCTGCCATGGTCCAGGCTTCAGAGGGAGAGAACATCTGCTTGACCTGATCCCCTTCCCCACTGCCATGCCCTTCTCTTTTTCTGTCATGCTTTTTAGACTGTAAGCCTGAGGGCAAGGAACTATCTAATTAACCATTTCTAAGCCATTCTGCAAGACTTTGTGCTGAAGAGTGGGACATAAATACTCCAAATAAATAAATAAATATAGGTTAACAGATGCTGGTACTCCATGGAAAACTTAAATGATGTATTGTCTGTTGCAAATGTTGCTGCTCTAATAATCTCTAACCAGCATAGCCCGTGGTGAGGAACGCTGGGAGGTGCAGTGAAGACAACATCTGCTGGACTCAATCCCCACCATGCCCTTTTATTTGTGTGTCATGTCTTAGTAGTTCCCCCCCCCACCCATGGAGCTCAAAATCCATGGATATTCAAGTCCCATTAAATGCAATGAATAGTAAAAGTGTCCCTTTTATAAAGGGGCAAAATAAAGGTTTCGACCCCCAACTTTTCCAGTTAAAATATAGTTTGGAATATACTTGCTGTATAAGACTACCCCTCTTCCAATGGGGGAAAATGAGAAAGTGTT
>CM034710.1:57776530-57792838 GCA_020142125.1 Phrynosoma platyrhinos
GTCAGTCGAATCAAGTGGCCAGGAGTGTTCCTGAAACACCGCCCCCCCATCCAATCCCTACAGCTGAGTATTTGTTCTATACTATTCTGGTCCTAGTCTCTGAATCATCCCTTTGTTTTGAGCCCTGTAACTTCCCTTAAACAATAATTGGTCATTATTTCTGCTTGCGCATTCCTCCCACTCAAAGGAAAAAGTGGAGTACAAATATTAATAACCTATATACAATATATATTACAGGTTGAGTCTCTCTTATTTGAAATGCTTGGGACCAGAAGTGTTCTGGATTTCAGATTTTGGGATTGTTATATACACATAATGAAATGCCTTGGATATGGGACCCAAAGTATAGACATTCATTTATGTTTAATATACACATCGCCTGAAGGTAATTTTAAACATATTTTAAATAATGTTGTGCATGAAACTAAGTTTGTATACACTGAACCATCAGAAAACAAAGGGGTAACTATCTCAGTCACCCATGTGGACGATTTTGGAGTATTCTGGATTTTGGAGTATTCTGGATTTTGGAATTCTGGATATGAGATCCTTTCTACCTGGAATATTTAATGTTTTTCCCCCAATATTGGTCCTCATGACTCCTCGGATGATTCCCTGCTCCACTCTGGCACTTATTCTGCATTTCCAGGACCAGAGTACAGCAACAAAACAAATGGAGCAGATAAGCTCTCCTAAGGATCCACCTTGCTGCCATGCTTACCCAAAGAGAAAGCTCTCTCACTGGTAAAGTTTTCAGTGAGTCCAGAGTCAGGTTCCATAAAGTAAAGGGACAGAGCTCACTCTGCTAAGCCATGCAGACAGCATGCACCTATATGAATTGCTGTCTGTATCCAAAGAAGATAGCTGTACAGAAAGCCAAGGATGCTGTGGAGCAGCTATCAAATGTCTCAGCCTAAACACACAATTTCTGAACCTTACTAGGAATTCTAGGGAAAACATCAATTCTGAAGACTATTTTTAAAGAAGCTGTGGGAACAAGAATCCCTAATGATGTCTAAGCCTCATTCACTTACAATATCATCATGCAAAGTAGTACTTTATTAAATCTATTATTGTTCTGCCTTGGTGAAAGATAGCAAATTAAATGTTGAATTAACTTTCAAGATTCTAGAAGCAGTGATTGTTCTTGCCTGTTTAGGTAGCAGAACAACATCTATCCAATTTAAAATTTAATTTTTTAAAGAAAACCTAATGAACCTATACTTTCAATATGTTTAATGCCATTCAAATGGACTTACAACTGGTGCTGCATTAAGTCTTTCAAAATCTTATACTCATAAGTATGATTTAAGCAGATCACTTAAAATAGGAGCTAAGATTGCAGTTCTACATGTTCAAGCTCCAATGAAATCCATGGTAATTAGTTACAAATAAATGTGGTTAAGTGCGGGGCGTGAGAATTTATTTTAAGAAGCAGATCAAGAGGAAACAGAAGGTTGAAGCACTGCAGGAATACAAATTATTTCATCCAAGGAAAGGAAGGTGTTTTTTCATTGAGCATGAGCTTTGACTATTTATGGTAAGCACTTAACATTTAATTTTTTAAAAAAGCAACTGGTAAAGCTCAATGGCTTCATTACCAAATCCTGATGTCTGCTGGCCAAAAATCTGAATGGTTTCACTGAAATTCAAATTTGTATTCGAGACAGCTCAAGGTCATTTCTTGAAATTACCAACCTCAAAAGCATGGTTTAAGCTGGCATGCTTCCTGGCTGGAAGAAAAGAAACAAAGCTTCTACTGATTTGCAAGTCAAGCTCGATAAGCAAAATGCTTTTACGTCATATATTTATCCACTTTCTGGTTGTCATGGGTTCCACTAGCAAACAATTGAGAATGTGACATCAAATAATAGTTTCTTAAGTAATCTACAACACTGTGTCACTATTGCTGATGTTATACATATTAATAGTAACCTCAGTAAGGAAATTAATCTTTTTGAAAGAGTAAAGGTTTGAAAGCAAATAAACTGCACTGGCTTAACAATTACTTCTAGATTTCAGTTATTTATATAGGACATAATTACCATCTTCTCAATATACTGTGGATTTTTTTTAATATAAGGGAAACTATAACATTCTTTGTATCATAAACTTTATTGCCAGACTTTTATCTTCTTCCACAAATTAAGTATCACTGCATGTGTTACTACAGAATTTACTGAAACAGGCGTACTCTAAAACAAGGCCCACACATTTCAAATGGCACTTACTCCCTACGACAGTAGTTCCCAACCTTTAGTCCTCCAGATGTTTTGGACTCCAGCTCCCGTAATTTCTGATTGATGGCCAAGTTGACTGGGGCTTCTGTGATCTGATGTCCAAAACAAATGGAGGACCAAAGGTTGGGAACCACTGTCCTACGACAATAGTACTTAAAGTTTTTACTGTAGGGACCCCCCTTTACATCTACATGTGGACATGTATGCACCCCACTTCCCAACGTAGTATATGAATAAAAATACTGTGTTTAGTGTGCGTATTTTCATTTGCATTTCATATATATAAACCTTTCTATAAGGAAATAACAGTTCAAATTAGATTTATTTAAGTAAATTCAATTTTTAACTCAACACATGTGGCCAGGAAGAGGAAGAGAAGGGATGAGAGCCTCCAAGTCTCTCCCCACCAGCAATTCTTGTACCCAGCCTTAAGAGCAGTGCAGACCATGAGAGATGAGAGACGAGAAGAGAGACAAGAATCCAATGCTCTCATCAACCTTAATATTGCCAGATTTTCAAAGCAGCAATAAGGTACAGCGAAAATTCATAACATGCACAATTGACAATCAGGAAGTACAGTGGTACCCTCCTTATCTGCAGACTTGCCATTCGTGGATTTGGGCATCTGCAGATGGCAAGCCCTCAGTGTCCTTCACCCCCTCCTCCTTCTTTCCCTCCCTCCTTTCCTTCCTTCGAATCTTCTGGCTTTGGAGGCAGAGTCTTCCTCCCAGTCAGCTCCCAGTCTCGGAGCGCTGTCCCCAGCCCTAGCACCCCAGACAGAGCCTCTGGGCTCCGAGACTCAAGTCCTGACCCTGGCCCTCTTGGAACCTGTAGGTCAGAGGGAGCCGAGGCCAGGGCCAGGACTTGAGTCTCAGAGCCGAGGCTCTGTCCCAGATGCTAGGCCTCTGAGACTCAAGCCCTGGCCCAAGCTGACTGAGTGGGAAAGAAAGAGGGAGGGAATGAAAGGAAGGAGGGAGGTAGGGGGGCAGGGTCTTTTGTCCCATTCTCCCTAATGGTGGCGTGGCCACAGGGCCACGCTGCCATTAAGGGCAATGGGACTTGAGCATCCGCGGATTTATCTGCCGGGGGGGGCTCCAAAATGGATTCCCCGTGGATACCAAGGGCCCAATGTATCTATTCATAAGTTTATGTTCTACTTAGATACAAAATAAAAGTATCAATTTCAGTTAACTTAGGTAAAGGTACCTATTTCTCTATCAAATTAACATATTGACACATTCATAAATTGTATGAAGCACACATATCTGTCTTTATGAAGCGCCCTCTCCCAAAAATGTACATTTTTTTTGGCATCTTGTTCTGTCTATATAAAAAGAAAAACTTTACAACCTTCAAACAGAGGATATTCCTATGTGAGATATCTGCTGAGATTTTTGGCCCTGAAATAAGGGACACTTGACAACCCTACTCAGTCTCCACATACATAAAAGGCTCAAAAATGTACAAAAAAGACTTCCCCCCCCTCTCATCCCAAAAAGAAAATACTGTATGCATTTTGAAATATTTACGGAAAAAATCTAAATTCCTACCACCATCGATTGTCAACTCACACAAGCTATTAAACTGCACTGTCTTACAACATATTTTGAGATATGGATTATTTTAGAATGGTTAGACATTTAGCTGATACTCATAAACATAGCAGGTCCTTGGTATCTACTGGTATTTAGTTTGAGGACACACTATGGATACCAAAATCAGTGTGTGCTCAAGTCTTATTATATACAATGGTGTAGTAATGAGATTTGCCTTTTGGATCATCTATTTCAAGTTGTTGATGGTTGATCCATGGATGCAGAATCAGTGGATAGCCGGGTCGACTGTAATGAACATAGAAAGTACAGGGGCCGGCAACCTATGGCCCCCGGGCTTGTTCCGGGCCAGGTCGCCTGACTTAATGGCCCAGGTGGACCCCTGCCGTCGCCGCGCATTTTGGCCTCCGTGCGGCTGCGCATGCGCAGCAGTACTGCGCATGTGCAAAAGAGTCGCAGTTGCCATTTTGGAAAACAAAATGGCGGCTGCAACTCATTTGCCCATGCGCAGTACTCCTGCGCAAGCGCAAACATGTTGCGGCCGCCATTCTGGAAATCAAAATGGTGGGCGCACGTGCTATGGCTGCAGTGGCAGTGCGCACACATGAGTGAGTGCGCGCGCCGCCATTTCCCCCCCCCCTCGGCCCAGCGGAGAGGAGGACTTCGGGGGACCGGCCCAGGGCTCAAAAAGGTTGCCTACCCCTTTCAAAGTAGATCACTGGTCATCAAATTTAGTACTGTCTACACTGATTGGCAGGGACTCTTCAGAAGTTCAGACAGGAGTTGGAGGAAGCCTGATATTGAATCTAGGACCTTGTATACAGAAAGTACAAGCAGGATCAGTCTTGGTTAGGACTTGGATGGTAGACATATAGGGAATACCAGGTGCTTTATACTAGAGTTCAAAGAAAGGCAATAGCAAACTACCTCTGAGTATCCCTTGCCTAAGGAAACCCTATGAGAATAATGAAGCCAGCATAAATCATCAGGGGACTTGAGGGCACATAGACACACAGTAATCCTTCACAGAAGTGAAAGGAAAGTCTAAAACTGAACAACATAGAAGCATAGAATTGTGAGAAGAATGAATCAAAGGAAGCTAGAAATTCTAAAATAAGAAATGGGATATATAAATATTTCATGGAAAATCTACCAATGTATACATAATGCAAGTTAATGCTCCAACTACAGAGGCAGAAGAAATTGAAAATTCTATGGTGGCATGCATAAAATGTTGATATCATAGACCAGGGGTAGGCAACCTTTCCCCTTTAAGGGCCAAGGGACTTCAGCTCCCAGAATCCCAGGAGCTATTGGCCAACATGGGACTATTGGCCAACATGGCTGAGGCTTCTGGGAGCTGAAGTCCCTCGGCCCTTAAAGGGGAAAGGTTGCCTACCCCTGTTGTAATTAAACAGACCACAATATCTCATGGTATCTTCCTTTCTCTTGCTTGGATCAAATTAACTCTAAAGAGTTTGTCCGTCTCCATCTCCATCTTTTCATCGGATAATTCAATACATTCTGCTAGAGCAGGTAGTATTCTTGAGGGGAGATCATCATTTGTCTTTTCAGAAACTCCTCTTATTTTTATGCACCTGTCTCTATATCTGAGTTCATTAGACCATTCCATTAGTTGTTGTTCTTGTTTTTGGCTCATTTCTTTTGTTGTTTTCTCCAATAAAGTAGTGTTCTCTTATTTTTTCTACTTGGGTTTTTGTGATATCCTGTGTCATTCTTTCCATCTTTTCCCCAAAATTCTAATTCCTTTTTCAAATCTTTCATTTCCAATCTTGACTCTTCAATTTCTTCTTGTTTCTTGACTTGATTCTCTTAAATCTTCCTTCACCTTGTGTCTTAATTCTTTCATTTCCTGTCTTATTTTTCTAATTTCATCTAACAGTAATATATTAGGGTCTGTGATTCTCATTGAGTCTTCACCTGAGCCTCTTAAGTTATCACCTGTATTTGAGTTTGAGTCAGATCTTTCCTTGCTGTTGCCATTTTTTCTAGTTTTTCTGTCTGATCAATGAATGTAAACACAATTATAGGATACATATTTACACTATTTTGCAAATATTTACACTATGCCATATATATGACTTTAAAAAAGCAAACAATAATGAATATTTATAAGCACTTAATCCAAATTATCTCTCAATACATTCCGTGACAAAGAGAGGATAGAAATAAAATATCTAAAAGATCTGTTAGTAATAATAATCAAAAATGAAGTGTTATCAAAATTAAATTATATTTTAATGCAAAGACCTTTCTAGTAGATAACTGTAAGTTTTAACTCACCAAAAGAGACTTTTTTCTTCAATCTATCAATTGGTTAAAATATAAAATTGATTTTGTTCAATTAAATCCCTTTATTAACTTCTTTAACAAAGTAAACTATCCCTTAATTATATTAAATTGATAGATAATTGATTCATTAATTAGTCTTTCCTTCAAGATGTTTCCATACATATAAATGAAATGCATTCAAGAAGTAAATAAATAAATAAATAGAGTCAACGTTTCAGAGTATATAGAGAGTATAAAGGTTTTATATATAGAGAGTATAGTTCTATAGAGAGTACAAAGGTTTTAAAGTAAATGATATATAAATAAATAACTACATATAGCAAGAGAAGGTTAGTACAATTAAGCATTTATTTTGTTTTATATAATTTCTATAATACAAATATCCTAGCACATCAGATACTATATATACTATATATGTATATATTCATTTTATTCTTTACTTTATTTTACTTTTTCTCTTTTCCATAGCGTTTCTCGTGTCCATTAAATTCCTGTTATCTGTGTCTTGAAATAAAATTCTTTTCCTTTTCTTAGTAGAAATAACTGTAGAGAATCTTTAAGTATCTTAATCTTTGCAATTAAAGTCTTTGTGATTTTAAATCTTATTGTCTTTTAATGTGTCTCCAGGTTTCATAAGTTGTAGCTCATCTTCAGTTGAGTTGTAGCTCTGATTCCTTTCTTTTCTATTTCTAGATTAATTCCTACTGTCTCTTTATTCCTGTCTAATTATTCCTTTTTTCTGAAGTCTCTTTAAACTGTTTCTGTCCTTCTGCAATCTCTGTCTTGCTTCTTTATTTAAGTCATCTCAATTGTTGTTTCGTGAGAATTCTTTTCAACCCCTGCTTTTCCTCCTCACTTTAATTATTCTATTCTGTTTCTTTCTCTTGTTAATCCTTTTCAACCCACTACACGGTGCATGTAAGTAGCCCGCTACTTCTTAGTGGGCGTTGGTGTCGCATTTATGTCGCTCTTGCAGCTTTTATAGGTTTTAGTTGTTTTCCATCGTTTTTACGGCTGCTTTACGTTTTTTTACTACTGCTTACGTTTTACAGTTCTTTACGGCATTTTGCAGCATTTTGCAGCTTAATGTTCCTTTACGACAATCGAGTTTTTTTTATTTTTAACAAGCCAATTCTCTTTAATATCGTTTCTTCAGTATAGAGACCTTTCTAAAGAGAGGAAACAAAGGTAATATGATTTCAGTTGTCTCTTTAAGCTTTATACAGTTCTGTATCTGTTCTGGATCCCTCTGCGAAAACGGAAGCCTGCACATATTCAAGCCCCATAGGCTTGAATGGAGGCACGGGGGTGCACGCTTCATTGTATGCCCTACCATTTGTCTCTCATGCATAAGCGATGGACGCAAACCCGAAGTCTGTAAAAATGGGGGGGGGGGGGGGGCACTGTACTTTTTTTTTTTGTCAAGCTTTGGTATCGTGTAGGTGTCCTTACCACCATATTTGTCTCCAAAGACGGCTGCAATGATGGGTGGCTCCAGCTCTGTGGTCTGGTCCGCCATGAGAGGTTTCATTCTCCCATGTTGACTGTCCGTGTGTTCCCAAATGACTATCGATGGGCTGGTTAAGTTAGCCCCTCTTATCAGAGGGACTATGGACAGATTTGACTTGTCCCCGTTCCTCCAAGAACCATCATTGTGGAGGATAGGATTATGGACCCCTTGTACCTTCAGCCTCCAGAAGTCAAGGTTTGGAATTTCAATTCAGATCCCTGTAGAATTTAAACACCATGTACAAAACATGTACAGTCAGCCCTCCGTATCCACTAATTCAAGCATCCAGTTTAAAGATATTTTAAAAACACATAAATTCCCCCAAGCAAATCCTGATTTTACCATTTTTACCATATATGAGACACTATTTTACTATGCCACTGTATATAACAGGACCTGAGCATCCATGGACTTTGGTATCCACAGGGATTCCTAGAACCAAAACCCAGCAGATACCAAGGGCCCACTGTACTACTAAACCGAAGTGACTGAGAAGAGAAGAATTGTGGACCAAATTCAGGGATTTTATAGAGAGGAATGTAAAAAAAGACAATCTGTAGCCAAAAATAAAAATAAAAACCACACTGGATGACACTAAAACTCTTCAAATGGTTAAGGTTAGATAGGTAAAGGTTTCCTCATGACATGAATGTCTAGTTATAACCAACTGTAGGAGGTGGTACTTATCTCCATTCCTAAGCCGAAGAGCCAGCATTGTCCGGAGATGATTCCAGTGGTCATGACTACACAGAATGCTGTTACCTTTCCACCAAAGAGGTGCCTATTTATCTACTTGCATTTCATGCTTTCGAACTGCTAGGTTGGCAGCAGTTGGGACTACCGTGTTTTCCCGAAAATGAGACATTGTCTTATATTTATTTTCCCTCAAGAAGACACACTATGGCTTATTTTCAGGAGATGTCTTATTTTTATTAAGTGCTGAGTAAAACAGCAGCCACAGCTTTATTTTTTTCCCCCTGAGGACACACAATACCTAAAGCAGAGTGTCCTGCTCCTCACTTTACCAAGATTTTTACTTTCACTTTCTATATCTCCCTCTATGCCTCAGTTTGCAGCATGTACAGATCGATGGGGCAGATGAGAATAATGCCTTTCTTTACTGCTCTGCGCTGGTATGCTGCACAGCCACGCCTATCACTATGTCTTATTTTTGGGGTATGGCTTATATTGTGCAAATGCTTAGAAATCCCACTACTTTTTTTATGGCTATGTCTTATTTTCGGGAAAACACGGGAGTGACAGGAGCTCATTCTGTCATGCAGCGCTTGGGCATCAAACTGCCAACCTTCCAATCTTGCAATCATCAGAATTGATGTCTTAACCACTAAGCCACCGCATCCCCTTTAAGGACAGATAAGCAAAGGTAAAAGGTAACAGATACAGGGTGACAATCCTGAAACCCACTGTTCAGTGAATTGTGTACAGGAACAAAAAGAACAATTATAATAATCAATCCAAAGAAATAGAAGATGACAACAAAAAAGAAAGAACAAAAGACCTCTTCCACAAGATCTGAGAAATCAGAGGGTACTTTTAACCAAGATCAACAGGTTTGGGATAAAAATGGGAATAAAAGAGGGAATAAACTGAAGAACTACCGGTATATAAAAGAGATGAAAGGATAAATATACAATTTTAGAAATGGAAACGGAAACATATTTGAAAGAAGTTGGGAGAAATAAATCATCCAGAACAGACGTCATCTCAATAGAAATGTTTCAAGCTATAGAGATGGAGTACATGTAATTTTGACTGAATTGAAAACAAAAGAATAAGTTAACTGTGGTACTTTGAGTGGTCATTTGTGTTACAAATTAGAACCATGTCCCCTACACTGGAAATATTCCTTTATATTCCTATCCCCAAGAAAGAGAATATCTGGGACTGAATAACTACTGGACTACTGTGTTAACCTCCTATGCAAGGAAAGTAATGCTTGAGGCTTTATAACAAAGATTTTATCATATACTAGAGATATGCCAGACAGCAAAGCTGGATCCAGAAAAGGAAGAGACAGTCAGGATCATATTACATACATTAGCTAATGAACAGTCAGGATCATATTACATACATTAGCTAACAAGAATTTCAGAAGAAAATGAATCTGGACTTTATAGATTATTGCAAAGTCTTTGAATGGATATAACATGAACAAAACTATGGAGCGATCTAAACAAAATGTGAGTGTCACAACTTTAGATTATCCTGATGTGTACCTTATACTCTGGACAAAAGGCTACTGTCAGGAGAAAACATGGAGAATTATTTCCAATGGCAAGGGGGTTAGACAAGACTGTGTTTTGGTATCTTATCTCTAGGTTATATGCAGAACCATAATGAAAGCAGGATATGATTTGGAGGAAGGTGTGAAATTAGGGGAAGGAACATTAACAATTTAAGACAGAATATACCATATTACTTGTTGAAAATAGTAAAGACCAGGAATGACTGTTAATGGAATTTAGGGCGGAGCTGCACAAGCAGGTTTACAACTGTAAGAAAAAAATAATGACAAGTGATTTTCATAACTTAGAAGTAGATGTTAGATGGAGGTTACACTCCTATAAAAGATGCAGGTTCACAGCTTGGGTATACTTCTGGATTCAGCTTTGAACCTTGAGGCTGAGGAATGTATGGTGGCCAGGAATGCTTCTGCGTATGTAAAGATAGCTAACTGTCCCTGTTCCTTGAGATGCTGGATTTGGTCACAGTGGCCCATGCCTTAGTTACATCCTTTTTGGACTACTGTAATGCACTCTATATGAGACTGCCTTTGAAAAGTGTTTGGAAACTTCAGGTAGCAGAAAGAGCTACAGCCAGAGTGTTAACTAGGTCAAGTTACACAGGGACCATACTACCCTCTGTTACAACAGACCCACTGGCTGCCACTTTGTTTCTAGGCTTTGTTTCAATTCAAAATATTGCTTATGACATATAAAGCCATATATGGCTCAGGTCCAGGCTATCTGGAAGACCATATCTCCCTGTATGAGCCTACTCAGGCTCTGAGATCCTCAGTAGAGGCCTTCGCTCAGTCCCTCCACCATCGCAAACACCGTTGGAGGGGATGCGAGATATGGCCTTCTTGATTGCTGTCCCTAGGCTCTGGAATTTCCTTCCCATGGAGGCCAAAATGGCCCCCTGCCTACTATTCTTCTTACAGCAGACAAACACCTTTTTATTCTGACAAGGGTTTAAAATATAAACTTTTAAAATAATGAGCTGAGTGTGCTGCATTGTTTTAAACTGAATTGTTTTAATTTTTATCTTTTTAATTTTAATTTAGTCTTTTAAATTTTTATCTTTTAAACTGTATGTTCAAATCATTTTAATATTGTGAACAGTTTAATTCCATTTTAATGTCCACTTTTTCTGTTTTTAGCTCATTGTTCTTTTAAACTGTAAGCCTCTAGTCTCAATTTTGAGAGAGAGGTGGAATATAAATAAATTATTATTAAGATGTTCAAAAGATCAAGATATTTTAAAAAAATTAATACCTTAACTCAGTCATAAAACAATATGGAGGTTATAGTCAAGAAATCAGAAGATGACTAGGATCTGGAAGGACAGCTATGAAAGAATTAGACAAGATGCTCCAGCGTAAAGATATATTACTGAATACCCAAGTGAGGACTGTGCATGCCATCATATTTCTTATTTCCAATGTATGGTTCTGAAAGGCGGACGCTGAAGAAATCTGACAGGAAGAGAATCAATTAATTTGAAATGTGATGCTGGATGAGAGTTCTATGGATACCATGGATTGTCAAAAAATGGGTCTGAGAGCAAATCAACCCCGAACTCTCAATAGGAGCTAAAATGACTAAACTTTGCCTATTGTACTTTGGATGCATCATGAGATGGCATGACTCATTGGAGAGACGATAATGCTCCATAACATGGAAAGCAGTAGGAAAAGAGAAAGACCATAGTACAAATTGATTCAATAAAGGAAGTCACAGCTCTGAGTTAGACTTCAGCAGGGCTCTTGAAGGTCCCTCATTCATAGACTCACTATAAGAACATGTACTCTTCCAATTTGTTGTTGTTGTGTACCTTCAAGTTGTTTCAGACTTATGGCAACCCTATGGCAAACGTAACAGTTTGGATTTTGTTGTTGTTGCAAGATTTATTCAGAGGTTTGCCACTGCCTTCCCGTGAGGCTAAGAGCATGTGACTTGCCCAAGGTCACCCAGTGGGTTTCCTAGCAGAGCAGGGAATTGAACTCTGGTCTGCAAAGTCACAATCCAAGACTCAAAGCACTACCTCACACTGACTTGGTTTTGTTTTGTACAACTTTGACTAAATGTGCATGTCATACTATCTTATTTTCACCAAGGCAAACACCTTTTCACAAGAGACGTTATCCTCAGACATGGCCACAATTTGTGGAGCCACATACTTCATATCAGGAGACCAACTGCAGTCATTGCCTTATCAATGCACTGAGTAAGCAATGCAAGCAAAGCAGCTTCATTTATATACCGCTTCATATCGCACTATGGGATGTCCAAGCGGTTTACAATTGTAAGCTCATTGGCCCCCCCCCAACAGTTGGGTACTTATTTTAGTGACCTCGGAAGGATGCAGGCCTGAGCCTAGCCTGAGCCCTGGCTGGTATTGAACTCTCAACCTTGTGGTCTATGAGTGAGTGGCTGCAGTACAATCATTTAACCACTGCGCCACCAGGTACAATAATACGAAATGAGAATCCAGAAGTCTAGTGAATCATGGCTTATCATTCAAAGGCAAATGTGCTGCAGCTAACTTGACTCCTTGGACCAATAAGCAACTCATAAGGAGGATGTCACAAAGGTAAATAGCCTTCACGTCTTCATCAGGTTCAAATCCTGTTTGGCACAGTTCTACATGCTGAACTACATTACATCTGGCCATCCAACACACCCAGCTTATCAATGAGCCATTGCAGCCCCCTGGCCATTCCAGGACTGGTTGAGAGAGGGAGAAGGGGAGACAATGAGAGAAGAGTTGCCACAGCCAGACACAAAATCATTACACCATCCTTTGCAGTCCTTCAGAGATCTTGGTGGGTACTACACTTGATCTTAGCCAAAAGGCTGAAAAGCAATCTTGGTGGGTATAATTTCACACCTGACTATGGGAATAAAGTGGGCACTTCTCTGATCCATGCCTTCACTCCTCACCATCCATCAATGATGGGTGTGTAGTGTTGCTGCAGCAGTTCAGTGGTAAAGGAGGAGCTTGAGTCACTGCAGGAGGAAGAAAGGAACACCAAACTTCATAATGACCAAAACAAGACATTTACCTTGACCTAGGGGTAAGGTAGGCTTAGGCCTGTGTATGCCACTAACAGGAAGAGTTTGTCACTTCTCTATGTCATATTTTATACAAGAGCAGTCTGTTTCATAGCTCATCTGCCTAACCCAGCCTCTCTTCTTTTCTGTCTGGGCTACTGGGCTGGGTTCTCTTCCCTCTTCAACAGAGGCATTTTCCTTAGCTTGTAAAGAGGCAGGGCTATTTAGTTAGGAAAGTTTAAAAAAAAAAAAAAAGGAAAATGGAGATTAATTCTAAAAAGAGAAAGGTAACAGATGAGGAAGTAGAGAGTGAAACCATGGTGGTGGTCCCAGATACAAAGCAAAACAGATCATGGCAGATGTGACAACAGGGGAGCACTCACTGACTGCTGCCCAGTCGAAATCTCTCCTTTCGATGTCATTTTCTTTTTTTTTTTATGGAAGAGGGGAAACCAAATGGCATTCCACCTCACTCTCAATATATAGTCGATATAAATATTTTTTAAACAAGACTCCTTGTTTTCTCCAGAGCCATGCTGGGCAGTGAGCATCTGGTTTTGTCACTCTTTGGTTTTTTTCTGCACTCACAGTCTGCGGGGCAAGAGTCAGTGAATTCCCCTCAGTTGTCGTATCTGCCACAACCAGGTTTTTCTTTTTATGTGAGACTGCCACCATGCCTGTTGGTTTGTGGATCATTTCCCCTAACTCATCCAGAGAATGTTACTTTTTTGTATTTACTTGAAATTTATTACTAAGAATACTATTTCCTTTTCATATGTAGGGCTGTTAAGCCAGGTGTATCCATCCTAGTTTTGTGCACTCAATTTTTCTTGTCTAAATACAGCACTTCATATTTATACCTGATGAAATTCATTTTGCTTGTTTTGACCCAGTTCTCTAGTCTGTAAAAGTCATCTTGAATCCTAATTTTGCTTTCTATGGTTTGGCATCATGTACAAATTTCATACCAACCCTTCTAGTTTTATATTATCTGTCAATAATAGTACAGTCCTTTGTGACATTCTACTTACCATTTCTCTTCAAGAAAACCAGGGACCACTGGTGAGCACTCTGGATTTGATCCATCAACCAGTTGTAAACCAACCTATCAGTAACATCACCTAACCCACATTTTATCAATTATCCATAAAAATAAGCATCATACTGGTAAATTAGCAAATTTAAGAATCCAATTTAAGCTTAATGTCCAAGTGTGAAAACTCCTCTCATCTTTGACCTCCTATCTTAATTTTGTACCTGTTTTCAAGTTCCCTGTCCAGTTATGGTGACCCCATAAATTTCATAGGGTTTTCTTAGGCAAGGAATTAGTTCTTGATTATGTTTCTCAACAAAATGAGTCCCTTTCTGTACTTGTGGAAGCAAGCCTCAACAAAGAATGATGAATAAGTATAAAGGGAACAGGAGAGCCCACTTAATTGTTACATGGCAAACATGCTCTAAGCTCTCTGGGAGGACCTCCTAAACTCGCACTGTTGCAGTCCTTAGCTTAACTGCCCACAGCAAACTTTTTGTAACTGAACCAACAAATGACCATTCAGTCAGGATGCATTAATCCTGAGTCAGTAATAAGAAACCAGGCTGGTAAGTTACTGGACATCTGCATTCCCAGTCACCATCATCATCATTTGTTCAGGAACATACAGAAGTCATTTGGAGTCTCAGAGCTCATACTCGAGTTTATATATATATATATATACATATATATATATATATATATATATATTGAGAGAGAGGCTCACACATGTGTACAGAGATATATACTTCAATAAAGAACAGACTACAGTCGTCCCTCCCCGTTTGTGGACTTGGAGTCTGCAGTCTCGCTATTTGCGGGAGGGACAAAATGGGGGCGTGGGCCACGGTCCAGCACCTACGCCATGGGCATGTGTGCCATTATTTTCAATGGGGCTTGAATATTTGCAAGCCGCCATTTTCCATGGGGAGGTCAGGAATTGGATGGGGCTACTGTATATCAATCTAAAGATTTTAAGCAACTTGTCAGTGGAGCAGACTATAGGGTCCACTTTCTGACAGATACTAGAATGAGGGAGCAGCATCTTAACAGAACTAGAAACTTCAGTCACCACACAAGAACCACTGTCTACCCACTGTTAAGCATTCTGAAACGCATCTGAATAGATGAGGGATTCATGTTCAGCATTCCTACTCAAACCAACAAAAGTTCTAACTTCACCTGGATTGTGTCCTTCAACCATTTATAAACTAATCAATGGGCCTTTGCAGACTGCCAGAAATAGTGCAAATTCAGTCCACTTTAAGGGTTAGGGTTAGTGCTAGGGAATCATGGGAATTGTATTTTTTTCTGAGACATTGAGCCTTCTCTGTCAAAGAGCTCTGGTGCCACAATAAAATACAGTTCCCATGATTCCCTAACACTAACCCTTAAAGTAGATTCAATCTGCACTATTTCTAGCAGTCTGCAAAGGTCCAATATCAGTAAGTCCAGGAAGGAAGGACCAATGATTCCATTTTTCTTCATAAGAATTTTTCCGAGTTTTAGAAATCTGTTTATTGATCATGATCCTAGACATATGAGAACAATGACCAATTTTACAGTACAAGTGTACTAATTATGTACATAAGAAGCCAGCATGGTATAGTGGTTTGAGTGTTGGACTATAATTCTGGAGACTAGGATTCGATTCCCCACTCAGCCATGGAAAACCACTGGGAGAGTCACACAATGTGATAGGTTCGCCTGAGTCAGAAATGAATTGAAGGCACACAACAACAATGAATAGGCAAATACCACACTTATTAAAAAAAAAAAAAAAAAAGCACAGGGAGAATAGTAATTGTATTGTAAGTTATGTCCTCAAACAACAATCCACATATGTTAAAGATGGTTAGCATGTCAAAGTTACCTTTTTACTTTTTACATTTTCTGGGCAGAGCATGCATCAGTCACAACAGTCTGTCTTTCAACAGTTCAAAGTCTCAGTTTTGATCCCTACAAATAAATTGTCAGAAAACCACTCTGGGCTTGCTGTGTCTTCTGACTAAGACAAAATGCGCTGCAGCTTGTCCCTGTCTCTAAGCCCTGCAATTTAGGATCGTCTTAGGTCCATAAACGTTAATGACTAAGCAATAAGTCACAACCCGAAAGAAGTCAAATTCTGACGTCAGAAAAGTCGGCCCTCAGACATGAGTTAAAGGAGAAAGTTCTTGACCGTCAGCGTATCTTGTGACATGCTGTCATGAATGAATCAAATTAGGAGAAATAAAATACCATACAGATAAATGTAATTCCTTGTATATACGGATCAGCATTGTACTGTTCTTTGTCTCTTGTGTTAGTAAGAGAAAACTCAAATAACATCATGTCCAAGGCTGAGCGAATGCAACTTAGGGCC
>CM034710.1:57795915-57818108 GCA_020142125.1 Phrynosoma platyrhinos
CAAGTATTTAGATTCATTGCATTAGCTGCTTGCAGTTTAACCGTTTTGATTTTTTTTTGGAATGCATTTTCTTTATGAGACGTGTTTGTCTCAACAGAGAAAGCTGTGGAGGACAATGGCCTCTAGTGTTTTGCCTTGAAGAATGTCTTCCCTGATTTATGTTCTATCTATATGCACTAAAATGAAAGCCTGCTTTTTAGGACCGCCATCGACAGGCTGATAGAGCAATTTGCATACTGTACTGTTTTATCCTGTCTCTTTTAGGTAGATGGTATGGTATATCAGGTATAGACACCTGATATTCCAAGGGAAGATTGTTTTCCCATTGAACTTCCAGTATTGCCAGTTTACATAAGTTGCCAGAGAAAAATCTCTTTCCCAATTCTAATTATGATAAACCCAAGTGTGCACAGATTTGATCAGCACATATGCATTTTCCCTGGTGTGTAGATGACTTATGTTCAAAATGGAAAATACAACATTTAAGTCCAACCATTAGCCACATCATTTCCCTCCTCCTGACCACCATTTACAGTTGTATATTCTATCATTTAAGTTCTATAGAAATATCATTAATGATACATTAAAAAGTTCTTGTTTGCTTGTAGATTTTCAGGAAAATGTTATGCAAGATTTTATCATGCATCATTGAAGCATATACATTGATCCAACAAGAAGAAACGAGGAGGACAAGAAGAAACGGGGAGTTTGAATATATGAGTATATTTACTAAATAATATTAAATCTAAGAATCTTGTAGTAAAACTTGCCCTCTTCCCAAGAGTACTGAGGACTACATGATTCATTAAATCCACTCCAACTAATTGATTCTAGGGATTAATTTTATACTTTTATGTTTCACTATCTTGTTTCTTTGGTAATGTGTTAACAGTTGTCAGACACAGACCATTCACTGCTGTAACTTAAATTGGGTAAGTAAGGAATGAATCCTGTTCCTTACCTGTGAAACGGCCATACAAATAAGATGCTTTTTACAAAGTTTTTTCTAAGTTGACCCAATAAGCTAACACTTATTATTTATTAGTTATTATCACTTATACTTCTTGATATGCCATCGTATTCTACCATGTTTTATTAACTGCAACAGTAGGATGTATGTCAGTAATAGGACCACTGCAACCCACAGAACAAGTGAGAAAAAAATCCAGTTGGAGGTTGTAGAACAGATGCCATTTATAGCACAACCTGTAGGGGAAAAAAATTAATAACCACACCACCTGATGCCATAACAAAGAGATTTTATTGACATTCCTTTACAGTGATATGATTGAATAGAAAGCGCAGCCTGAGTATCATATGACATTTTCCTGTCAATAGAAGCAAAATCAGCCCAATAACATGGACCTTTCCTGCCACTGACTAGTTTGAAGTCTTTAATGAAACCATAATAGACACTTGATTTTAGGTAAATTGGAAGCTGCAGGGAATTCAGCTAATGTTTCAGTACTAACTCTACTTAGTACTGTATCTACTATCTACAAGTATCTGCTGACTAGATCAAACTATTACATACTAGGGAGAAAGTAACAATACAACCTTTTTGGACCTTTAAAAGGCTATCCCAGATTTGTGGCATATTGCAGTCAATTTTTAAACACTGAGGTACAGCAAGAGGAATACTTGTAAAAAGCACCGTCTTAAAAGTAGAAAGGATTCTCGGTGTGTTATTCAACTGAACTAGTTGGATCTTTGCTGGGAATTCCTTCCTGAGATGTCCCATCACTGCTGAAGTTAATGGGCCTAACTTCAGTATATCTAGGATTTAATTCAGGGCAGATGGTTCATTCAGGAAAAATTAAACTGTTCTAAAGCCACATTTGTCACCTAAAAACTGCACCAAAATAAGATTATTTCCTTATAATCTTTCATTCACCAGATATGTGTGAATGTAGAAAAAATGTTATTAATTTTAGTAAAAATTTATTGCCGAATAAGTGGGCTTATGTTCTTAGTTTTAGGATGTGGTCTTAATATGTTTGCTTGGAAGTGCAATCTCTTTGAATTAATAAATGGAACTTATAAATTAATACGTTTAGGATTAAGCAGCTAATTTCACACTGGAGCAATGCCAAACTTTTGTACTGAGGAGATCTGCAGAAAATAAAGCAATCAACCTGGTTGAGAACTCCAATTTTGGTGTCTGTTAGTAAAACTTCAGTTGCATGAAAGAAGTGGAAATGGTGATGTTTTCAGATGAAATACTGACAAATTCATTAATCTTTAGTACAAAACTAGATGAACTCCATTTTGTCCATTTCGTACACCAAAATGAAAATTCCAATGTCCCAAACTGTCTAGGTCCCACAAATCTATGGCCAATCTGTAGTTTGATTGAACTGTCTACGTAATTACCATCAAATAAAGCAGTGTGTTTACTACTGTATGTGGTCTTGTTTTCATGCACCCTTAGTAATGTGGACCTCACTTTTTATTGTCCACCTGGAGTGTAGAGCAACAAATCAAGTGGGAAATATATACAATTGCCCACCCATGATGTTGCTTCATCTATCAACACTCCTAACCACCACAAGATGGACCAACACACAGGAGAGTAGCTTCTGTGTTGTTGTGTGTGAACGTGAATCCCTCATGTCCATTTTCAATGCAATTTCTCCAAGCTGGGATAAAAAAAAGAGCAGTTCTCAATACATTTCTCTGTTATCTTTAAGAAGCAGTGTCTCAAAGATTACTTTTTCTTTCTAAATTCCTAAAATGTAACTATTTCCTTCCCCATAGTTAATTTCCCCTCTTATCTTCCTTATGTTACCCATCAATACATCTCATTACCCCATGTATCTGGGGAAGTAGGCTCAAGTCTATGAATGCTCATGTTACCAGTTTTTCTCTTTCAGTTAGTCTCAAAGGTGCTACAAGATCCCTTTGCACCCCAAAACAATTCTCATAACAGAAAGTTTTAATTTTATACTTCAAAGTGAAATATATACAGTCAGCCTTCCATATTTACAGATTCTTTATCCATGAATTCAGTCATCCATGGCTTATATATATATATTCCAAAAAGTAAACTTTATTTTTGATGTTTAATTTAAGAGACACCATTTCACTATATCACTGTATTTAATGAGACCTGAGCATCCATAAATGTTAGTATCCGGGTGTGTGTGTGTGTGTGTGTCCTAGAACCAAACCCCAGCAGATTCCAAGGGCACACTATATTTATAAATTGGACAAATGACATAGATTTAAAATTCTGTAATGAGTCTGTAAAAGAGGGGTGTAATTTGGTCTTTCAGATATTTTGGCCTATAACTCCCATCAGCCACAATGAACATGGTGTAAGGGACTGCAGGAGTTGTATTATAGGATGTTTGGAGGCCAAAGTTTTCCTGCCTGTGCTATGGAAGGAAATGGTATGGAAAGGAGGAAAGATAAGGTTTGCTTTTTAGAAAAGGTGCCATCAAAAATAAATGCTATGAAGAAAAAAGCTTCCAATAAGGTATTTATAGCATTGTTTTTTTCCTAAAATCAAAAGAAACTAGTGTGTGTCCTGAAAAAAATCAGACAAAATGTTGAGGGCCAAACTTGGGGCTACTTCCACCCTATTTCACTTTCCAGAACAAGAGGATACAACTCTGTATTAGAATCCAGGGATGTGTCTATCTTGCTTCAGATACCTTTACTGCATATACAAATCCTTCACCGTGCTACCAAAAATAGTTCAATTTTTAATAAAATATATCTTATAAATACTTTTTAAAATTCTTAACTATACAACGTTACAAAGAAAGGATTTTATTAGTAAGACAGTTTTTGTATACTGTTGCATTTGGCCCATCTGGAACTATCCGGTGAGATAAATGCATTTTGACTAGCTTACTTGAATTCGTGATTTTTAAAAAACGACACCTAAAATTTAATACAATCCATATGATCCTGTAATACAATCCATATGACACTGGCACAAATGAACTCAGGCCTAACATGGGATGATTTTCATAAGATTTTGTGTATACAGGATTGTGAATAATGTGTAGTGGACATTTCCTTTTAGGCCAATCTTCTTTTGAAGGGTGAGGAGCCACAAGAAGATATATTATGTGACCTACTAAACATCTGTGCAGTGCTTCTTCCTTTTACTTTCAATGAGATTTACACTAAGATTAATGAGATTCCACTGAAACAACAAAGGCACCATATCAACTGCAACAGTGATAATGCCTACCACATGATGCATGCTTGAGAAATGTCTATTAAATACAATTCATATGTGTATGAAGGTTGATTTTTATATCAACTAGAATGTATGGCTAATTAGCCATGAATAAGTATCTGCCCTTCATATGAATGCAGCTTGCTTTTGTTTTGTATAATTCTTCTCTATAAGGATAGACTAGGTTCCTTAAAATAAAGAGTTGTAATCTACTGTATATACTCGACTATAAGTCGAGGGCAGATTTTGAAGCCAAAATTGTGAATTTTGATATGACCCATGGATAAGTTGAGGGTAAAACCTAGGAGCATATAACAAAGGATCTAACGGATGAAGCAAAAGAAAACAATGCCAAGAACTGTAAAAATTCTGGCAGGCATATCTGTTTGTGCTCACACTAAAGCTGGATGGATGAGAGAGTAGAGGAGGGTCAGTGCTTACAGGACAGAGTACACTCTTGCCTTTACTCAAGAGATTATTCCTTTTAAAATAAGAGTTAAAGTACAGTACTCACATTGACCCATGGATAAGTTGACTCAGTTTTTTTGGATCAATTTTTTGACTAAAATTCTAGACTTATACATGAGTATACACAGTAATTGACATTAAATAAATGAAAAGTTTGCTAAATAAAAAAGATACAATCATAGCCAAATTAGGCCATGATCCAGCCAGTGATCCTTTTTTGTGTTTCATTAATTTCAAAAGAGAGCTACGTACTTACTTAAATCTCATACTGAAATACAGACCGTAAACATTCTTAACTTTGGCTTTAGGCTGGCCTATCTTAATAAATATTACCTGTCTTCCTTATTTGGGCCACAGACTCTTCTGAAAATGTTTCCTGCCTAAGGAAAGTTTGATTTTCTAAACACATAAAGCTGTCTTCAAGTGACTACTGTGTAGCTGTATTTGGCAGAATTCCTGGGGGCTATTTTTCAGTCTCTTGACCAGAGGAATATAGGTGAGATGAGAGGATGAGCTGAACTCAGGCTCTTGTGCACCAGCCCCTTTCATGCTCCTTGCACCTCACCATACTCAGAAATTAAGGACAGACACACAACTGCAATTAATTTCTCTCACCATAGTGAGAGGAAGAGAGAGACACCATTCAAGCACAGGACAACTCCCTGACTTAATCTAGGTACAATTTTCAATACACAGTAAAAAGTAAGGTGGTCTTTTTCACATTTAATATTTAACTGACCTCTCTTTTTGATGCTTAATGATAATTTGACCATATCTTACTTTAAGATATGCATGTAGAAATAAGACGCACTCCTGATGTAGATGAAATACACAAGTAGCCCAATTCTATGCACTGAGCAGCCTTATTCTCACGCTAGGGCAGGAAAATTAGAAGAATGGAAGTGAAGAAAATAATACTGACTCTTTTCCTGAAGTTAGTTTCAGCAGTCCTCATCAGAGTATGCATGTTCCAGTGTGTTATTCTTTTCTGATTTTGTCAAAGGAAACTGAAATTTTGTTGCCTTGGTTAGATTTAGGCCAGAATCTTCCATTCACTATTAACTAACATGCTAGGTAGACCAAAGGGGCTTTAGAAACTAGTTCAGATGTTTAGCAAATAGCTATGTAAGTAAAATTGTCCTTCATACTATTTCAACATTATCATTCTCTGCAGCTTCAAACATAATTGAACTTTGGTTGTATGTTTTTGTGTTGAACCAATTCTGCCATTATTGGGTATTTAAGACTGAAGAGAAATGAAACAAAAACACAACTCTGTGTCAATCAGTGTATGTTAAATAATTAATGGCTTTCAGTACATGGTGCAGGATTGTCTATATTTCTGTAAGGAAGTGTTTTAACACCAAAAACAAAGAAACAATAAGTGGGACCAGAAGATATTAAGAAGAGAATATTCTTCCTGTTATTTTTGTTATGTACAATAATTAGGAAAGGTGATGTTGTCTGTTATGCTACATAATAAGACATCCTTCTTGAATGCACAAATGTGTGCTTCTTGTGTGTTATTACAACAAACATTACCTCCTATCCGTGCTTCAACAGCTCTGAAGTGCAATTCCTCTCAGTGTTGGCAATTAACAATTGTTAACCATCAGTGACACGCTGTATTGCATTACAGGTTCGTTTTGTTTTGTATGTCTTATCTGTACCACATGCCTGGCCCAGCTCCAGCTGCTGTAGTTGATTTGGATTATGAGTCTGTGTATAAAAATTCAGGTTTGCTCATAGGCGTCCCTCACCTGTGCATGATCTGTACAAGAAAATCAAGGATGGATGAAGGAGATTCTTGATCAATTCCATTAGTGGATACAGCTGTTAAGACGCAAGATGAACTGTGGGTTTAATCCAGAAGAGATGGGCATATAAAAGCTTGGAATGCTTCATTTTTTGTAATCAACGTAGGTGGACGTAAACATTTATTAACATTTGGTCAAGTGTAGCATAACTTGCATTCATATTTTCATTATTACTAATGGAGGTATGTGGAGATACACAGAGACCTTGAGACTGTTGTTTTTATATTGCATACAGGCTAGTTGTCCATTCAAAATCAAATATGAACGCATGAAGGTTAGTTCTTAAAGGAAGGCTGTTCTTCATGCACAGCTTTTGTCAATCCTGATTTTCCCCCCCCAAAATCAAAACATAGAAAACCAAAATCATATGCAGCAGGGTAGGGAGTGATGTCACTGAACAGAAAAACTTTTGAAAAGCCTGAATTTTCTCATTCCAGTCCAAAGGTGCTAGTTTCTTCAACAGCTGTCAACAGCTTTTCATATAGCATAGAATATGATGGGTAGGGTGGAAGATCCAAGCGATTGAAACATGTATGTGCCCTGCAGAAGGAAAACACATTTTAAAGTATTAGGAACCTCATCAGAAATATCTTACAAATAATAACAGTTAAGATTACAAATACATCAAGGCAGAAGTGATGCATTTGGAGTTTTTTTATTTGAATTTGTCATTATTGTGCAAAGGAGTGGCAGAAAGAGGAGGACATTTGTGGGAAAGAATAGGTATATGCCTAACCTTCACCTTATCCATCTCTTCTCCTGATCTGGTCTTTCCACTTAAGACACTTTCCTCTCACTTAACCAGCAAGCACATTTCAGGACCCTGGCTCAGGGTTGAAAAACCATAAAAAAAACCTAATATATCAGATGGAGTAAGAAGTCTCCTCCCTTTCCAACTGCTATTTTCTCTCTACAAGTGCCACCTCCTTTACAGCAACTTCACCTGCCAGACAGTTAAGAATCCTACATTTGCCCCTGAACTGTAGTTTTATAAATATCTTGTAGCACCCGCATTCAAGCAGTATTATTATACATGTACCACTTCACCACATAGTGAGACATTTTCAGGATCAAAGCTTAGAAAGGTGTTTTTCAAAAAAGTAAATCATTAGGCATTCACTTTTTTCTCCCCAACTGCAAGTAACATCTTAGTTGTTACCCATTCCTCTGTTAACATGTTACACTTTAGTATCCTCCCCCATTATTCCCACCACCATGTCATCATCCTACCAAAATATACTTTAAAAATGACTGAAGCCCCGTTTAATGAGATTGACCCAAAGTTTTAGTTTTTGTTGTTGTTAACTGACCCATGGCTACCCAGTGGATGAGAAATCTCCAAGGCTCCCTACTTCCACTGTTCTGCTTAGTTCCTGTAAACTCATATCCATGACCTCCTTAATAGAGTCCATCCATCTAGCATGTGGCCTTCCTCTCTTCCTACATCTCTTCACCTTCTCCAGCATTATTGGTTTTTTTCCAGCGAGTCATGCCTGAAGTACAACAGCCTCAGTTTTGTCATCTTGGCTTTCAGGGAGATTTCTGGCTTGATCTGCTTTAGCACCCATTTGTTTGTCTTTTTTGCCTGTCCATGGGATCTTCAGCACTCTTCTCCAGCACCACATCTTGAATAAATCGATTTTCTTCCTATTTTCTTTCTTAACTGTCCAGCTCTAAGATCCATATATGGTAATAAGGAATACAATGGCTTGTATGATTCTAACTTTTGTGCTGAGTTGTATATCTTTGCATTTTAGAATCTTTTCTAGTTCTTTTATAGCCACTCTCTCCATTCTTAATCTTCTTCTGATTTCCTGGCTGCAATCCCCATTCTTATCAATGTTTGTACCAAGTAAATACTAAAGGGAGTGTGGGAAGGAACAGTGGTACCAGCTAACTAGGGTGTTAACCAGGGGTAGGCAACCTTTCCCCTTTAAGGGCCGAGGGACTTCAGCTCCCAGAATCCCAGGAGCTATTGGCCAACATGGGACTATTGGCCAACATGGCTGAGGCTTCTGGGAGCTGAAGTCCCTCGGCCCTTAAAGGGGAAAGGTTGCCTACCCCTGGTGTTAACTCTCAACTAGAGTGGATCCATTGAATCAGGATTTAGCCATGTGTTGACTGACTATTCAACAATTGATTCAATAGGTCTGTTCTAGTTTAGACAGTCAGCTTGTAATACATATAAGTGTTATTTTTTCCTTATGTGTATGTTTCTTATTCTATCGTATTACTTATGCAACAGCCCTGCTTGTGAGAATATTGTTCTTGTTAAATGATATGGGGAGGTTTATATATTAGTGGGATACAGGTTTGGTCTCAGAATTGGCTGATGTAAATATTGTTTATACGTTGAGGAAAACCCTTTTGGTTGAAACTGATATTACCCAGAAATCAGTTGTATTATATGTATGTTTTGATTATAGCACTCTATATGTTATATGCTTTGATTATATTATCCCATTCATCCCAGGTGCCACCACCACCTAAACCAGCCAGGTAAGTGAGATTTAAATGAAAGGGGAGGTGGTTTGGGAGATGGTAGAATGAAAGAGGTAAGCCAGTAATGTTTCTCCTTTTATTTTAATCTGAACTGAGTAAGAATTTGTGATCTGAGGCATCAGATCCTATCTGTTCTCAGAAGCTAAGCATGATCAGGCCTGGGTAATACTTGAAGGAAGACCACCAGGGAATATAAACTGTTGAAGGCCATATTCAGAAGAAGGCAATGTGAAACTTCCTCTGAATAAAACTTTTCAGGAAAAGCTTATGATAGGATTGCTATAAGCCATAAGAACAAATGTTGATCTAGATAAATGGTTCTGAGAACAAATCAGGGCTGAACTGCAAAAATAGCTAAACTGAGGCTACTGTACTTTGGATACACCGGAAGATGATACTACTCATGAGAAAAGATGATAAAACTTGGGCAAGTGGAAGTACATAGGTAGGAAAAGAGTAAGATCACATTACAGGCTGATTGAGCCTATCCAGGAAGCAACAGCCAGGAGTCTGCAAGACCTGAGCAGGGCTGTTGATAATAGCATCTCCTAGAGATCTCTTATTCCTAGGGTCACCACACTTTGATGTCAATATGACAGCACATAACAACACATGTTCATCTGCTTTTTGATACTAATGTCACAAACTCCTGAAGCTTGTGCCTAGTCTTGCATTCAATTAAGGTCAGAATTAGCATGAATTAATTCTTGGTTTCATCCAGGGTTAAAGCTAGTTTTGCATTCCATTTACTACCATCTCTAGGCAAAATTATAATATTATAGGCTTTCCCAATCTCTCCTTTTTTCATCTAAAACAGGCGAGCAATTTGAAGATTTCAAACAGTCATTTCATGAAGCAATGGGCTGGTTGAGGTCCAAGAAAGTGAGATACAGAGTTCAGACTTGCCAGTCTGTAGGTGGTTTATCTGTTTAGCTCTATGCTGTATTAGAGGGGATTGCACCCTGTAAAGGATCAGTTCAGAGTGCTCTTGGATCATTCTGGCTAGAGGCCCAGTTGGCCTTGGTGCTTGGAGTACCTTTTATCAGCTACCTTATCAGGCCACAGATAACCTTGCAAGTTATTTATGCTCTGGTAATCATCCTTCCAAATTACTGCAATGTGTACATATGGCTGTCTTGAAAATAGTCCAGGAACTTCATCTAGTTCATAAGAGAGTACCTACAGGGGTAGGCAAACTTTCCCCTTTAAGGGCCGAAGGACATCAGCTCCCAGAATCCCAGACTATTGGCCAACATGGCTGAGGCTTTTGGGAGCTGAAGTCCTTCGGCCCTTAAAGGGGACAGTTTGCCTACCCCTGAGGGGACTGATTAATATGATATTATGCCAGTACTTTGCCATCTTCTCTGACTGACAATCTATTTCTGGCCTGATTCAAAGTGTAGATTTAAACTTGAAAGTCCTAAATGGCCTGAGGTTTCCTGAAGGAGTGTTTATCAGACACATCATTTGAGGCTCTTCTCAAAAGCACACGGCAAATGAGGCAGCATGGACGCCTCCAAGACTGAGCACTGAGAGAATCACCTTACATCTACATTATGCTGTTTTTGGTGCTAACTTTTTTTTTATTTTCCCAGACATTTTAGAAAATGTTTTCTCTGTAGAGCCATTATTATATACTGCTGCTAATCTTTCACTTTTTATTGGACTTGTTTTAATTTGATAATATTAATTTAACTTTTATCTAACCTTTTAATTGCTATTATTATATGTTTTTACATCTGTATAGCATTCAGAGAACTTAGGTTATTGGCTAGTTTAAAAATGTCATAAATAACCAGACAGTATCTCATCCAGGAAAAAAGTGCCAGGTGAGCCAAAAGTGGCCAATTATCTTTTTACTATCCACTAGGACGAAAGCTAAAAGAAGCTCTCAAAAATCCTGGAAATTTCCTTTCCTTTCTTTTGTCCAAGAAATTAACTGCAGGAGATTTTTTCAGTAATTCTATACAGTCACGGATTTTTTATCCATGGATTCAAGCATCCATGGTTTGAAAATATTTTTAAAAACATATACATTCAAAAAAGCAAACCTTGATTTTGCCATTTTATACAAGGGACACCATTGTATTTAATGGGACTTGAGCATCCATGGACTTTGGTATCCAAGGGGAATCTTGGAGCCAAACCCCAGAAGATACCAAGGGCCCACCGTACAATTTTCAGGCAGTACATTTCAAGAGAAATATGTATATTTCTAAAAATCTTCAAGGGGAACAGCTGGAACCTGTGGTCTGTCCTGAAAAGAACTCAACTTGAGTGGTGGTGAGTTCAAGGACTTTCCTTCTGAGAACCTTAAGGTTGTTCTTAAGCATTAATCGATACTCGAGTCTGGATGTTCCACAAATAGAGCCATTGTAGACTTCAGCTTTAACCCTGGATGAAACCAAGAATTAATTCATGCTAATTCTGACCTTCTTAATTCTGAACTTCCTAGAATCGGAGGGCCTAAAGATGGTAGTGCATCTGCTGGTAACCTCAAGGCTGGACTTCTGCAATGTGCTCTACACTGGGCTACCTTTGTACCAAGTCCGGAAACTCTAACTGGTACAGGATCGGGCAGCCAGACTGTTTACAGTCTGGTACATTACAGGTACATCCAAGAATGATCAAACCGCACCAATCTTAAAATCACTCCACTGGCTGCCAATTAGTTTCCGGGCAAGGTGCAAAGTATTGGTTATTACCTTTAAAGCCCTACATGATTTGGGTCCAGGTTACCTACAGGATTGCCTTCTCCCATACAATTATTGCTGCAGTGCTTGCAGTTTCTAAATGGTAAAACACAAATGCTAAAAAAGACAAAAAACGAAATACCAAAAAGGAAAGAAAAAGAGCTGAATGCAACTAAACTTTATCACATCAGTATTCACCTGTCTTCCACAGAAAACAGAGTGCAAAATTGGGTTTCTGTTTATGCACCAATTTTTCTAAATTCATTGCAAGACAAATGGGAGAGAAATGTGATACTCAAAGATAACATCACTTACAATCATTTTGACCTAGACACATACTGCTATGGGTAAAGCAGAGTCTGCTTGAAACACCAGTGGTCCTTTCTTCCCTGGATCATGTCCAGTCTGATTTTCTATATTACTGAATCTTCTGTTGTTTAATGGAGAGTCATATAAAAGATTCATCAGCATTTCAGGTGCTCTTTGTGATTACTATTTCTGTAGAGGCCCAACGTCTACAAAAATGCAGAACTTGAGTGATCTTTAATCATATGCGTTTATCACATGGGGGAAATCCCGTGCAGAAACGGGATTTTAAATTGAAAAAACCTGCAAAAGCGGGCAGATTTTCAGATGACGTTGCTGTTAAAAAGGGGTTAATCCAAACGGAAAGTAGTCAGAAACTGCTTCTTTTTACTTTCAGAAATTTATTATAAAATTAAAACATAAGTTTAATTTATTTCTATATGATGTATATCAGGGGTAGGCAACCTTTCTCCTTTAAAGGCGAGGGACTTCAGCTCCCAGAATCCCAGGAGCTATTGGCCAACATGGTTGAGGTTCTGGGAGCTGAAGTCCCTCGGCCCTTAAAGGGGAAAGGTTGCCTACCCCTGATGTATAGCATCAGAGCTCAGGAAAAACACCTTTTTGACCCACTATCCCCTGCCAGTGTGGCCAGTGGCCATGCTATCTGGGGTAAATCTAGGAATAGTATGTCAACCAAGTAACTCTACCCAAGCTTTCTTTTATCATGTACAATTGACTACCATGTGTCTTTGCACACTGGAATGGAATGGAAATGCACACTGCAATGGAAATTAAGTAATTCCAAGCAAATATGTGGAGTTAATCTCAGCAATAGGTTTTAAAAACTTATTCAAAATGCAAGCATACCTTGGAAGGGATGTTATTTTGCCCCATTTCTCTATACAGAAGCGCCGTAGCCCATTGCTCCCTCGAAGGGCTGCAAAACCCTCATATGGTACACTAGAAGTCCCAGTGACAAACTGCAGTAACCGTAGCCTTTGTTCATTGTTGAATCTCTCCACTGCTGCCCAGAACCACCGTATTACAATATGCCCATCATGGTAACCTAAAACAGAAAGTGTGTAAAAGACAAATGGATTAGAACCATTCAAAGGGAAGCCACAAATGGTTATGAAGATGAAATATAAGAGCATGATTTTCTGCCTTCTGTTGCTATTTTTTATTTTTTCTTCTACTCCTAGCTAGTAGCAGAGCTGAGTGCTTTTTAATCTTCACGGAACACTTTATGCATCAACTGGTTTACCAAGGATCCTGTGTGTATGATGCAGTCTCCTATGTTTACGGAGGACTCTGAAATGGGTCCATTTTCTGTAGGATGTTTTGCTGGCCTGTTGTGGCTCACTAGCACTCTGAATGAACTGAGCGCATGCCAATTTTTTCAGCAGAACACATTTTAAGGGAAGAGCAGGACAGTGAGCAAATGGGCTTCTAGGGAAGCTTGCGCCTTGTTACTCCTGTTATTGAAGAAACCCTTCTATGTATGACAAAGTTTGCTGAAATACAATTTGAACACCACAGATCTAAATAACTCCAATAAGCAACATACTTATAGAATTTGGTGTGACAAACTGCATACATATAGCCACCTCCCAATACTGTACATGTATGTATTAGGTCCAAAACACACTGCAGAAATAATCCAATTGGAGACGGCTTTAATTTCCCTGGCTCAATGCTAAAGAATTCTGGGAACTGTAGTTGTGTGACATTGAGCCTTCTCTGTCAGAGAGCTCTGGTGCCACAATAAACTACAATTCCTAGGATTCCCTAGCACTGAGCTGGGTCAGTTAACGTGGTCTCCAGCTGGAGGATTTCTCTAGTGTGTTTTGGACCATAGTCTTGACCAGGGGTAGGCAACCTTTCCCCTTTAAGGGCTGAGGGACTTCAGCTCCCAGAAGCCTCAGCCATGTTGGCCAATAGTTCCATGTTGGCCAATAGCTCCTGGGATTCTGGGAGCTGAAGTCCCTCGGCCCTTAAAGGGGAAAGGTTGCCTACCCCTGGTCTTGACAAAGCCAAGGGGCCAATTTAAAAAAATATTTATACCTAGCACGTTTATGTATTTGACTGCAGGTTCTCAAGATTATAGCACATGCAAAGATTTCCACATGACATTGCAAAGAATATGAGAAGCACGTTTATAGTGACGTTTGAAATAATTGTTATTGCATCCTCACAAAAAAAAACATTGTACAAAGTTAGACTTATTAAAAATCTTTGATTATTCTGGATTCTGCTTCAAGGATGCTTCAAATATTACAGGAGCTCATTCAAACTAGACAAAGTGTTATTGTTCCATTTTACCAGTACAGAATCATAGCATTTCTAGTCTGGTGAGGCACTGGAGCATTCTGGCTGTGAATTCTAAGGTTGTTGTTATTGTTGTTGTGTGCACCTTCAAGTTGTTTCCAACTTATGGTGACCCTTAATGAATTTATCATGGGTTTTTCTTGGCAAGATTAGTTCAGAGAGGGTTTACTATTGCCCTTCTCTGGGGCTGAAAGTATGTGACTTGCCCAAGATCACCCTATGGCCGAGTGAGGAGTTGAACTCTGGTCTCCAGATTCCCAGTGTAGCTTTAAATTAGAGTTCTAGTCCAACCCTCAAACCACTACACCACACTGGCTCTCAGGAATTCTAAATACACTTCCCTAAACTGCAAATTCCAGGATTCCATACAGTGGAGCCATGGCTGTTAAATTAGAACAATAGCACTATAACTATGTTGGATGAAGTGGCCCTCGAGCACTGTTAAATTCCCCTATGTGATCATATCAGACTTATCCATGGTCATCTTTTAGCATGGATACAATCTCAGTTGCACACTGTAATAACCACTATGGGCCTGACCAGAGTGCCAGAAATAATCCAACTTGAGGCCACTTTAACTGTCCTGGCTCAATGCTAGGGAATCATGGGAACTGTAGTTTTTTTCTGAGACATTGAGCCTTTTCTGTCAGAGAGCTGTGGTACCACAATAAACTACAGTTCCCACGATTCCCTAGCACTAAGCTAGGGAAGTTAAAGTGGTCTCAAGATGGATTATTTCCAGCAGTCTGTACAGGCCCTATGTCAATAATTTTGATGATTGCTGCAGGTTCACAAAGGAGAAACATCTGTGACTGTAGTTCTATAATCTCCTAATAAATGTGTAGTTCCTGCATAGTACTTCTAAAAATTGTCACTGGGAGTTAAAGATAAGCAAGCATAGTCTGGTTACAAGTGGCAGGGGGAAAATCAGCAGTGCTATTACTGAAGAGTTCTGGCATATAGCCTTCCATAACATGGTAACTTCCAGGTGTTTTTAGATTTCAAGCCCCATGATCCCTCACCAGTGGCCATATTATCTGGGGCTCACAGAATCACAGAGTTGGAAGAGGCCACAAGGGCTATCCAGTCCAAACCCCCCTACTATGCAGGAACTCACAATCAAAGCATCCCAACAGATGGCAATCCAGCCTCTGTTTAAAAACCTCCAAAGAGGTGAATGGCATGTGAATGGCAGTCCAAAATATCTGGAAGTGACCAAGAAAGGGAAGTTTGCTGTAAGCTAAATGATTTTCTTCATAGTTTTTCTTAGAAAGATCTGTGAGAATAATTTCCAGCACGAAGATGAGAGTTAGGATAGATGAAATGGAAGATGGTAAGGAAAAGCAACTGCATAGTTTACCACCCCGATATTCTGTGTTATTGCGCCAGTCATTAAGGTCTATTTCAGCTGTTCCGGCTATAACCAATTCTAGTTCTCTAGCATCGAACACAGAGACAAGCCTTGAGTCTACAACCTAAAAGATAAAACAAAGAGTTTTTAAATATCTTTGCAATAAACAATAAAGTGCAAAAATAGTAATGGCAAACAAACAGACAAACAAATATCTGCAAATCTGTTACCCTATCTAGGCTAGATATATTGGTACATACCTTGCAACTGCATTCTCAGAATCAGAGAGATGAAGCACGTTCTTACTATATGCACATTTAATGGCCAAACAGGCTTATTCACTACTTTCTTCACACAGTATTTGCAGTTTAAAGTATTTCTCTCTCCTACCACTTACCCCCACTAATAAGCTTCAAAGAGATATTATAATATATAAACTTTATAATATATAAAGTTCAGTTACTCCAGCTAGAAACAGCTTCTGCATTGTCTGCTTTGGGCTAAAAAAAAACTTCAAATGTATTAGTAACTGTTGTGTAAATATTTATTAAAGTCATTATTGTTTTTTAAACCACAAACTACAAGTTTGTCTTTTTTTGTTAGTCTTTATTCTTTAGGAAAGCATATTAAGATATAGTCTGACCCACTTTTTTTTCCTGCTTTGCTGACGAAAGCTGAACTCTTAACAAGTTTTATTTTCATACCTGCATATTTTAGTTTACCTTTAAAAGGGCTAACATCCTGGGGAAATAAAATTGCACCCCACAGTAACTCTCTTAGAACAAAGAATACAAATATATACCTTATTTTCCTGCGTATAAGACTACTTTTTAACCTGCAAAATCTGTGGTTGAAGTGGGGGGGTCGTCTTATACGCCGGGTATAAGGATAAGGAGGATAGAGGTGCTAAAACTCTATATTTTGACTGGGAAAATGGGGGTTGTCTTATACGCCGGGTCGTCTTATACACCGGAAAATACAGTATATGTATTTTGGGGAGTCTTTTACAATTCTTGTTTTTTATGTTTGTTTTTTTAAAAATAAAACCTTGTAAGCTACATCTCGTCTATATAAACAAATAGTGGGTTGTTTTTAACATTATACATTATAGTCAAACAAGAGTTTCATCTTCTCCCAGAACAAATATTGATTATCATAGACATAAGCTATACAGACATTCCTATTAGAACAGAAAGACAGATTTTGTTTCTTTATTGTCAATTGGGTTGCCGTTATGCCCACGATTCTGACAACTTGACTCTACCAAATGTTGCTACTTACTTCGTAGAAGCCACGAACTAGAGCCTCTGTTTGCTGAACAACCCCTCTTTCCACTCTCCACTTGACCATTCTTTCAATATATTCCTTCTTGTTCTTTTCAGTCACCTGTGTATTTGCACCCCCAGATTTCAACTCCCGTTCTGTTACCTAGGAAGTAAATCAGTCACCAAAAATAATTAGGTAGCAATGCAAACTAACTCACAGCAACAAGTGTTTCAAAACTCAAGATACTGACAAGAAACCCTCACCCCAAACAAACAAGTTTTCAATGTATTCTTGCTAAGCTTTAACAAAAGCATTATTCTGCCTTGTATTAAATTTTGAGAATTTGTTATCAATATTTCCAAATGATCTTTTTTAGTAATGTGACTTTTTCAGATTCCACTGTTCTGTAAGCGACAAGAGATATGTCACATTTGAACTGGGAAGGCTTGGATTCAAATACCCGAAGGCTCACTATGGTTCAAAACACAATGCAGAAATAACCCAGTCTGAGATCACTTTAACTCCCCTAGCTCAATGCTAGGAAGTTCTGGGAACTGTAGTTTTGTGAAACATTTAGCTCTCTCTATCAAATCTCTGGTGCCACAATAAACTACAATTCCCAGGATTCCCTAGCACTGATCCAGGGCAGTTAAGTGGATTATTTCTGCAATGTGTTTTGGATTTAAGGAGATTATCGCACCACCTTTTCTCTTGTGCTAGACATGGGATGTAAACCTAAATAGGCAGATTTTATCGCACACCCCCATTCCTGGGCTTCTGCACTTTTTAAAGAATGGGATTTTCCCATTTTTAAAAGGTGCGGGAGAAGCCCAGATTGGATACAGGATGCCTAATGCATGGGCACCGGGGTGTGCGATAAAATCGGCTTATTTAAGTTTATATCCCGCATCTAATGCAGTAGGAAAGACAGTGCGATAATCTCCTAAATTAGTTGGGCTATTCATTTTAGCATATCTTTCTCAGGATTACTGTGATGATAAAATGAGATCATTCCCATGTATGTCACCCTAAATCATTTGGAGAAAGGAGGGTACACAAGTCATAGTTGCATAATGATACATATATTTAAAATATTCTAGTTTAATACTTATATATATGGTTCATGCACATTTACAGCTTTCATGCAACAAAAGAGAGAAATATTACAATATTTAAGTTTTACACTGCTAAATCACACTGAGGATACAGGTATTCATTTTAAAAATCCCTTTGTCATTTCCATATTTGTGTGCATTTGTTTTAAATTATTGGCTAATTATAATCCACATATTGGTGGGAAACCAGTTAGATGTAGTGGATATATATATGTATGTTTCATTTACTGAGGCACCGAGTTTGAATCCTCACTGATCCACAAATATCTTGGGCCAATCATTCTGTCTGGTACCTTAATACATTCACCAGACCTTTGTGGAGTTAAAACCATAATAAACCCAATGGATGCCATCTTGGACTCATTCTGTCTTGGCAAAGGGATTTACTCTTAAAACATTATACAGCACAGATGTGTCAATCCTATTACTTATTATCTGCAGATTTCCCTGAATAATCTCTTGCAGTGCAAACACACCTTATTGCAAGTCAGATTTCTGACTTCTTTGCCTCCTTGCTGGTTTTACTGAAAACTTTCTCAGTCAACTTCCCTTCCAATATTACCAAGCTCAACTGCATCAATCTACTTTGCTTCTTCTCATTTTTGAATGTCTTCTATTTCTTATTCTCTGGCTTCCTTCATTTCCTACCATTTAGTCCAAGTAATCAAATTCTCCCAGTTTTAATGTATCTGTTTCATGCCTATATTTGCATATTCTTGGAAGTTTACCCCCTGCACATGCATACTTACCTGTCCAAACACTTCCTCATTAACTGTGAAAGTGAGGTCCAGGATATCAGTGATGTTGTTGTCCTTCATCCACTGTAAACTTTGATGGAACTCCTCATCCAGATACTCCAAGTCACTAAGGTCACATGGCCTGATTTTGCAACAGAACACAAACAATGCTGTAAACCTCTGGCTTCTAATTTATTGCACGGGCAACAAAGTATTCCCATTTCAAAGTCAAGCAACTATGAAAATTTGCTCATTACCATGAAAAAGTCTGCACTTCTGACTTGTAGCTACGATTGCTAAATGGAGCCAGAAAGATTGTCCAGTGTTGGAGACAATGTGTGGCCTTCATGTCTTATTGTGGATTTCTTAGAAGCATCTGGCTGACCACTCTTGGAAACTAGAAGCTGAGCTAGAAGACCTGTGACTTGATTCCATAGAGCTTTTATACTTTTCTGCTTATATCAGATGTGTGTGTGTGTGTGTGTCACAGATGCATATTTCCTGTTATATGTGTGGAAAAGGAAAATTTGCTGTTTATGTGGTCCAAACATGATGCAATGTGGCTATTATTTGTTCTTGGCCCCCTCATCAAACCCTGGCTTCCCAGAAAGAAGCAGGTTGAACATGGTTCCACCACAACATGTAAAATAAAGTGTTGTGTAGAGAGCACTACAAATGAATAGAAGATGTGTACTTTCAGAAATTAATGCTAGAGAAGCAAATTCAAATTTGTTCTCATAAACAGAAAATACCACAGTGATACTTGATTCCTATCCATCAAACAAAAATGTCATTCTAGTTACTCTTAATAAATGTTAATGTTACATCAGCATAGTTGGGCTGCTAAACCAGTGTAGCTTGGACAAGGAATCCTTTTCTGGTGGGGAAAACTGCTCTACTATATATAGCCCACAATTGCTTTCATTCCACTGAAAGGGTTTTCAATGCAATTTGTGCTATGGAACATTTCAGAAAGACAAGCCTTGCACAAATGATGGTCACAGTGAAGATGGCCACAGTGATTAGCAGCATACACAACCAAAACTAGTATTTCTGTCCCCAAAATCTGGCCTCATATTCTTCACTCTTACTTGAGAGCACTCCTTCCCCTCATGCCCAACTCCCATGGCTGCTCCAAGATATGAGGGTTAGCACAAGGCTAAGAACTTTCTGGAAAGCATGAAACATTGCTTGTTGCATACTTTTAAGCATCAGTGGTGGGTGCCATACACTGTAACGTGAGGCCTGACTGCAGCCATGCATGATATTGGAAACATACCCCACTGAATACAATAGGGCTTATTCCTATGGATGGATGTATAATCCCCCCACCCCAAAGGAGGAAATCTTGCATCAACCCTTCATTACAAATACTCACAGCCTTAGCAATGCTTTGTAGAATGGCCTTGTGAAGAAAGCATCAAGAAGGTACTGGTGAATAAGAGCAAGGCCAAGGATACGGCCACTAAACCGAAACCTGTCATAGAAAATAAAATAATGAATGAATGAATAATGAAAATAATGAATTTAGGAGACCAAAATTTGGAGCATGGGTTTTTGTGCGTGTGTATATGTGTTTTCAAAAGGGAAAGAGTCAGGCCCAGCTCCATTGGGCCTATCTTAGGGCCTTTGCAGACTGCCAGAAATAGTGCACATTAAATTGAGGCACTGCCCTGGCTCAGTGCTAGGGAGTCATGGGAATTGTATTTTTTTCTGAGACATTGAGCCTTCTCTGTCAGAGAGCTCTGGTGCCACAATAAATTACAGTTCCCATGATTCCCTAGCACTGAGCCAGGGCAGTGCCTCAATTTAATGTGCACTATTTCTGGCAGTCTGCAAAGGCCTTTAGACTAAGAAGAAGAGCCCTCCTTCCAGTCCATCTAGTGCCATCCGGCCTCAGAGAGAGAGAGAGACAAGCCCAGCTCCATTGGGCCTAGCCAGAGTAAGAAGGAGAGCCCTCCCTCCAGTCCATCTGCCATGGTCCAGGCCTCAGAGGGAGAGAAGATCCGCTGGACCTGATCCCCTTCCCCACTGCCATGCCCTTCTCCTTTTCTGTCATGCTTTTTAGATTGTAAGCCTGAGGACTGGGAATCATCAAATTAACCATATGTAAGCCTCTCTGAGAGCCTTTGTGGCTGAAAAGCGGGGTACAAATATTCCAAATAAATAAATAATAAGTTGCATGTTAACATATGGTGACCCCATGAATTTCATAGGGTTTTCCTAGGCAAGGAATACTCATAGGTGGTTTGTCATTGCCTTCATCTGAAATACAGCCTACAGTACCTTAGTGGTTCCCTATCCAAGTACTAACCAGGCCTGATCTTGCTTAGCTTCTAAAAACAGATGGGACCTTCCTGGGGCCATCAGTATATGGTATATTGCCCTTCTCATGTGAAGCATACTTTCTTATATTTCTCAAGAAACCTAGAGGGTTTCCTTTGTACTTTTTCCTTCTGAGAATTACTACCCCATTCTGTAAAAGTCTGTGAGTTGTCAATTCATTCCCTCAATATATGGAGAATTCATCAAGATTTGAATAAATAACACTGAATTAATAATATTTGTTTCATGAAATCTCTCATTTTCTAAAACTGTTTTCCTTCAGCTTCCCATACTGACCCAGCACTTCCCATACTGAAAAAGATACTTTCTCCTTAGAAAATATAAAATCACCCCAAGATAATCCCCTTTTTGTTAATCTAAAACTGCTTTGACCCAGTTTCAAACTATCTGAAAGAATTTGCTGAAGCAGCTTCACTCTAAACCTATACTGTACAAATGCTCCTCCATATTAAAATAAAGATGCATATATACATATACATATTAATGTTAATACATATTAAGATACACACACACACACACACACACACACACATATATATCACTATAACAGTGTATCTGTGGTGGTTGTCAACTGTACATAGGAACTGAATACTAAAAAATAATATGCTCAAACTGATATGCAGTAATGTGAAAATTATATGTATGAGAATTCCAGCTACAGTCACAACCCTATCTTGAGGGTGAGTCAGATGAATCATGTCCTGCCATTATAACCAGTGAATGTAGAAAGCTCTTAATATAGCATGTAAAATTGAAAGGTTTTGGTTAATTGAATTTGCACACAAGATGTTGTAACACTGAATGATGCACATGCTTCAGCCATCCCAAAGATCTGAAATACGGAACAATTTATAATGTCAACTGCCAATTATTTTAAAAAAATAGTTAATCCTTTGAGCATTACCTGAAGATTAAAGCCTCATTTTACCCTATCAAACATCTTGCTCCATATGGGAATAACTTTGTCCATTTGGGCACATGATACCTGTAGGCTTCTGTTAGTCGGGAAGTGACTGTTAAGTTCTTTCAATTCCAGAGAAAGTGCTTATGGCAGGGACCGGCAACCTATGGC
>CM034710.1:57828855-57839534 GCA_020142125.1 Phrynosoma platyrhinos
TATGTCTTATAAAACTAAGCAAATGTCAATAAACTTGTAATTGTTAACCTGTCATCTCTTGGAATCTCTGGCTTTACAATGTGTTAATAAATTATTAAAAATGTATGAAAATTTGTTGTTTTCTCTAGTGTATATATATTTCTTATTATTTTTAGAATTCACCAATTATACTCCTTTATTTCTACATTAGCAAGCATTTTTGAAAATATAAAGCCTGTATCCATGTTGTTTGTTTGTTTATTAAATGTATACCCCAGCTTTCTGTTAAAAATAGTATTCATGGTGACTATTCTATTCAAGGGGGGCATTCCATTCACAAGGAATTACAAACAGCATCAATGATTGTGTGTAGCAAATTAAAGGTCCAGTATTCACAATATATCATCATGGCTACCCACCCTTCTTCTCCAACGAATGTGACATAGAGTTTATTTCTTTGGAGCTCCTTTCGTGAGTATGCCATCACCTGATTGAAAGTGCCTTCCAGCAGGTGATCACGTCTTATTATCAACCTGTAGTCAGACAGAGGAATGAAAACCAAGTATGTAAACAGTTAGTGCAGACAACAGACCATTATTCCCTTATATCAAGAACCAATAGGAACTACAGTTGGCCCTCTGTTTTCATGAGGGATCCATTCCGGCCCCCCTCCCGAACAGAGATTCGTGAATATTCAAGCCCTATAGGCTTGAATGGGGCATGCACCCTCGGGAGCGTGCTCCATTGTTTTAAATGGTCACCCCTCCATGAATATAAAAAACTGTGGACATGAAGTCCGCGAGAACGGAGGGGTGACTGTAGTAAATTCTAATTTAGAAATGCAGAATTCATGACACTCTATGTATTGTTGAATTCCCAACATCCTTCACCATGGCTATGCTGTAACCTGATAGGAGCTACAAGGCAACAACATGCTTCTTACCCTGTTCCAAATGAAAACACGGTTCTGTAATATTGCTGAAGCAATGGTGGATACTGATTTGAAGCCATTTGCTTCATGTATGTAATAGAGCAATGTAACATTAAATCAATAAAATAAAACAAGAGCGTTCACTTGAGGACCAATGGACCGAGTCAGAAAACAGTTCAAATAATGGAAGAACTTTTGGCTGGAATTCTTGGGTACCATAAAAAGCAAAAGGGACTAACTTTTTTCATTAGCTTCCATTTTAACTGCCAACAGTACTGCAGTGGTAGCTGCAGTCTCCCAGGAGCCATTTCCCCACTCCATCCAGAACTTCCTTACAAATGATACTACATCATCACCCTCTCAAAATAGTTTAATAACCATTTTGAAACATTATAACAGGTAGTTTATTTTGTATTTTATTAAACATAGACACTGCAAAACAAGTCAAATATCTAACAAAAGAGTAACATACTGAAGAACAGAAGCAACTAAAACTGTCTGGTATGTCTTCTAGAAAAAAACTTGATGAAGGCCTTTGTCTTCATTATGACCAAAGCTTTCAAAATATGTTTGTTACATAAGGTTGATACTAGTATATATAGTGGAAACTGATAATCTTTCAATGTCTTTAATACCTCATTTTTGAATGTGACCACACATTACAAATAACTAAATTTGCCCACCTATTACAGATAAGGCAATGGTGTTCAGTGTGTTTTAAAAACGTTTTTATACATGTTAATATATTTTTAAAAATTACCCAGCCAAAATAAAAAGCACCCAAACCATTGTACACTGTTTAGGATAAGGATTATTTGCTTTCATGAAAGGTAGTTTAAGCTATTGCTGGTACTTTCATGGAAGAAAGTTTTAGTTTTCATAGAATAACTATGAATGACAAGCAAAGGAACTCTTCATGAATGCACAGCCTCCCATTCCCTCGTATGCCCAACATAATGAAGAGAGAAATGCTATTTTGAACATGCTATTTTGCTGACCAAAGTTCCTATTCTTTCTGAGCATAAGCCATTTGCTTAGGAAGGTGTGATATTCAAAGCCTAGATCATACCAAACAGCCCACTTCACGGCATCATTTTCTTCACATGGTGGAGGAAAGGATGATGAGTATTTGAGACACCAAAGATTCACATCAGGTTGAAGCTCTTTTCAAACTCTCTAAACCCTGTCTATATCCCATTCTATGCTTAAATGTTTACTGTAAATGTTTTTGAAAGATTTATCAAAAATGGGCAAAGGTTTTGTGGACTGCAGAAAAATATCAGAAACATATCAGATGAAGATGGCTGCAGTCCATGAAAGCTGATGTCAAATGAAGGCTGGACGTCTGTTAGTTTGTCCCAACTACAGTAGAACCATTGAAACAACTGCTAAACAGTCATTTAGGTAAATCTCATTGATTTAATGGTTCTACTCTAACGAGACTAACAATGAATTTAGGCTAAAAAGTAATAATATCTAAAGGTTTTTGCGGAAACAGCACGATACAGTTACCCAACTGAAGAAAAATAAAACTTAACAACATCCTATGCTTAGAGAAACATTTATTTTTAAATAAAAAAATTGAAGTGGATATTTAAATCCTCATCCTTTATAGTTGCATGCTAATAGAAGCACTGTACAGTTAGTAATATTTCAGCCAATGCAGGATTTTTGGAAACAAGCTGTTAATTGTGGGGGCAGGGGATTCTCCTTATGTTCCTCCTTTGCAAGGAGGAATTTCTTGTTAATTGTTAACAGGAATTCTCCTGGTATAAAATTCTGTTCATGGCACTGGTTTGGATTAAATTGCTGGATTTTTAGATCCATTTCCACAGTAAAAGTGATTTTGGATTGAATTCAACCTGAACTTTGAAGTCAGCTGTTTGCCCAGAAAATGCCTTAAAAGAATATGCTAAGGGCACTGTATAAATCTGACTCTCTCTTGCAAAAAGGTATGGAGAGGCAAGCCAACTACCAAATTGCTTGGAATGTGTACTGTAACTATAACAGAAGAAAATCGCCAAGGTCAGATCTCAATATATTCAGAAGCCATGGAAAGAAACACAAATTTGCTAGGCCAATAGCAAAAAACTTGATGGCCTTTGTCTTCATTACTTTTGGGTGCCTAAATGGCTATTTTAAAACCAACAGAGTATAGTCAGCACAACTAAATTATACAGGTACTACATTTTTAGAGGTAAGGGGTACCACAAGGTTCTGTCCTGGGCCCAGTGCTATTCAACATCTTTATCAATGACTTAGATGAAAGAATAGGGGGCATATTTCTCAAATTTGCAGATGACACCAAATTAGGAGGAATAGATAGTAACCCAGAGGACAGGATGAAAATTCAAAATGACCTTAATAGATTAGGAAGCTGAGCCAAAGCTAACAAAATGAATTTCAGCATGAAGAAATGTAGGGTACTGCACTTAGGGCGGATAAATGAAATGCATAAATATAGGATGGGGAGGGGCACCTGGCTTGACACGACTATGTGTGAAAGGGATCTAGGAGTCCTAGTAGACCACAAGTTGAACATGAGTCAACAGTGGGATGCGGTAGACAAAAAGGCCAATGCAATTTTAGGCTGCATTAATAGAAGTATAGTATCTAGATCAAGGGAAGTAATAGCGCCACTATATTCTGCTTTGGTCAGGCCCCACCTGGAATACTGTGTCCAATTCTGGGCATCACAATTCAAAAAGGATGTTGAAAAACTGGAGTGTGTGTAGAGGAGGGCAACTAAAATGGTGAAGGGTCTGGAAACCATGCCCTATGAGGAACGACTTAGGGAACTGGGTATGTTTAGCCTGGAGAAGAAACAGTTAAGAGGTGATATGATAGCCCTCTTTAAATATTTGAAAGGATGTCATATTGAGGAGGGTGCTAGCTCGCTTTCTGATGCTCCGGAGAATAGGTCTCAGAACAACGGATGCAAGCTACAGGAAAAGAGATTCCACCTCAATATTAGGAGGAACTTCCTGACAGTGAGAGCTGTTCGACAGTACAACACACTCCCTTGGAGAGTGGTGGAGTTTCCTTCCTTGGAGATCTTTAAACAGAGGCTGGATGGCCATCTATCGGTTTTGAGTTCCTGCACAGCAGGGGGTTGGACTGGATGGCCCTTGTGGTCTCCTCCAGCTCTACGATTCTATCAAATTGGGAGGAGGAGGTTTAGTAAAGAGATGGAAGTGGGTGCATTTGGGGTTCCTTCTGTGCCACCATTCCCTCCTCCCTCCCTCTCAGCTGCTGTTCCCGACAGTGTTTCCCCCAGAGTTCTAGAAATGTCTTTGATATTGAAAACACTGCCTAGCACTTTGTGGTGGAGGAAGGCAAGTGAATCATGCTCTAGAAATAGATTGTTTAAATTGCATTACACAGCAATCTATATTACTCTGTTTCTGTGGATGCCCTTGAAATGAAATCTGAAGCTTTACTCATTAAAGAACTAGGCTGTATGAATTTTAACAAGTACTGACAAGTTTGTTCAACACTCTAATGTTGAAAGAAATGTGTTGGTTGCCTGTTTGTTTCTGGGTCCAAGTCAAGATGCTGGTACCTTTGAATATTTGAAGGAGCACTTCTTTCTACACCAGCCCATCTGAGCCTTAAGAATGTCTATGGGAGGGCCTTCCTCCAAGTGTGCTCATCCTTGCAAGTGCACTATGTAATCACAAAGGAGAGGGCTTTCCCAATGGTGGTACCTCAGCTTTGAAATGCACTGTGTAAAGAAGAATGCCTGCTATCCCCTTCCAGAATTCTGAAATACCCCCAAAACCAAACCATTTTTCAGGATGGCTGAGACAGTGGCACCTATGCTTTCCAATGGTTCAGTGTACACGAACTTTGTTTCATGCACAAAATTATTAAAACTATTATATAAAGTTACCTTCAAGCTATGTGTATAAAGTGTATATGAAACATAAATGAATTTCATGTTTGCACTTGGGTCCCATCTCCAAGATATCCCATTATGTACATATATGCACAAATTTAAAGAAATTTTTAAAAATCCAAAATCCAAAACATTTCTGGCCCCATTTTTTTTTTTGATGAGAGAGATTCAACCTGTATTTCAGTGCCAGATTAGGAAGCTTTTATTTAAGCCAGGTATTTTGTTTTGACCTCAGGCTATCATATGCTTTTTTTCTTTGATGTCTTTTATTATGGCTGCCTGACGTTTGTGTTTTATTGTGTTTTCAGTAATATAATGTTATGCAGATATCACCTAGAAGCTTGTGGTATTAGGAAAAGAATTCTAGAAGCTTTTGGTATGATGTACACAGTAAGACTAGACATGAATAAGAATCCAGTCTGGTATGTTAGGAAAGAAATTAATGTGTAACACATAGATAGTTTAATATTATTTTAATCCAAACTTTTTGTACAGCTGCATCTGCACCGCAGAAATAATGCAATTTGACACTGCTTTAACTTCCATGGATCAATGTTATGGAATCCTGGGATTTGTAGTTTGTTGTCGCACCAGAGCTCTCTGACAGAGAAAGCTAAATAGCTCACAAAACTACAAATCCCAGAATTCCACAGCATTGAGCCAGGGCAATGAAAGTGGTCTCAAACGGCATTATTTCTCCAGTGAAGATGCAAACTTCGTTTCTAGCTACATGTGTTCCCTGTAACTTTTCAGTTTGTAAGCTGCCTTGAGTATCAGCTTTTGGAATAAAGCAGGGTATAAATAAAGTAACAGAATAATAGGATAGAATATTAATCTCTCATCTATTCTATCTGCCTCCTCTTCCCACTTAACCAAAGTCTCTGGGATCTTCTGTGTCCACAATGCCCCAACAGACTGACAATTCTTGGATGTCTCACAAAGGGCAGAAGATTTTCCTCTACTCCTATGTACTGGTCCTCTCATCAATAATGAACAAATATGAGCATTTATATTGTGCCACCTCCACACCTACCACTCCTTTATCTCCCGCTACACTAGGGATGGCGGAAATGCATGCTGTGTGCTACGTGCACCCTTCAGTTCAGACTCCAGTCTACGGGATCAGGAGGCAATTTTGCCACATTTTTGTTGCCCCATGAGCTTCACAGGTTTTTAAAAATTGGGGCATTGGGGGCCACCCTCCTAGATCCCGGGGGAGGCGTGTGCAGCCTCCTGTTCTCTGGAAGGTGTTCCCTGTTCTGCTCTTTATACTGTAAACATTCTCCAAACAGTTCCTTTTTTCATCATTTATGTTAATGACACAATTATTTCCCCCTCAGAATAGGAATAGTGAAAACATGGTAAATAACGGATTGGGAGAAATAATAAATACTCACTTAATTTTACCTGGACCCTGGCCATATCCTTTGGCTTCTAGTTTTCTGTAAAAATTGCGCAGCTTAGCTTCAAAATCTCTTCTGTAGGGAGAGGGTGCTCTTGCACTGGCACGTTGCAGGCCTATGAGGAAAAAACAGAGGACTGAACTTAAATGGACTTTGCTAGTTTCATACAAACAATGTGTTAACCAACATTTGCTAAAAAAAAAAAAATCCTACCATTACTATCATCACTGTGTTGTCCTCTTCCTCTACTTCCTGCCCTACCAACCCTTTTCCTTCTTTATTCAGTCTTTCTGCCTTTGTATCTGCCCTATATAAGCCACATGGTGAACTTCTCCTTTTCAAAGGATATTTTTCCAGGCCGCTTTTAGTATGCTGTCATGCGCCTTTATTAAAAAAACTCTCCTAGGATCCTTCATTTTGTGTTAACTATCATCTTGTGTATCCCCTTCCATTTCTCTCTAAAGTTCTGGAGAGAGCAGCCCTTTCCCAAGTGATGCCTTATTTGATCACAAAAGATTATGTTTTTGAACCATTTCAATCAGGGTTTTGGATAGGTCATTCCACAGAAATGGCCCTAACTCGTATAGTAAATGATATTTTAATGACAAAGGCTCGGTGGTGATCCTATTGGATCTCTCTGCAGCCTTCAACACTTTAGATAATCAGATGTTACTACTAGAGTTGACTTCATTGGGAATAACAGGGAGCCCTCTGTTCTGGTTTAAATCTTTTTTATTGGATCATTCCTCTGCTGTTGTCAGACTTGAGCAAATTCAGGAACTCTGTGTATCAATAAGTCCAGTGAGTTGAACCAACAAGAGTTTATTGAAAACATATAGTCAGAAATTCACCAGTCAGAGTTTAAGACAGAACTACCCCCTCCAAGCCAAATGATATCTTAAAACTCTCAAACTTGTAAACTCCTCCCAACACCCTTGGCGCCAAAAGTAGCACCCATCTCCAATTCCCATGTCCATTTCCCCCATCAAGCCAGCCCCCCTTTCCAAACCTTGTCATCAGCGCTATCTCACTTCAGCACAGGCATTCCACCCATTATCCCTCCTTCATGAATCTATGAATATGGAGGGCTGACTGTATGCACTTCTCCTTAGATTTCTTATGTCAGAGGTGACACTCAGATATTCTAGAGCTTTGATTCAATTGATGCTGTTGTGTGGGAGTCTGTGATGGACTGCCTGTTGAGTATTTTGCTGTGGATGACTACTCATCATCTTAAATTGAACATGGATAAAACAGAGATCCTGGTGTTTCAACCAGTAGCCCCACTTTCATGCCTTCACAGGATTACACACTGGCCCATGTCTCTGCTGCCAGGAATTTTGGAGTTCTGTTGGATGTTTGTCTGTCCTTACGCCCCTTTATCAGGGCAACTTCTAAGGCACTTAACTTCCATCTTTTGAACATTCATAGTATCTGTTGATTTTTGACCATCAAGACTGTCCATTTGTAGTCTTGGTTATTTCATGCCTGGACTACTGTAATAGCCTACTGGCAGGTTTGCCTTCCTGCCCTCTTATTCTTCTGGTTTTAATCCAGAACTGTACTGTTGAGGTTTTCTTAAATCTCTCTAAATACTCACATATCACTTCTCCTCATAGAGCTCTCCACTGGCTACCAGTTTGGGCCAGGGCTCATTACAAGCTTTTGGTCCTGGTATTTAAGGCCATGTGCTTTAACTTCCCCCAGTATCTAGAAGCTTAGCTAGCATATTATGTACCATCTAGGAATTTAAGATCTATAGGCAAAGGATTATTGGCAGTTCGACCAATGCGCACAGCTCTATCAAGATCTTTCATGATCTTGTTCTGCATTTGTTGAATTGTCTTCCTTTGCAACTCTGGCTAGAGGAGGATCTTACTCGCTTTCGTTAAGAGTTGATGACCTTCTTCTTTGATTTGCTGAGCTAAGGTGGCCGAGATGGGTAGCAACTGATAAGGAGTTTGCTTTTAGTATATTAGTATATTACTTTAATATTTTAGCATTTTATAGTGTTGTGTTTTATCATCTGTTTTTATTATATATGTCTGATGTTCCATCATTTGGTGAAAGGGTGTTATAAATCATCATCATTATCGTCATCATCATCTCAGATTCATCAAATATTTTTTGGCTTAACTGTTGCATTTAAAAGAGAATTCACAATTCATTGCATTATACAGGGAAATTTACTTGGCACTACCTGATGTTGATTGATTTTTAGGATCTGTAATTCATAACCTTTGTTTCACCTCAGTTCCATGCACACAATGAACTGAAACCAACAGTTAATTTTTTTTTAAAAGTCATAGATTTCTGATAGCTCCTGAACTTCCACAAAAATGTTCAAGGTGACAGCATAAGTTTACACATCTTATATTATTTAAAAACTGGTTCATAATAAGGATGTAATAGAAAGAAACACAATATGTGCAGAAGACAAGATTTCTGTGTTCTGGGGTTTGTCATGTGACAGAGAGACAGACAGACACTTTATTTTGGCCTCTGACCAATAAATACAATCAGTAAAAGAAACAGTAAATTTACAAAAATGTAAATAAAAATCATCAGAATGTCCTGGAAATTTAGATAAGAAAGGGGTAATCAACTGGTAATGAATGTAAAACTGACAGTACAAGTACATGTGCTGTAGTTTCTAATGCACCTGTGTGACAAGGACAATACTGAATTTCATGATGGATTTTCCTACATTTCTCTTCCAAAACTGCTGCTGGGAGAACATTAAACCAGGCAAATTATAAAGCTCTCTTAAATGTGGGTACTGCAATATAATATAGACATGTTGCTGGTTGAGAAACTAGCATTTGATTGTTTACAAATATATGATTAGAAAAAGCAACTGTTTCTGCCTGGCCTTCTATATCTAAAATCCTTTATCTTAATGGCATTCTAATCTTGATGCTAAAATGGCATCACTAGAAAAGCCACTTTGACTCAATTTCTTTTGAATCTCTTTTTTCCAAGAGGATTTGAAATTATCTAGCACAGGGGTAGGCAACCTTTTTGAGCCGGGGGCCGGTCCTCCAAAGTCCTCCCCTCTGCTGGGCCGAGGGGGGGGGAATGGCGGTGCACACGCTCACGTGCGCACCCCCCGCCGCCGCATGCGCAAACACATTGCGGCTGCCATTTTGGAAATCATAATGGCGGGCGCGGTGCGCGCGGCCGCACAGTGGCCAAAACGTGCGGCGGTGGTGGCGCACGGCAGCAGCAGGGGTCTGCCTGGGCCGGTAAGTGTGGGGCCCTGGGCCGGAACTGGCCCGGGGGCCGTAGGTTGTCAGCCCCTGATCTAGCACTAAGTGAGTTTACCCATCAGAGTTATGGTATGGTTTTAACCAATAATTAAAAATATTGGAAAACTCCCAAACTGCAAAGACTCTGTGTGCATAGATTCTCCTATGTGGTCCTTCCCAGCACTTGAGACTTTTCCAAACCCTTTCTGACCAGTGCATTAATATTTTAGAATATTCTTTCTATTGCTACTTCATAATAATTCATTCTAGTGCAAACCTCTAGTGCAAAGATCCAGTAGGTACCTGAAGCAGTTGATAGATCAACTTACTACCATCTTTGCTTTGGCAGATAATTTACCAAGTTTGGTAATTCTGTGTTTAAGAATGTGATTTTGTAGGGCAGGACAGACAAATCTTTTAAATTATAGTGCAGATAAACCTGTTTCAGAAGTTTTGAAGTTATCTATGTCAGGAACTAGTTATAATTACTAGGAGGACTTTTGTGAAGTTGATTGTAGCAATCAATTCCTGTACTGCAGCCACTCATTCATAGACCACAAGGTTGTGAGTTCAATACTAGCCAGGGCTCAGACTAGACTCAGGCTTGCATCCTTCTGAGGTCGCTAAAATGAGTACCCAACTGTTGGGGGGCAATGAGCTTACAGTTGTAAACCTCTTAGACATCCCATAGTGTGATATGAAGCGGAATATAAATGAAGCTGATTTGATTTGCTACATCATTAACCTTAAAAATGGTTGCTGTAGACTGTGCAATAGTACTTGCAAAAATCTCAGCTAAAAACAAATAGCTCTTATGAGAAACAATAACTTTCCCTTTCTATGCCAGCATTGTGCAAATTCCCCAATACAGTGGGGCCAGAATTCACTGGTGGTCACTGATAGGGGTAGTGAAGCATACATTTTGGTGACATGATTTCATCAGTGAGACCACAGAAAGACTGTTACTATCTACTATCTAGTTCAAAAACCAATAGCCTCTGGAAAGGCCAGAATTTGGACATATGAGCACTAGCCCATTTCCCAGTGACCAGTATTCAGGCATGCTTCCTTGCATTCCTAAGGTAATATATAACCATCATGGCTAGTAGCTACTGACAGCCTTATCCTCTTATCAAGTTGTTTCCCTTAAAGCCATCAAACCTAGTGGCTATTACTATGGATGTTATCACACGGGGGCAAATCTGCTGGTTAATCCACAC
>CM034710.1:57839634-57861603 GCA_020142125.1 Phrynosoma platyrhinos
TCCACTTTATTTTCAGTTTCTGGGCCACGTGTGATAACGTCCTATATCTTAGTGGTTCTCAAAGTGTGGGATGGGACTCCTGGGTGTGTGTGCGAGAGTTGTTCAAAGGGGGCAGGAATCTTGGAGGTCTTGATCTTCTCAACCACAAACCTTTTCTTTCCTGGAGGAGGAAGAGAAAAGTGAGGGGCATGCAGAGAGCATTTGCCTATGCCGGAGGAGGAGGAGGAGGAGGAGGAGATTGCTAAATCATGGCCTCTGTCAGGTCCCATCCTGAGCTGCCACTTCTTCCCCCAGCTGTCCCATCACTGCCTTGGTTCTTGGGATGAGACACTGCTGCATTATTATATTCAGCTATTAATGTGCGAAAAAATATATGCATGCTAAACAAACAAAATAATTTTATTCATATACTATACCAAGCTGGGGGGGGGGGGATATCCACATGTAGATGTAAAGTGGGTCACAAATGTAAAATGTTTGAGAACCATTGCAATATGTCATTACTAGATTCCATGTTTAAATGATGTCCTATGCAAAAAGAAGCAGTTTCTTTATCTGCCTGGAATCTCTCATTATTCAGCTTTCATTGGATGGCCCTGGGCTCTGTTGGTATGCATACTAGATATACTGCATATTACATGGACAAAGGGAATAACATGAGGCCAGGAGGATATTTTCAGTGACCTCACATGCAACTTGTCTTTTAGAAAGCACTTCTGTATACCTGGCAATAGGAGTTCTTAATTTTTTCCCCCAAACTGATTTCCCTTTTATTCCTGAGAGGCAGCTTGTATGTTTGTGTGTGCCTTCAAGTTGCATGATGACTTCGGGCAACTCCATGAATTTCATAAGGATTTTCTTAGGCAAGGAATACTCAGAGGTGGTTTTGCCAGTTCATTCCTCTGAAATATTGCCTACAGCACCTTGTATTCATTGGCGGTCTCCCATCCAAGTACTAACCAAAGCTGACCCTATGTTCTACAGCAGGGGTAGGCAACCTTTCCCCTTTAAGGGTCGAGGGACTTCAGCTCCCAGAAGCCTCAGCCATGTTGGCCAATAGTCCCATGTTGGCCAATAGCTCCCGGGATTCTGGGAGCTGAAGTCCCTTGGCCCTTAAAGGGGAAAGGTTGCCTACCCCGTTCTACAGGAAATTAATTTATGACTAATTAGTTGATAATGCTGAATTATTGTTCAAAGGAAAATGCAGCCACTTGAGGAAGAAGATGAAGTAGTTTTTTTCCTCACGTCTTCCCCATGTCAATAAAAAACATTTTTTTAATGCAAAAAGCAACAATCTGGCTATTGATTATTAATTTCCAGTATTTTACCTGGAGAATTCTGAGGTGATGAACAAGGTGAACAGCGAGGGGAAAAGCTGTAACCAGGATGGAAAGCTGCTTGCAGGGGTATGTAGGACATAATATCTTCTTCAAAAAGGCTGTCAGAGAGATAAAAAAAGAGACGGTGTTCAATGTAATCCTGAAACACAATAATGAATTGCACACCATATATGCCTGGAGTAGGATGTGTCCACATACTTAGAATCTATTATAGAGATTTTATGTCCCTCCAGCCTGAGCACTTATGCCACTTCCAAAGAGAAATAGAAAGAATGACCTCAGCAAGAAAGAGTAGAAGTTAGCCAGCTCTGCCATCACCCTTGGTCAGAGCCCTCTTCCCTATGTTGTCAAAGAGCTGATATGGATTTCCCTGGTCCTAGCTTTCCTGCTCCCTGTCATTTCTTGAGAGTTGGGCATGAACAGATTACAGGCTGCTTCACATCTTTATAGAAACACTGGGAAAAAGGAGTCTTTTTATATCAGGAAAGGTCCATTATATGATGCTATTATGATGTTCATTGAGCACAAAATACTAAGGGGGGTTGTAGACTGCCAGAAATAGTGCAGATTGAGTCCACTTTTAGGGTTAGGGTTAGTGCTAGGGAATCATGGGAATTGTTTTTTTTCTGAGACATTGAGCCTTCTCTGTCAGAGAGCTCTGGTGCCACAATAAAATACAGTTCCCATGATTCCCTAACCCTAACCCTAAAAGTGGATTCAATTTGCACTATTTCTGGCAGTCTGCAACCCCCCTAAGATTCTTTTGAGAATTTTTTTTTCATTTCATCTAAAGAACACCTACATTTTAAAAAGCATATTCACATTTTGGTATACTTTAAGAAACAGTCATGTCTTTCTTTATGAGGAACTCAGCAATTATAGTATTAATTTTATACCGTATCAACTATGCTTAAAACGTGCATAGACATCATTTTGCTTTAAGAGTATGACTTGTTTGAATAGCGGCTTTTGGAAGAAAGGGCTCAGGCATGGGACAAAAAGTCATCATCAATGTTATTACCTCAGTAGTATTACTAAATCTGCATCACAGGACAACTTTTCAAGACCATGTGTACCCTCTGTCCGGATGTAGTGGATTTTCTCCCTAGAAAGTTAACAATACAGAAAAAAGTTGCAGTGTTACTACAGAAAATCACACACACACACACCTCCTTTCTTCTATACCAGTTCAGCTTCTCTTCAACATGTCAGTACAAAATTGCTAGTGCTGAAACATAAGCTGTCCTTTTTAAATTACACCAATGTCTTGAACTAGACACTGAACTTATATTGCATCCAACTTTTTGTGGGAAAATTTGCTTGCAACAACTGGTTTAGTGTAAGTGGTCAGGGAATAAAGCTGTTAGATTGCCTGCAGTTGAGATTATATGAAAGGAGGGAAAGTTGTCAGGTTGTCCAAGACACCTTGCATGTTCTTGGGATAGGCAGGATAACACTGTGAAGCAAATGAAGATGGGAGAAAGATCCCGAGCGGTGGAAAAATTAAGGAACAAGAGGTTCAGAAAGAGTATGGAGTGGATAGTAGGAAGAAGAAAGTTGAGGAAGAAATAAGGGAAGGGGAAAAGTTTGAGGAAAAGTTCAGATGAGATAGGGAACTAAGGTAAAGAGAGGCTGTGAAAAACCACACAAATACAACAGATATTCCCTCCACCACTTCATTATCACCTTTCTACATCCTTCTTAGCAGATTTATATTTCTCCCTCCCTTCAAAATTAAGAACTTTTCTGTTTACCCCTAAGAAGTCAGTAAGTCTGCAACGAGAGGTGGGGGGGGGGGGAAGAGAGAGGTGAGGATACAGAGAGGAGGAAAAGGCAAATCTCAGAAATCTCCAGGATGAAAAACTAAGTAGTTATGGGGGACTTCAACTGCCCTGATATCTGCAGGGAGAGTAACTCTGCTAAACATAGGTTCTCCAACAAATTCCAGATGTGTCCTTCAGATAATTTCTTTTTTAAAAGACAGAGGAAAGGACATGGGGACCAGTAATCCTGGATTTGAACATAGCCAATAGGGAGTGTTGATTACTGGGATCAAAGCAGTTGCTACTTTAGGAGGAAGTGACCATGTAATGCTAAGAGTTGCAAAAAGGCACAATCACAATGATCCCATGAAAGAAGAAAAATGGGAAACATCTGAAAAAAGCCAATATGGCTGCACAGCAAACCCAGGGAGGAAGTGAAAAGAAAAAGGAGGGAGGAAGCGAAAAGAAAAAGGAGGAAGGACAAATCACCAAGGAAATGTTGTCAAGAAAAAGTACAGATGCGTAACTCAAACTTGCATCAATAGCATAAGGAAAGCTAAAGCTCAGAATGAGCCAAGACTGGCTAGGCAAGCAAGGAGGAACAAAAAGAGTTTTTCAGGTACATTTGAGGCAAGAGAATGATCAAGGAGACAGCAGAGCCACTGTTCAATAAGGATGGTAAAATGCTAACAGATCAGAACTACTCAATACCTATTTTGCTTCAGTATTTTCCCCAAAAGAGAACTACTTGCTTCCATGCAGCAGAGGAGACCTTGGCAAGGAATCTGGATTGCAAATTAAGATTGATATAAAGTTAGTCAGGAATCACCTAACTAACCTAAATGAGTTCAAATCTTCAGGGCCAAACAAACTGCATCCCAAATTACTGAAGGAACCTGCTGGTGTATTCTCTACACCACTTGCCATCATTTTTGAGAAATCTTAGAAAATTAGGCAGAAATTAATACAATTAAACTCAATAGCAGGGGTAGGCAACCTTTCCCCTTTAAGGGCCGAGGGACTTCAGCTCCCAGAATCCCAGGAGCTGTTGGCCAACATGGGACTATTGGCCAACATGGCTGAGGCTTCTGGGAGCTGAAGTCCCTCGGCCCTTAAAGGGGAAAGGTTGCCCACCCCTGCTCAATAGAGACATCTACAATTAGGGCACAATAACCAAATGCACAGGAATAGGATGGGGGTATGTTGCTCAGTTGTACACGTGAAAAGGGTTTGGGGATTATTGTTGCTCAGAAATTGGACATGAGGCAGCACCTTGATGCTGCTGCAAAGAAGTGAAATGCTATTTTAGTCTGTATTAATAGAAGCATAATTTCCAAGTCAAGGGAAGTAATAGTCCCACTATATTTTACACTGGGCATATCCAGATAGTCTTAATGCCATATTGCCACAGATTTCTTTACATCTTTTCTGAAGATGTCCAGAGAAAGAGACCTCATCTGGAGTACGGTGTTCAGTTTGTGGGCACTAAGAAAAATATAGACATGTTGGAGTAGGTTCAGAGAAAGGCAACAAGGATGATAAGAGATATGGAGAACAAAGCATATGAGGAAATGTTGAAGGAGCTGGACTTGTTCAGCTTGGTGAAGTGAAGTCTTAGGTGTGACAAGTTTGCACTCTTTAAAAACTTCAGAAGCTGTCACAGAGAGAAGGGAGCAGGTTTCTTCTTTGCTCCCCCAGATAGTAGGACAAGATCTAAGGGTTTTAAGTTACAGGAAAGTAGATTTTGACTGAACATTAGAAGAAGTAAGGACGTTATCACACGGGGGCAAATCTGCTGGTTAATCCACACAAATCCCAAATAGAAACTGGATTTGTGCCCCGCATTTTCACACGACGTCGCACAGAAACTGGACAGAAAGTGGACAGAAACTGGTGTTAACCACGATCTTTTGAAATTCGGTTGTTTGGAGGAAATGCAAATGCAAAATTAAGGTAATTTCGCATTTACTGTAATGTGATCGCCAAATGCTCATTTGGGAGCATTTCCCTGCTTTTCCCATGGTTCCAGCGAGCATTCCTCTATCTGCGCATGTGCAAGAAGATCATTTCTAGTACATTTATGGGCTTTTCTCACTTGTGTGTGAACGTTAAATGCGCTTACTGTAAATTCGCAATTAAGGTAATTATGTGTGAAAGCCATTAGCGGAACCAAGGTTTATTTTCAGTTTATTTTCAGAATGCCTCATTTCTTTCTGGCCCACGTGTAATAACGTCCTAAGAGTAGTTTGACAATAGAACTAATTGCCTAGAGAGGTGGTGGAGTACCCTTTTCTGGACATTTTCAGAAAGAGGCTGGATATCTAACTGCTGAGGATATTTTAGTTGGAGAACCTACACTGAGCAGGGGATCGGACTCCATGGCCTATGAGGCCACTTTCAAGTCTATGATTCCACGACTCTATGGCAATGTGGCACTAAGACTATGATCCCAAACACACTACAGAAATAATCCAGTTTTATACTGTTTTAACTGCCCTGACTAAGTGCTAGGGAATCTTGGGAATTGTAGTTTATTGTGGCACCAGTGGAGGAAATCCTGTGGAGAAATGGGGTTTTAAATAGAAAAAACCCTGCAAAAGCAGGTAGACTTTCAAACAACATTGCTGTTAAAGTGTGGTTAACTTGAATGGAAAGTAGTCAAAAGCTGCTTCTTTTTATTTTCAGAAAATCCCTTAATTAAAAAGGAGTGGCTTTTGACTACTTTCCTTTCAGGTTAACCACACCTTAACAGCGATGTGTGTGGCAATCAACCCACATTTGCGGGTTTTCACTACCTTTTAAATCCTGTTTCTGCACGGGATTTCCCCCGTGTGATAAAGTCCTGACAGAAGGCTAAATCTATCACAAAATGTATCACAATTCCCAGAATTCCCTAGCATTGCGACAGGACAGTTAAAGCGGTCTCAAACTGGATTATTTCTGCAGTGTATTTTGGATCTATCTGGACAGTTTTGTTGTATGACACCTGAAATGATGAAGCAGAGTGTGTTGACAGCTTAGACAAGATGTAGAGGGGCTGTTGTAAGCCTTTTGGCCATTAGCCTATGAGGTTCCACAGGGGTCAATACTTTCCCCTATGCTTGTCAACCACTGGGAGAGGTCATCTAGAGCTTTGGGGTTTGATATTATCAGTATGCTTATGATTTGTTGTTGTAGTTGTGTGCCTTCAAGTTGTTTCTGATTTATGGCGACCCTAAGGCAAACCTACCACAGGGTTTTCTGTGACTGAGAATGTGCGACTTGCCCAAAGTCCCTCAGTGAGTTTCCATGGCTGAGCAGGAGTCAAACCCTGGTCTCCAAGGTCAGAGTCTGATGCTCAAACTGCTACGCCATGCTAGCTCTCATGCTGATGATACTCAGCTCTATTTCTCTTTTACAACTGATACTAAGAAGGATGTGCTAGCACTGAGTCATCTTCTGGAGACAGTAAAGGACTAGATGTGGGTGAACAGACTGAGGCTTAATTCAGAAAGACAGAACTGCCACTGGTCAGTAAGAAAACCAATCTGGGATTGGGATCAGTCTGTTCTGGATGGAATTACTCTCCTTCTGAAATACCATTTTTGTAGCTTGGAGGTGCTCTTGGATCCAGTGATGCTATGGAAAGCCAGGTGGCCAGGAGTCCCTTTGCTCAGCTTTAGCTGGTGCACCAGCTGCACCCTATCAGGCAATAGTGGTTCATGCTTTAGTTACCTCTCAATTGTATTACTGTAATGAGCTCTACATAGGGTTGTCTTGGAAAGCATTCAGAAGTTGCAGCAAGTGCAAAATGCAGCAACCAGATTGGTGTCAGGTGTACATTTTAAAGATCAATTTGCTTCCAAGCTCAATTCAAGGTGCTGGTGTTGACCCACAAAGTCCTAAATGACTTGGGGTCAAGATAGCTGGAAGACTATCTACTCCCAAATGATCCTGCTAGAAATCTGAGATCTTCAGGGGAGGCCCTGTTATGTGTCTCAACAGCTAAATGAAGTTAGCAGGGCTTTCTCTGTAGCAGCACCTCCAATGTGGAACTCTTCACCGTTTCTTCTGGCAGGCAGCCAAAACAGTGCTGTTCTGCATGGTATTCAGTGTTCGAAATTCCTGTTTTAACTGTTTTAAAACTGGATTATATGGTTGTTTCCAGACTTTTAAAGAGTATTTTAATGTGTTTTGAAAATGATTCTATCTTTGTATGGTTTTAATTGGTTTTTATTTGTTAATCATCTTGGGAGCCCTTGTAGGTTGGGAGAAGATACAGAATTTTTGTTGTTGTGTGCCTTCAAGTTGTTTCCAACTTATGGCTAAGAGTGTGTGACTCACCTAGGCTGAGCCAGGAACTGAACCCTGATCTCTAGTCATAGGTAACATTCAAATCACTACACTACACTGGCTTTAAATAAATAAAATACTTTAAATAAATAAAATAAATAATAATACATTACAGCAGAATTTGTACAAATAAATGCTCTTCTTGATTAATGACCATTTCCCTCAACTTATACCAGAGCAACTCAGGACTTAATAAATACAGGATGTTTTTGTTGCCTTCCTGGGACTGAAGTTAAAGAAACTTGAAAGTGCATCTTCATGTGCCAAGCATCTGGCATCAGCAAAATAATTGGTTGGTGTACTGCATTTGGCTTCGTGAGTTGTGAGCATTGTTCAATAACAGGGAAGTTATATTCACCCACCAAGGTCAAGCTGTTCACTTGAGTATTAATGATTGGAGGTTACTGTGCTGTTAAAAATATATATCATACACTGATTTTCAGCGCATAATATTTTTCTATTGTCTGAAGTAGTTAAAAGGTTTCCATGGGTAATTACGGTAGCAGTCTTCTCTGTATAGATACATCCAGAAATTAACCTGTGACCCTCTGCATGTAAAGCTACCATTGACCTATGGGCTCTCCCGTTTCCCTTGCATCAGAAGTATGAAGTAAGTTAGCTACAGGATGTAGTACCTGAGTGCGTGGTTTCTTGCCAGACTTGGCTGACGCTCCTGCAGCATTTCAAAAATGTTGGGCTGGCGTAGAAATGCAACAATTTTGTCATTATATGCTGGAACACAAGGGTAAATGGGAGAAACAAACAAGTCTCAGCGTGAGACAGTTTTTCAGTTTTACTGTTTTGTAGAATTTTAATATTTTAAAACTACATAGCACATTGAAAATCTTGGCAGAACTACGTAAGTATTTCAATCTAATTTAACAAGCAAGGAGACATACTATAACAGATCATAGAAATCCTAGAAATCCACAAAGCATGATATTGTACACAGTTATACAGGATATACTGAACACTGTAATAGCATGGTCACTGGCTGTGTTTGCATTGAATTAAGCCAGGATTCTGTACAAGCTTAGCTTACTTTAAACAAGGTTCATGCCACTGCATGCAGCCCATTCACTCCCAATTGACTTCTTGATCAGCTAAATAAAGCAGAAAGCATTTGCTTAGTGTGTCATTTGAATCAGGGATCCTGGCATGTTGTTTACTTTAAGTCAAGATCATAAATTAGGAATTGTTCTTAACTTACAAATTAGGGTTTGTTTGGATTTACAGTGGGCCCGCCACATCAGCAGGCTAGTGAGCCCCTGATTGCCCCATATTTCAGTGTGTGCATGCAGACATGCTGACATGGATATATGCACATCATTGGCCATTGAATAATATGGGTATGACCATCGGAGCTTTTTCATATCTGTTCCCCCCCCCCCCCCGAACCTCCATGGATGAGAAGGATCCACTGTATTCAGTTAAGGTAGGATTCTGTAAACAGATGATATACTAAAACTATTTTTGGCTTGTATAGCTGCCTACACTAGCAGGAGCAATTAAGCAGGACAGAATGGGCTGTATAAACCAGAATGCTATTCACATAGGTTTTACCAATATGTTGACTTACTATTTTGTACAAATGCAAACACTGCCTTATGCACTAAAGGAATAAGTCATAGCAGAAAACCCCTAAATGTCAACACCTCTACTTCTGTGCAAATGATCTTTTCTTCCTCCTCAATCTATGACTGTGTTGTAGTCAGAGCTTAGAAATAACAGTTCAAAGTTACTTACAATGAGCTACTCCTACATCTCTCCCCCCCCATTATGAGGATGCAACAAAACTATATTTCAAAAGTCAACAATGGGTGGGAATGAATCCTTCCTTGGTGTGACATTTTTTCTAGTTGCATTTAAAGTAACTTGTAAAAAAACATTTTAGGGCATATTAGAAGCATTTTGGTAGAGTGCCCCCCCCGGAGTAAAAAGGTAACAAGTAAAATAAAAAAAAAACACAAATGTAACATCATTTTTGTAATACCATAACAAGTAACAATAATGGGTTACTTTATGAACATTGTAATGAATCACAGAAATAACTTATTTTTAAAAAGTAACTTTCCAAGCTCTTTCTGTGGGGGAAAAATGCCCCTTATATTATTTTGTCCCCATCAGAATGCCAACTGGCTGCTTCCAGGTTTCATGCAGCGCTTGTCTGCCTTCTATTTCCCCCCTTTCTTTAAGGTGAGCCATTTTCCTCACCTTTGGTGAGAATAGATGGAGCAGTGCTAAAGGACAAGCCCAGTGCCTCTTCAACATTCAAATATACATACTCTTTTTCTAGTTGATTGCTCAAAGAGGATTAAAATCTCACTGGGTAGAACAGCCCAGCCCAGCCCAGCTCAGCTCAAACTATACAAAGCAGCCATTCATATATTTATTTTTAGTTTTTTAAATCCTACTTTGTTGTTGTTAACTTTCTTCAAGTTGACTTATGACTTATGATGATCCTAAGAATGAGAGACCTCAAGCCACCCTATCATCAAGAGGTCTTGCAGACCCTGATTGAGTCTTATCCATCTGGCATGTGCTCTTTCTCTTTTCCTCTACTTTACCAACCATTGTCTTTTCTAGTGAGTCATGTCTTCTCATGATGTGTCTTGGTTTAGTCATTTTGATTTCAAGGGAGAATTCAGGCCTCATACAGCCCCTGCTGTATGACCCATTTATTTTCTTTCTAGCAATCCACAGTATTTGCAGACTGCTACTATTTCATATTTTTATATTATTGCTAATATCTATATTATATTTTTCAAGTCTGTTGTGTTTTATGTTGTGATTTTTATGGTGCTACTATTTTTGTTTTTCAGTGTGTTATGCAGCTTCATTTTTTTTAGCAGCTTCATTTATATACTGCTTCGTACCGCGCTATGGGGTGTCTAAGCGGTTTACAACTGTAAGCGCATTGCCCCCCAACAGTTGGGTACTCATTTTAGCGACCTTGGAAGGATGCAGGCCTGAGTCAAGCCTGAGCTCTGGCTAGTACTGAACTCGCAACCTTGTGGTTTATGAGTGAATGGCTGTAGTACAGGCTTTTAACCACTTTGCCACCAGAGCTCCTCTGGAAAACATAAAACTGAAAGACCTGTAAGGACACTAAAATAAGATACTAAAATACAGTGACAATAAAGCATTCAGGTCTAAAATACACGGCAGAAATAATCCAGTCTGAGACTGCTTTAACTGCCTTGGCTCAGTGCTAGGGAATTCTGGGAACTGTAGTCTTGTGAGACATTTAGCTTTCTCTGTCAGAGAGCTCTGTTGCCACAATACACTTCAGTTCCCAGGATTCCCTAGCACTGAGCCAGGGCATTTAAAGCAGTGTCAACATGTATTATTTCTGCAGTGTGTTTTGGACCTCAGCCACAAACACAGACCTGTGAACTTGCACTACAGCTGAGGGATGGCAATAAAAAGGGAAAGGGGTGTGATCTGCTACAGAACTGCAGCATGTTGCATGGGCGCTCAATCCTTTGCCTGCTTACTGTGTTCTCTTTGCAACCCTCTCCCCCTGAGATGCCTTCCCTACCTCCTGGGGATTGAGAAACTTCTTACAAATGTGATCACGATGTGATGAAAAAATGTCAGTTGTTGAAACAAGTAAACATAGGAAATTATAAAGATGCTTTCATCTTATAGCAAGAAATATTTACTTATTGAAAGGCTCATTGAAATACATACCCAGGGGCAAAGATTCATGATGGTGCTGATTTCGAATTGCTGTTACCAGGCTGTTCCCTGGTCGGGTCAACAGAGAAACGCCTCTGTTACGAGAGACTTCTGATGCCTAGAAAAAGAACCATTTGTAAGTGGGTTCTCATTAATAATAAAAGTTTAATTTTATCCAATAATATTTATTTGTAAAATATATATGTTTATACAACAGATTGGACACAGATGCTTGATATTCGAAGCACACCTTAAAACCAAAGGAATAAGCAACATTTTCTTTAAAAGAACCAGAAAAAGGCACTCTAGTGAAACACTGACTAATGCAAAGTTATTCTTTTTAAAATATATATATTAATGCCTAGTTGTCAGAGTAGAGTAGGAAAGTGTACAATGATTACTGGCCACAGTTTTAAAACTAGATTTGAATATTTTAACAAGTACTTACTCTAATACATGTAGAGGGAATATGTGTGAGTTTCTAGCTGGGTTACAAAGGGTCATAGGGAGAGGCTAGGCATACGGTTTCTTTCTAGTGGATGGGACTGTGTGCATGGAGGACTCTTCAAAGACCCATAATCCCATCTAGTGCCTTTCTGGAAGGAAACATGGGTGGATTGGATTTAGTGTCATTCCCACATATCCACAACTCATTCTTCTCATCACTTGATCTACAAGTAATTCTTTCTGAAAGAGATTCCATTTTGCAGCCTCAGTAGCTGTGTAATGTGCCATTGGATCAGGGCCATTCCTTGTCTGTAATGAGCTGGGAGGGTGTTAATTAAAAATAGGCCATTATGTAGAGTGCTGAAGTATTACTCTAATGAGAAAATGCACCTATTCTAGGAATTAGTCTTGAACCCAATGTTTCAGGCAAGTGCCAATTTAATTTAAATGCTACAGCCAAGTGCCAGTTCTTCTTAATTGGCTATAAATTAGAGGGGGGAAAAACAGCAGCTAAATGTGACCTACAAGTCACCTCTGAAAACAAGAACATATAAGTAGTGCATAGGTAATGAGGAACCGGCCAATATACCAATACATGTGTTAAACAAGAAATAGCACAACTAATGAAAGGTGTTAATTAAGTGTTGCCTGGTTACTGAGAACATAAACCAGCTGTGTACTTTTGTGTTAACAAAATAAAATAAAATAAAATAAAATTGCCTGCTTTTGATTCCTCTGCTTCTTTATGTTTTAGGTACAGTTATATCAATCTCATAGGAATTATTCCTGCTGTATCTGGATAGATGTATAGGAATGATCAAGACTCAAGTATGAGCGAGAGTCCAATGTGAAAATCTTTACTAGGAGATCGCAGACCAAATCTCAAACACAGAGAAGATAGCTCTTGAAAGTAACAATGGTTATAGGAACTAGGGCTCAGCTCTCCAAACCAAACCCCTCTCAGGTTTTCCCCTCATTCTACAAGGGAAACTAAAATTAGTAAATTCCAAATAGAAACTGGGGCTTACTCTTTCATCAGTCAATACTAATGGAGATGGATGATGCTGAGTTTGCTTCAGAAAGACAGACCTAAGAGAAGGACAGACTTGCTCCTGCTGATCACATCAGCTGGTGGAAAGCCTGCCACCCTCACTGCCCTGCCCCATACAGAAGGCGGATTGTGATGTTTTCCTGTTCTAGCTCCCCAAAACTATTTCATTTCTGTTCTTTTTAGAACCACTGTATGGGTTGATCCATTCAATTATTATGTAGCTGCCTGTGCCGCCAGCTTCAGGAAGGGACTTGTAGGTATTCCCAATAAGGCCTAGGCACATAGAAGAACCCTTGTGCTTGCAATTTATGAATGGTAGTAGGGTCCCCACCCTAAATATGGCTTCCCTGTGCATTCAACAAACTGAAATCTAGTCAGTTGTCTAATTTGCATAGTGGCAGTGCTAGTGGACAACCTGTACATAAACTGCCCAGAGATAAACAGATACAAATCTACTGTAACTCATTTAAAATTGGGGTGGGAAAGATCAATAATGAAAGTATTTAAATCTGTATTGGCAGCTATTGTGTGTTTCAGTTCCCACTTTTATCACACTTGTTTATGGTATAACACAGGCAGCTCTCACTAATGATTTCTGCTAATGTGGTAAAGGGAATAAAGTAAAGAGGGTCTAGTGTATACTGGGAGCCTATATTTCAACATTTTAATTCCACCTTCCCTTATATGTGCCTCACTATATACACCTAATATAATATAGTAGTAAGGCATTACTGTACATTACTCATGAAAATGTCAACCCACTTCCTCCAAATTATAAAGCATGTAACATAAACATGAACAAATTGCTGTACTGTGATTATAACTATTTATTCAGTTACCCTGATCAATTAGGTAGAGCAGAAAAACATACCTCTCCAGCACTGTAACTACGGAGACGCTGAAGGTGCTGTCTGTGAGTCAAATGATTGGGCAGGCGACCATTTTGAAGTGGGATCCTGGGATCAATGAAAGTGGTAGCACGGCTGTTGTGGTCAACAAAGAAGGACTGTAACATAATGACAGTGAAAATAATAATAATAATGAGGTGAAAACTACTTGAGTAAAGAATGTGACCAAGAGCATTCCATCTGATCCTATAATCCAGCAGATTAGCCTGACTCTTCAATTTGAACAAAATAATATACTAGAAAACACAGAATCATAGAATTGGAAGAGACCGCAGGGGCTAACCCCCTGCCATGCAGGAACACTAATTAAATCACCCCTAACATATTGCTATCCAGCCTCTGTTTAAAACTGCATCGCAGAGGGGCAAGATAAAAATAATTTTATATTATTATTATTATTATTATTATTATTATTATTATTATTATTATTATTATTATTAAAAATCTCCAAAGGAGGTTTTTAACCTCCATCACACTTGAAGGCAGCATATTCCATTGCTGAACAGCTCTGACCGTCACGAAGTTCCTCCTAAAATTTAGGTGGAATCTCTTTTCCTTTGGTTTGAATCCACTGCTTCTTGTACTAGTCTCTGGAAACAAACCTCTACCCTCTTCGATATGACATCCCTTATTTAAATATGACTATCATCTCTCCTTTTATCCTTCTTTTTATCAGGCTAAACATTCCTAGTTCTCTAAGCTGCTCCTCATAGGGCATGGCTTCCAGACTTTTCACCATTTTGGTTGCCTTTCTCTGGACACGTTCCAGCATCTTGCTTGAACTGAGGTGCCCAGAACGGACACAACGGGTCTTTGCAGACTGCCAGAAATAGTGCAAATTGAGTCCACTTTAACTGTCCTGACTCAGTGCTAGGGAATCATGGGAACTGTAGTTTATTGTGGCACCAGAGCTCTCTGACAGAAAAGGCTCAATATCTCAGAAAAAAATACAATTCCCATGATTCCCTAGCACTGAGCCAGGGCAGTTAAAGTGGACTCAATTTGCACTATTTCTAGCAGCCTGCAAAGGCCCAATATTCCAGGTGAGACCTAACCAAAGCAGAATGCAGTGGTACTATCACTTCCCTTGATCTCTAGACACTATACTCCTATTAATGCAACTATGAATTGTACTGGCTTTCTTGGTTGCCACATCACACTGCTGTTTCATAATCAGCTTGTGGTCTATTAAGACTCCTAGATCCTTTTCACATGAATTGTCTAGCCAGGTGTCTCCCATCCTATATATGTGCATTTCATTTTTTTCTGCCTAAGTGTAGGACCTTACATTTCTCCCTGTTGAAATTCATATTGTTATCTTTATCAAAGCCTTATAGTCAGGCAAGGTCATTTTGAATTTAATCTTGTCCTCTGAGGAATTAGCAACCCCTCCCAGTTTGGTATTGTCTGCAGCTTTAATCAGCATGTTCTCTATTCTTTCATCCAACTCATTGATAAAGATGTTGAAAAGAACAAGACTTAAGGGCGTGCATTTTTTGCTATCGGCGGTGTGTCCGTGTTCGCATCCAGAACAGATAGCAAGGAACGACTGTACTAGCTTCTTTGCAAGAATATCATGGGGAACTTTGTCAAAATTCTTACTGAAATCAAGATATGCTACATCCACAGCATTCCCTTCATTTGTCAAGCCTCCAATCTGTGGGGATTTCTCCTGTTCTCCAAGAATTCTCAAAGATTATTTCAGTGGCTCTGAAATAACCTCTGCCAGTTTTAATATCATTGGATGTAGCTCATCTGGCCCTGGAGACTGGTATTCATTTACAGTAGCAAAATATTCCTGTATTACTTCTCGACCTATTCTGTGCTGCATTTCTCCCATGACACCACCTGAATTTTGTTCCTCAGGTTATGCACTATTTTTCTTTTTAGAGAAAACTGAGGCAAAGAAGGTGCTGAGTAGTTCTGCCTTTTTTTCTATCCCCAGTTAGTACTTGACCATCTTCACGCAGTGAACCTATCATTTCCTTGTTCTTCCTTTTGTTGAAGACATATCTAAAACAGCCCTTTAATTGTTTTTAATTGTCTGGCAAGCTTAGGTTCATTCTGTGCTTTAGCTTTTCTCACCTTCCTCCTACATATACTGGCTATATGCCTGAATTCCTCTTTGGTGTTTTCTCTATTTTTCTATTTCCTATACATGTTTTTAAAAACACTTTGCTTAGTTGAAAGTTACCATTCTAGTTTTTTTAGACACCTCCCATTTTTCCTTCTTATTGGGACAGGTTTAATTTGTGTATCTCAATTTTTAGAAACCCCCTCTATCCTGAGCTCCCTTCTTTCAGTATCCTTGTCCACAGAATTACAGCCCATAATTCCCTAAATTTACAGAATTCAGCTTTCTTAAAGTCTAGAATGTGTGTCTGGCTTTACTTGGCTTTCGCTTCCCACTGTTTAACAAATTCCAAGAGAGCATGGTCACTCCCACCTAAGGATCTCACCACTTCCACCCCATTAACAAGGTCATCCTTGTTGGTTAGGATCAGATCTAAAACAGCTGATCACATTGTTGCCTGTTCCACCTTCTGGACAATGAAATTGTATGCAAGACAGGTAAGAAATTTGTTGGACCTGATGTTCTTGGCAGAAGTTGACTGCCAACATATATCAGGACAGTTTAAATCTCCCATTACCACTAACGGTTTCTTTTTTGAATGTGTGCTCATCTCCCCCAGTAAGGCATCATTCATATCCTCAGTCTGGTTTGGCGGTCTGTAGTAGACCCCCACAATGACATCCTTTTTGTTTCTTTTCCCTTTAATTCTTACCCAGATGCTCTCAACCTGGCTTCCTGGATTTAAAGTCATGGTTCTCTTCACAAATATAAGCATCCTTAACATATAAATCTGCTCTTCCTCCTTTCCTGCTAGGTTTGTTTTTCTGAAATAGGGTATACCCCCCCCCCTTTACTACATTCCAGTCATGAGACTCATCCCACCAAATTTCAGTGATATCTACTATATCATATTTATTGTATTATATTAAGCGTTCCAGTTTGTATTAAGACATAGGAAAATCAACTATTAAAGTCAAGAGATATTAATTTGTCTCCACAACAGAATCCTTAACCAATTTCACAAAATAAATCAGATAAATGTATTATTTTGATTTATTTCTTGTACCTTGCCTTGCTGGTCAGTTTTGATCTCCCAGCCCCGTGGAAGTTCCAGCCGTGTGTCAGCAAACATGTTGATGAAATTTACTAGATCCCTGTTGTGCTGATAGCGCTCAAAATTCCTAGCATCTCTGCGGATCTTCAGAATCATATGCTTCAAGCAGGTGCTGTTGGTAAAAACTCGATAGGCACTCTGGATACAAAAATATAGGAGCAAAAATTAAGATTTCATAATTGCAAATGTCACAAAATTGTATTTTGTAGAACAAATCTGAATTATACATACTTATTTTAAAAATGGCAAGCTGACCTCATCCAATAAGTAAGAGAGCTCCAAGAACCTCAGAGTATAGCCACACTGCAGAATTAAAGTAGTTTGACATCACTTTAACTGCCATGACTCTATCCTACAGAATCCTGCAATTTGTAGTTTGGTGAGCCATCAGAGCTCTCGGACAGACCAGGCTGAATACCTCACCAAAGTACAAATCCCACGATTCTGCAGGATAAGTCATGGCAGTTAAAGTGGTGTCAAACTGCTTTAATTATTCAGGATGGCTACATCCTGAATCATTAACTGTTCTACTTGGGTCTTACAAATTCAATGAAAATAGTTTAACATAGGACCAGAGCGCATGGACCAAAAGAAGCGGCTTCCGGATGCTTTGAAGGTGTGGCGGTTCAAATGATGCATGCTTTCAATGCTGTTCGAAGCTACCCTGAAGCCATGCTCTGGTCCTTTGGACTGGAGCAAAAAGGAGCCATGATAATCCAGCTCCTGGTGTTGTGAGTTGGGTTCTGCAGCCATGGCCCACTTTTTGAGGAGGCCATGCAGTCAGCCTGGACCCAATCTGCTTGCAGCCATAGCAGACTCAGGCTGCTCTTTCTTGCCCATCTGCTCCGGTCCAAAGTAAACAAAACAGTTCAACAGAGCAGTGAACTTCAAGGCTCTGCCCAGTAGTTTATGCAAAGTTTGTTTCCTATCTAGCTGAGGGCCCAAACAGGTGTGATATTACATGTGAGCTTGCATTTAATTTGTAATTCCAAGCCTGCCTCCCAGAACAGCTACTACATGGGGTGGGCGAAGGGAAGAATCAGTCATGGGGACAAAGTAGAATGTAAATGGAATACAACAATATGGTACAATGACTTTCAGAAATATGATTAAATATTTTTTAAAAATAAGTGTGTCTTGCTATGGGACCTCCTGCCCAATCTGTTTTTCAGGACCTCACCTGTTTGACTTTGGCAACCGTAGAATCACATAGTTGGGTGGGGTCTTGGAGGCCATCTAGTACAACCCACTGTTTAATGCATAATCTCAAACCAGAGTACCTCAAAAGGTAGCCACTACTGAAGTTATGGTATCTGCAGTTGCCAGAATATTCACTGGATTTTACTCTACAACATTATGTTGCAGCAGGGTTCATTGTAACAACTGCATATCAAAGTGACAGGGCAATGAGAGCAGCTGTCCTGTGTACCATATGTGCATTATATGGTGTGTTAAATGCCCCATATGAGCCACATTGAATTTGTACTCATGTTAAAGGCCTTGGCTACACAAAATAAGGTACATCTTCTTGATATGATTTTCTACAATGATGTGGCTTCTTTAGGGATCATGACTATAGTTGGCCCTCCACATGTGCGGCTTTGCCTTTTGTGGCTTTGGTTATTTACGGTTTTGATTAATATGTTCTCTATAGGAATTTTCAAGTCTTCCAATGCAATTCTGCTGGAAGTTGACCATAGAGTTGTGCTGGATAAGCTAGAAGTTTCTAAAGAAAACACTTTTCTAGACATTTGTCCTCCAGCATGATTCTATTATTAGCTTCTGGCAGATAATGACCACAGAGTTGCACTGGATGACCTGGAGATGCCTAGAGGGGTATTCTCATAGGTAAAAAGAATAGTGTTTTATTTGCAGTTTTTCTACATTCACGGGGTCCTTCAGCCCTAACCCCAGTGAATGTGGAGGGACCAATGTATTGTGTTCTTTACAGTTTTCAAAGACCACTGCTGTTCATAAAATTCAGTTCTTTGAATTTTATGTTTCTTTTCCTAGGTACACACATCTAGCTATGTCAAAGCTAAAGTATCTATCAACAGGTCAGAGGTTAAACTCAAAACTGTTTTATTTTAGCCACATGCTTTGGGAAATGTAGAAGAGTAAACACTTTCCTGTCACAGTAACAAACAAACAAACAAACTACACAAAATGACTAATTAATATATTGCTCCCTATCAACAGAGGTGTTTCTGAAGTATATAACCATTTGGTTTAATATTCCAAATATGTTCAGCTTGTAATCTCTGTCTGTTTGAATCAAGTGCCGTTTCTCACCTGAGATTTTGCACAAGCACAGCTAGATTTCTACAGACCAGATGCTCAAACCAGCTGCATTTATGCATGTGCAGAAGTTCTTTAATGTTACATCAGAGCAAACTGCTTTGTAAGTCCATGAACAGAATGTTGATGTGTGACTTTCAAGAAAATTCTCAGTGACATTGTGGACTGCATGACCACAGCACTCAACTAAGCAACCTTCTGTTTGGAAAGTGTCTCTCTTCCAGTTGGGCCATGTATGTTGCACTGAGACCAAAGGCTGGGCACCATATTATGAGTTCTAAAATAGGGCACAACTTTAATGCAAATATCACACTCATAAATCATATAGTCATATAGTGTGTATGCAACAAAAGGAGGAGGGAACATGGGACTTGATAGTTCAGTACCAGGCAATTCTCTACGTGGAGGGTGGAAACCCATTTAGGGCATTTAAACCTCAGTGCAGGACATTCCACATTAATCATTATGTCTGAAATCTAGGCTGGAGGTGTGGTCACCCGCATCTGTCCCAAATGCAGACACCTTTCCTTTGCCCCCTCTATCCACCTCTATCGGTGCCCCAGCAATTTAACTCATGCCCAGTGTCTGTTCCTCCCTTCTACCAGTTATGACAAAGCAGCAAGGCCACCCAAAAACAGGGCATAAGGAAGCTGATAGACATGCAGAAGCTACTATGAGCAGGGAAAGCAATCATAACAATATAAACAAATTCAGAGATCAGTAACCATACAGAAAGCAACATCAAATACAAAATCAATAATGTCAAAAGGAGTACACATACAAATATAGCAGTAAACCCACATGCAGTGTGGGAAAAACTCTTCCCAGGGAAGGCAAAAAACCCATGTTCCAGTAACACAGGAAAATTTCTTCCTGGGTCCTGGAGGTAACCAGGAGAATCCTGGGGATGCCAGAGGTAGTGAGAGACAGCAAAGGGCAGGTGGGTTGGTCACATAGAAGTCTAGCCAACAATGGTCAGCTACCACATGGCCAGGCTTATATATGGCCTGGAAAATCTCGTCTGAAGACTTGCGAGATTTTGAGCCTTGTGAAACTTTGCCTATCCTTGAGGACGAAATAAAAATAATTGTAATTGTGAAATCTATGACTAAATTAGTAGAGATGTAAACTTTATATCATACTTAGAAAAAAAGAGAAAAAGAGAAGGAAAGGAAAAGTTTTTAAAGTAAGAAATGTTTTTCTTAATGGAATTTTTTTTTGAAAAGGGATGTGTGAAATGATAAAAAGTATGCTTTTTACTACTACTACTACTACTACTAATAATAATAATAATGATAAAATTTATTTGTACTCCGACCCTCTGCATAGCAATTGGGGAGGCTTCCAGTATAAAATATAATACAGTAAAAATCTATTGATGTAATAAGGGTGAAGACAAAAAGAAATTAGAATCTCTATGGAATTGTGATATAAGGAAGTAATATTGGGGGGGGGGGATAGGCTACTATAATTTGGCTTAATTGTAAATCTGTGCTTTATTGTATTATATGTGGATAATAAAAATTATTATATATAAAAAAAAGAAACTTCGCCTATCCTGCCAGCGGCCCATCTGGTTCTGCATTGCTGCAAAGCCCAAGACATGTATACAATACGCCTGCAAATAACAGAGCAATTATAATCACACTAAGTTCATACTACATTCTCAAAATACATAGGAAAGGTCTTCTGCATATGACCATTTGCTCTTTGGTTTGGGCCTGCAGAAATTTGGAGTTGTGAAAATGTGTGTGTTATTAGTACAAGTTCTGTTGTTCAACGACTAGCTAAGCTGGCCATTTTAGTAGTCCTCTGTGAGTTTTAAAAAGACCAAGAATTTCACCGGTTTTGTTTTTTTAAAGCTTTCAAGGAAATAAGTATCTGTTTTCCATTTCAGCTCCAGCTGCTGGATAATATTTTCCAACTCAAATTTCATGGCCATAATTAATGGTTCTAAATTTTAATTGGAGTTTGTGGTTAAAATAGTATAACCACATTAAGCCAAATTTATGTGGCATATTATTTTTACACACGTGGAATTTGTATGACTACCTTAACAGATGTTTCAGCAGGTCATTCTGATTCCTCTGGCAGAATATAGATTCGTTATTGTAAAAGAAAAGGTGTTACTCTGTTCAGATTAATTTGATACTCCCTTTGATATAAGATCTACTAATTCAAGTTAAAAGCCACAAAGGGATCAGAAAGTTATATTCCGATGAAGCTTAGATTTTCCTCCCCTGATTTTATCTGAATCCCCAATTGTATTGGACCTCAAGGAGAGAAAAGTATGCCCCTATGAAGTATTTCAACATTTTGCTCTAAGAAAGTATGGAATGAGTTTTCAGAAGGGGCTTTCTATTCTGCTTAGCTAATTATGAAGCAAAAATCTGTCCGAACAACAGGGAAGAAGATTTACATCACTTGACTTGATTCTCTGACAATTTGATTTTCAAAGTTTTGACTTTCTGGAAAAAGTCTCCACATTACTCTGTCTACTATGGAAACTTTGAACATCTTCCACTGAGCCCTAGCCCAATGCACATTGTTCTGGAGCACATTCTAGGACATAAACCAAGTTTATCTAAGGCACCAGCCAGATACTGAACCAATTACTGTTTTGCCCTAGAATACACAAAATAATTCCTTTTGTAAGATAAAGTCAGCTGTGCCATGCAATCTTCTTCTTAGTAAAGCTTGAGTTTTCATTGAGGAAGTCTTTGAAAATCATGTAAGAACATTCAAGAGTCTGAAAGCCAGTGTTCTGTGACATTTAGCTTGAGTTGGTGGAATATTATTAGCTCAGTGATGGTTTTATATAGGACTACAGTAGAAATGTCCCAGTTCATAGAAATGGGAAGTGTACAAGATGTAAATATGAAAAGTTACTGCCCTCTCCATCCAAAGTTTTACAGAAGAGATGAAGATAAATGCTGTAAATAAATAAATTTATGAAGATAA
>CM034710.1:57861703-57876287 GCA_020142125.1 Phrynosoma platyrhinos
TTATTATTATTATTATTATTATTATTATTATTATTATTATTTAAGATCCAAGAATACTAGGCCAGGTGACAAAAATATTAGTAAAGGTAATTATATTACATCTTCTGCAATGGTTTGGTAGTGAGAGCAGCTACCTGTAAGGATGCATCTACACTGTAGAAGTAATGCAGTTTGACACCACTTTAAGTGCTATAGCTTCATCCTGTGGAATCCTGGGATTTCTAGTTTTACAAAGTCTTTAGCCTTCTCTGCCCAAGAGTGTGGGTGCCTAACTAAATTACAAATCCCAGGATTCTGCAGGAACTGGAAACTGAATTATTTCTACAATGTAGACAGTGGTATTCCCCAACTGGGTGACACCCAGTGCAAGGGGGGGGGCAGGACTTCTTGGGGGTGGGACATCTGGTGTGCGTACTGCACAGGAGTGCTTGTGGGGGCTGGAGAGGTGTGCATGCACGCTGGAAAAACACTAGAGTGGCCCCAGGGAGCAGGCTCACAGCCCCAGGAAGGCCTGGGGAGGAGGCCCGTATCCCTGGAAAGGCCCTGCAGGGGAGGGGGATTAACCGGGTGTCAATCCCTCTTCTGGGGTGTCACCCCCTTCTGGAGTGTCACTTGGTGTGGCCCGCACCCATTGAGTGCTACTCAATGTAGACATAATGTTGAATCTACAACTAAGAGTTGTGATTCCCTGTGACACAAGTGTGATTCCACTGTGAATCAATGACTGAATACACAGCTACATAGCTCAGTCTGATTTACATCTGGACCCAAAGTTTTAATTTGTCAGTTTACAAACCATTCAATATTCCTTGGTCAAGAAGGAATAGAAGCTATAAGGCCCAAAAGAGATGGACCAAAAGCACTAGCTTTGGGCTGATCTGGGGATGTGGTGTTCAGATGACACGCGGCCCTGGATTGGGCCAAAGTTGGCTGCCTGAGGCGGCCCAGATCCAGCTGCAAAAGGAAAGCAAAAAAGGTGTTCGATGCTGGTGATTTTTTGCAAATTGCAGCGGTGGCTGGCCTCAGGACCATGGCATCTGGTTGCTGCGGTTCTGCGCTGAACGGGGAGTGACTAGGGCTGGAGCAGCTGGAGGCCACTCCAAGCTGCTGTTCTGCTTGACCCCCTAAGATATGAAGCCAAGTTTCTTCTGGTTGATGATTCACTTGAATAAATTGCTGGGATTTCCACATAGGTCAGCAGTTAAAAGATATGCCTAGAGGATATGGAGGCTTGGCAAAAATTGGAGAATGTGCTCTCTTTCCTGTCTCTTCACATTTCTAGATATGTGGAGTAAGTCAGGGGGAAGGGATCAGATGGCTTGGTCAATACAAGAGAAAGTGACCAAATTCTTATTAAGACAAGAAAATAAACATAGAGTAAATGATCACCATGTTAAAGGTTTTAATTAAGCCTGATTCACAGAGGAAGAACTAAATTGCTATCTTCACACTGCTGCCAAAGTAGGTAATCAATCAGTTGGACAGCGAGGCTCAAACACTTACATAGTTTGCATGCAGCACCGTGAAGAATTCTGGATTGGTGATGAATTTTACAGCTGGAGACTGCAGCAACAATGTGATTTTCTGTGAATTCACAGGTGAAACAGGTACTTCTCTTCTAATTTCTGAAAATAAAATGGTGTTTATGTAAAATAAAGCAAGGGAACACTTGCATTATGATCTGCGTTGTTCCTCTCCTATTCTTGTACTCCTAGCCAGCTGCATGATTTCCACCCCCACCCCCCCCAAATGAAAAGACTTCTTAGGCCTTGTCTGCATTGGCCAAAATATTCCAGAGACAGCTGACCTGACCTGCTCTGTTACCTTGTCCTCCATTCCATGCCATGGCTGCTATCTGCGTAGGTGTCCTACTGAGCCACTTGGTGCCAGCATGAGTCACTTGCTTCTGAGGTCAGAACGAGACATTCAGTGAATTTTACATGGCATCAGAACAAGCAACCCGCTGTGACAGTGGATACACCAGGCGGCCCACTGGAATATCCATGCAGACTGCCATAGCGGCACAGGAATGCAAGCCTCCAGATGTTCCCGGAAGATCTGCAGGAACAGGTAACTTAAAAAAAAGTGTTGTAACATTGTTATATTCTGGTTCTGGTGCAGAATGTGCTAGATGTCATTTGGGCTGCTTACACTAGAACTGAGGTTTGGGACATGCATTGTCGAAACAGAACAATGCCAGAATTGTGGGGTGGTGGGAAACAGGCCCTTTGCAGACAAGGCCCTCATCTTTGGCACAAACTTTTCTGATTTTGTAATTCTAATTATTTTACTAATCTTGGCTTTGTAAAATAAATTTCTGAGATAAAACCAGGTAGATCTTTCTGTCTTTGATAAACACTATTGTTCTGTATATGAAAAATATTTTAAAAACCATTTAATGATTAAATGAAAATCAAAAAATAATTTAAAACAATGTATTTTTATGATTTGAGAATCAAGCAAAATTATGAAGCAGAGTCCTTTTTGTGCTGTATCATTTCAGGCTCTTATGTCGGGGGAGGTACTTGTGTATGCTGCTCCATACAAAGAAAAACATTCTGCAAAAATGAAAAAAGAAGAAAGGAGTTTTGTGGCACTTTAAAATGAATTAATTTTTATTGCACCATAAACTTTTGTGGAATTCAATCCACTTCTTCAGATGCTTCAGTAGCATCTGAAGAAATAGACTGCAGTGCATGGAAGCATATGCTGAAATAATTAGTTATAAAGGCAACTAACTTCTTTTTATACTGAAACAGTAACGTAACTACCAGTATCTGAAAATCTCTGCAAGATGAAACTCAACAAATTGACAAAGGTTCAATCCTAGCTTTATCCCTAATATGCTTTTCAGTGGTATATACACAGTTTTCCTTTTTCCATTCACAAATATGACCAATTATGTTTGAAGTAGTGCATGTACTTTTACTGTATGTGTGCACAACTCGCTTACTATTACATCAGTTTTCCATCTCTTCTTTAGAATTTCTGTAAATAAACATACAAGAAGAGCTACAATTCTGCAATTTGCAGAAAGGAGATCACAAATTCACTTCCTAGCATTACCAGTGAAAAATAATTTGAGCAAACATGGTTGGAGAAAGATATCCTCTGGATAACTTGGAATTGGCAATACTGGACATGATGACTGATAGTCTGAGATAGCTCCATGTGTTGAAAGTGTAAAAAAACTTTGAAAATTAAATATTAATACTGATGACTTCTCATAAGGAAAGCAGAGAGCAAGAGAAATAGAGGTTGAGGGTGCATCTACCAAGGCATTTGGCATTGCCCCTGGAGCTCCCCAAAACTCTCCACTGTGAAAAATAATCACTTCAAAATGGAGAATTATGTCTTTTGAAGCTGGGGGGGGGAGTGAAATTCTTTTATAAAACAAGTGTCTCCCGAAATGTTGCTTTATTTTAAAAAATAAGCACTTTGGAAAGCTGAAAGTGATTTTAATGTCACTTCCAATTTTGTAAGGAGGCCTTGTAGGGATCCCAGGATCATGCAGTAAAATTCAGTGGGGTAGCTCCCAGATTCTCTGTGGTTCTCCCCTCTCCCTTGGTGTAACATGGATGTAGATATCCAGCTTCAACTTCTATTTAAAAAATAGCATTTAAAAAGGTAAGATGTAAGTTGCAGCAGGGAGGGGTTTGAGAGCATGTCACTGGTCACTAATCACAGCCAGAATAATATTGAGCAAAGGTTTACATATGTCACAGGTGCCGTCCTAATGTTCGTGAACTGACTAGTAGCTTCTTATCTAGTATAGAATCTTCTCTAGTACATAATTTTGCAATACAGGTATATGGAATCCAGGATGATCCTTGTAAGAGAGTTGAAATAGGAGGGAAATCACAGTAAACAAATAATATAATACTGTATAAATATGTTCAAAGGCATGTAATGATGAACTCTTTGATTTCTTTTCCATGTTAATGTGGACGAATGTGTCTGTGCAGTGAATAACACCACAGAGTTGGAAGAGACACAAGGGCCATCCAGTCCAACCCCCTGCCATGCAGGAACTCAAAATAAAAGCATCCCTGACAGATGGCCATCCAGCCTCCGTTTAAAGACATCCAAAGAAGGAGACTCCACCACTCTCCAAGGGAGTGTGTTCCACTTTTGAACATCTCTCACTGTCAGGAAGTTACTCCTAATGTTGAGGTGGAATCTCTTTTCCTGTAGCTTGCATCTGTTGTTCCGAGTCTTATTCTCTGGAGCAGCAGAAAACAAGCTAGCGCCCTCCTCAATATGACATCCCTTCAAATATTTAAACGGGGCTATCATATCTTAACCATCTCTTCTCCAGGCTAAACATACCCAGTTCCTTAAGTCTCTCCTCATAGGGCATTGTTTCCAGACCCTTCATCATTTTAGTTGCTCTTCTCTGGACACACTCCAGTTTTTCAACATCCTTTTTGAATTGTGGTGCCCAGAACTGGACACAGTATTCCAGGTAGGGCCTGACCAAAGCAGAATACAGTGGCACTATTACTTCCCTTGATCTAGATACTATGCTTCTATTGATGCAGCTTCAAATCACATTGGCCTTTTTAGCTGCTGCATCACACTGTTGACTCATGTTCAACTTGTGGTTTATTAGGACTCCTAGATCCCTTTCACATGTAGTCTCGTTAAGCCAGGTATCCCCTGTTTTATATCTATGCATTTCATTTCCCCCCCTAAGTGCGGTACCTTACATTTCTCCATGCTGAAATTCATTTTGTTAGCTTTGGCCCAGCTTTCTAATCTATTAAGGTCATTTTGAATTTTCATCCTGTTTTCTGGGGTAGTAGCTGTTCCTCCTAATTTGATGTCATCTGTAAATTTGAGAAGTATGCCCCCTATTCTTTCATCCAAATCATTGATAAAGATGTTGAATAGCACTGGGCCCAGGACAGAACCCTGTGACACTCCACTGGTCACTTCTCTCCAGGATGTCCTTTGGGTTTGGTCAGTCAACCAATTACTAATCTACCTAACAGTTGTGTTGTTTAGCCCACATTTTACTATCTTGTTTGCAAGAATATGATGGGGGAACTTGTCAAAAGCCTTACTGAAATCAAGATATGCTATGTCTACCACATTCCCTTCATCTAGCAAACTGGTAATTTTATAAAAAAAAGAGCTCAGATTAGTCTGGCATGAATTGTTTTTGAGAAAGCCATATTGACTTTTTGTGATTATTGCATTCCCTTCTAAATGTTCACAGACTCTGTTTAATGAACTGTTCTAGAATCTTTCCCAGTACTGATGTCAGACTTACTGGGCGATAGTTGTTGGGATCCTTCCCCCCCCCCCCTTTTTGAACATGGGGACAACGTTTGCCCTCCTCCAGTCTGCTGGGACTTCTCCTGTTCTGCAGGAGTTCTCAAAGATTATTTCCAGTGGCTCTGAGATTAAATTTGCCAGTTCTTTTAATATTCTTGGATGTAGTTCATCTGGTCCTGAGACTTAAATTCATGTAGGTTAACCAGGTATTCCTGTATTTCCTCTTTACTTATTCTGTGCTGCATTTCCCCTATTGTGTCCTCTGCTCCATTTTCCTCAGGTTGAACATCATTTTCCTTTTGTGAGAAGACTGAGGCAAAGAAGGTATTGAGTAGATCTGTCTTTCCTCTGTCCCCTGTTAGAAATTCTCCATCTTATCTGTGCAGTGGCCCTACCATTTCCTTCTTTTCTTTTGCTATGGACATACCCCTCAAAAGCCCTTTTTGTTGTTCTTAACCCCTCTAGCAAGCCTGAGCTCATTGTGCGCTTTGGCTTTCCTGACTTTATCCCTAAATGTGATAGCTATTTGTTTGAATTCCTCTTTAGAGATTTTGCCCCCTTTCCATTTCTTATACATCTCCCATTTAAAACGAAGTTAATTTGAAAGTTTTTTGTCACCCAACCCAGTTTCTTGAGACATCTCCCATTTTTCCTTCTCATTGGAACATTTAGAGATTGTGCCTTCAGTATCTCCCTTTTGAGGAACTCCCATCCATCTTGAACTCCCTTCTCCTTTAGTATTCCTGACCATGGGATCACTCCCAGTGTTTCCCTAAGCTTATTGAAATCAGCTCTCCTAAAGTCTAGAATGAGTGTATGACTATGCCTTCTCCTTTCCCTGCATAAGAAACTCCAGGAGAACATGATCACTCTCACCTAAGGATCCCACCACTTGCACCCCACTGACCAGGTCATCCCAGTTGGTTGGGATCAGATCTAAAATAGCTGATCCCCTGTTGCCTCTTCCACCTTTTGGACAATAAAATTGTCTTCGCAGAAAGTGAGGAATTTGCTAGACCTTGAAGTATTGGCTGAGTGTGACTTCCAGCAAATATCAGGATAGTTGAAGTCATCCATCAGTACTACATCTCTCCTTTCTGAGTGTGTGGTCATCTGTTCTAGAAAGGCATCATCCAGTTCCTCAGTATGACTTGGGGGTCTGTAGTAGACTCCCACAATATCCCTGTTGTTTCCTTCCCCTTTAATTTTTATCCAGATGCTCTCTACCTGATTTCCATGATTTAAGTCCTGGATCTCTTCACAGGTATAAACATCCCTGACATATAATGCTATTCCTCCTCCTTTCCTGTTTGGCCTATTTCTCTTAAAAAGATTATACTCTCTATTCCTACATATATGTAACTGCATATAGTTAGTAATGGGTACTGTGAGTGCAGTGTGTGTGAGAATCACAACTACCTTCTGTTCAGGCAATACTCATTACAGTTTCTTCAGTGCAGGAGCAGGGGAGCACCCAGCTCTACCTGCCTCCATCATAACTTTCTTCAATCAATGTAACTAGGGAGAAGGGGTTCCTATTCATGTGGAGGCTTTCCATGTGAGCATGTTTCTTATTTTCTAGAATTCCTGCTTGCTTGGAGAGCCACTACATGAATGGGAACCTCTCCTCTTCAAACACATCATGTTCCATCTAAGGAAAGCAGAAATGAAGCAGGATGGGGCAGGTTGCTCTCTATGCCTGAACAAGACTTGTGTACTTGCATGTAACTGGATACACAAATACAGTGTGTCCTTTGTATCTGTTGGGGTTTGGTTAGAGGACTGGATACCAAACTCCCTGGATGCTCAAGTCCCATTATATACAATGGTGTAGTAAACAGGTATCCCATATAAAAATGGTAAAATCTAGGTTTGTTTTTTAGACTTAAAAAATATTTTCAAGCCATGGTTGGTGGAATCTGTGGATGAAGAATGCACAGATTGTTGTGGTGGTGTGCCTTCAAATTGTTTCTGACTTATGGCGACCTTAAGGTGAACCTATCACAGGGCAAGTTTCTTCACAGGGGTTTTGCCATTGCTATCTCCTATGGCTGAGAGAGTGCAACTTGCCCAAGAGCACCCAGTGGATTTACATGGCTGAGCTGGGATTCGAACCCTGGTCTCCAGTGTCCTAGTGAAATGCTCAAACCACTATGCCACCATAGTACTCAATGCTCTTCACATGTAGAAAATTACAACACAGCCATGTGTCAGCTGTCTCTTTTCATGGAGACAATGGATTTTAATTTTTTTGAGTGGATACAGGGCTCATATGACAAAATTCCTGGCAAACCATTCCCCTGTAGAGAGGAAACAACACAGGAATTGTTTTATATGCAGCAATATTAATGCCTAGGACACTCTCTCATCTCAAATTGTACAAGTCTGAAGAAGTAACTTCCTAACACAGCTACACTGTCTCAATGAAAATAAAGTTATACTTGTAGCGCATTTGGTGCTGTTGGAAGTTTTCTCCCATAAAATCATCCCTTGTCCACTTTTCTTTTTCTACTATAAAATACCAAGGCCAGGGCTAACAACTGAATGACATTTGGCATAGTACTGAGCTACCTAAAATGTTTTACCTGAATTTGGTGGTGAAGGATCTGCCTCAGAATCACTGCCTCCTCCAGGAAGGATCCTCTCCACCCTACTGCTGACAACAGTGTCCTCTTCTGTCCTCTCTGTTGCAATAGTCCGCTGAATATTTTGATACCTTGAGTTTGAAAAAGGAGAGGGAGAAGAATAAATTTGTCAGATATACCTCTAAAATGAACAGTTTTCTTAAGCATTGGAAATGTCAGTTTCAAAATTCAAGTTTAATATGTTATAAATGGAATTAAATGCATTTCTGTTTCAAAGGCACTCATGAGATATAATTCATTAGAACATAAAATGAGCAAATGGATAATGAAACCAATAAATGGAGATGAGAAGCATGGATTGGCTGGAAGCAGCAACGATGTCCCCACATTGTTTTAGTCATTTAGTGGGCCTGCCACATCTGTAGGCTAGCTATATGTGAATTTGACTGCCCGTATATTGACACATCCCATATTATTCAATGGTGGCAAGTACATGCAGATGTGCTGATGCAAACATACAGACAGAGAGAGAAACTGGGACATTTTAAGAGCAGCTTAAAAGTGGGATGACAGAGGATTAATTAGAACTGTCCCTGACATATTTTGGGCAGTTGGGGGGTATGACAGGGATACATTTTACTTTAAATGTTCATGGTTTTCCGACTGAATGCTGTTGTAAATTTATGGCCTAAGGCTTCCTATAGTCCTGGTTTTAGATAAAGAAACAGAGTGCCCGTTATATAAATGAAGTATGTATTTTTATGTTCTTGTTCAATTTAATTATTTGAATCAATTGGAAATTGCCTTTTAAAGTATAGGCAAAGAGAAATAGAAAAATAATTGAGGTGAAATAGACTCAAGTAGAATTAAGGAGAAAAGGTGTGAAAATGTAACAGATTTATGCTTGACGAAAAGAGTTGAACATTTTTGTCCAGTGTTATTCATTTCTGCAATAATCAAAGGTTTATGGGGAGAAAGGGAGAAAGTGCATGTGTGAGCGAGAGAGCAAATGCAAGTAGATAAATACAATAAAACTGATTTTAAAAAAAACCCCAAAAGCAGCTCATGATTTGTTATTTTGCCTTTACATACGCCCTTTACAAACAAATTATTATATAAGACTTCACAACTATATTAACACAGCTCTACTTCCCCCTCCCCCGTCTTTTTATAAGAATCTATAAACCTTTTTATTCACTTCACAGCAGGCTGACTGAGCAAACTTTCCATTCCAATATACCTTGGGTTTTATGACCCCCTGATGCAACAGCAGAACAGAAAAAAAATAGTTCATCTATTCAGAGTGTGATATACATAAGCTTTCTATTTAATTAGATGGCAGAAAATCCCCTGCTGGCAAATGATGCCTAGGAACTGAAGCAATGAGCTACGAGACTGCTACTGTTTATTCTCAATTACGTAGCATAATCTTCAATAAATTCCCCCAAATGCCAGCATAATTGGAAAAAAAGCCTTTATATAAATACATTTGAGAAATCCAACCTGTTTTCAAAGGATTACTGTGGAGGAGTTATATTTACTGGAGTGTATGCATTAGAACAAAAACTTTCAAACTTTATGTTCTCTGGGAATCCATTCTGTATAGACTAGTTTACCAGGACAGTCCAGCCACAGAACACTAGGTAAGCTGCAAAAGATCAATTCTGGGGCACACCCTGACAGCCTATTTGGGACTTACTCTTGCAAACCTCCTGTATGCCTGCTCACTGTAATGGAAAGTAAATGGAAGTGAAAAACATTTCCAGGGAAGTTTGCCCCCTGCCATTGATGGTTATCTCAATGGGAAATCCATGGTAACCCTCAAAGCTACTACAGCATGCTTTGTAATGAAATGTCAAAATAGATGCATTACAACATAGTTTTAGTCATTCTCCTCTAAAGAAATCCTTGTACCTATGGAAATAGTGGTTACCTCAGTACAATTTAGGTTTATACAGAGTAATTTTTCCTAGCTATGCAATGAGAAGGGCAGCTATGAAAGAACTGGAAAAGATACTGAAGAGCAAAGACATACAACTGAGCACTAATGTCAGAATTGTTCAGGCCATTGTGTTTCGAATTACCATGTATGGATGTGAGAGCTGGACAGTGAAGGAAGCAGATAGAAAGAAAATCAACTCATCTGAAATGTGATTCCAGAGAAGAGTACTTAAGATATCATGGACAGCCAAGAAGATGAACAAATGGGTTCTTGAAAAGATCAGACCAGAGCTCTCATTGGAAGCAAAGGAAGAAACAGACCACCCTGAAAGACAGCTCTGGGCTGCTCTTTTGCTCGCTGGGTTGGGGCTGTGGCAACCGCACGCCATGCCCCCAACTTGGCATTTTCCCGGTGCAAAAAAGGCACCCTTGCCACCATGGCACCTTCAATGTTTCTGCAGAGCAGTATGTAAAAACGCTGTGCCACAGAAACGCCATAAAGCCGCTGCACATGCGGTCGGCCCTGCGGCTTTCTGGTGGCCTGGGGGCATGCTGATGTCTGAATGCCGTGCCCCCAAGTCACTGGGACACAGGTTCTTACTGCCAGTCTGTTCAGTCCCAAAAATGATCAAGTTGAGACTATTGTACTTTGGCCACATAATGAGAAGGCACAGATCACTAGAAAAAACACCAATGCTAGGAAAGATAGAAGAAAAAGAGGAAGACCACAAACCAGATGGATAGACTCAATGAGGAGGTTATGGGCAAGGGCTTGCAGGATCTGGGCAAGACAGTGGAGGATAGGGATTCTTGGAGATGTCTCATCCACAGGGTCGCCATGAGTCGGAACCAACTAGAGGGCAGCTAACAACAACAGCAAATGAAATCATTCTTATGAAGTCAAGAACATTTAGCATGTACAATTCTTTCTTCTGTCTTCCCATACCTTGGATCAAATATTGTTCAGAACAGAGACTGCAGTCAAGAAATCAGAAGAAGACTAGGATTGGGAAGGGCAGCTATGAAAGAACTAGAGAAGATCCTAAAGTGTAAAGATATAACTCTTGAACACTAAACTGAGGATCATCCAAGGCACTGTACTCCCCATCACCATGTACAGTTGTGAGAGCTAGATAGTGAAGAAAGCTGATAGACAGAAAATAAACCCATTTGAGATGTGCTGCTGGAAAAGAGTGCTAAGGACAACATGGACAGCCAAGAACACAAACAAATCAATCCTGAACTCTCCCTAGAAGCCTGATTGACTAAACTGAGACTTGTACTGTATTTTGGCCATATCATCAGAAGGCATGAATCATTAGGAAATACAATGATATTAAGGCAGAAGGCAATAAAAATAGAGGAAAGCCACATATGAGATTGTTAAACTCAATCAGGGAGCCTGTAGGACAGGGGATCTTGGAGATGTCTAATCCACAGGGGTGCCATGAGTTGATGTTGACTTGATGGCAGTTAACAACAACAACTCTAGTAAAACATGTCAGGCATCTCAGATTAAAAGTGTTTCTGCAATACCATTTGTTTCTGGAGGTTCTGTAATTCCCTAGTTTTGATCATTACAGGTCCAAGCAGGAAATATTTTGAATATGGCAATTAGAGCTTAAAAGATACCAATTAAAGTCTATACCTAAAAAGGGTTTGTTAATTTTAGATAGAACACATTCCTTTGTACAACCATCCTATGGAAGTCAAGCAGTAATTTTGGATATAAAGTTGTTCTCAGATACTATACTGTAATTTTTAAAAAAAGGATAAATTTCACAAATAGGAGGTATTGGAACTCCTTGTGGAAGAATTGCCAGACATTTCCCTCAAAGAACCTGGACTGGCTGGATTAGTGAAACTATTGTAGTAGTAAGTTCTGAAGTGCAGGCACTCATTAAAGCAATTGCTATAGCCCAAGGAGAGTTCAAAAATAAAGTAGTGTAAATTCTAGTAGTGTAAATCTTCAGCGGGAGTTGATCTCTTGTAGAGATCATGGGTCTTAGGTGCCCTTTCAAGGCCAAGCTACACCCAAATATTCTTAATCTCTCCAGATACTGTGAAGTCTGCAGCTAAATTTAGAAGGATTCACGGAACCTGAGTGGATGACAGATTATATCATCCCTATTTTTCAAAAAGTTCTGATAGTGAGTCTACTACACAAGTGAATGAAGTCCAATTAATAAGGCATAGTTCTTCTTTTTTTAAAGAACCATACTGGTACTTGATGGAATCTTGTAAGTTGGGTAAACAATAGGAAGCATCTATACCACAAAACTATGGCATGTGATTGCCTCCCAGTTATGATCCACCTTTGTTTAGGCTGGGTTGTTTTTTTTTAATTGAGTATCTTAAGGTGGTGTTTCAGATTCTTCACTAATGCTTTTTTTGAAATACTTTCCTTCTTGGAAGTGCACCATAAAGGAGCATCTCAGTGGTGGTACTCCAGCTATTAAATGCTCTCCTTAAAGATTTGTGCTTGGCAGCTAATGTGCATACACATGTATCCAGTTGATACATTTTTATTTTCCCAATATTTTATACATTAGCTTGCTGTATGTTTTGGTATGTTACCTAATTTTATCATTAACATTACTGTTTCATTAGTGTTTTAACACATTTGTCATTTGCCATTCTAGAATTAACTGGATAAAGGAATGATGGCATTAAGATTTTTTAAAAAAACAAACAAAATAAGAATCTTGTTTTAACATTTGATTATTTCCTATGCTATGCTAAACCCTTACTGCTACTCTGATAAACAGAAAAGCAGCATATAAATTATTGTACTACATTTAATGGAAACATCTGTTTTGGCAATTTTTCAGGCAGTGACTTAATATGAGACATGAAGACTTAAATCTAAAGGAATTCTGCACAATTCCAAGCAAAGCTATTTTATGATTTGATGGTCTACTTGGTATTTTTAGCTATTAACATTAAAGATTAAAGAATTAGTAGAGAGCTCTTTGTGCAAAGAATCCATGGGATGTGACAATTACTCAGTTGAAATGTGCTTAGATTCCAACAGGGAATCCAATCTGGGGAAATAGCTGCTAATGAAAATCCCTTATTCAGTGAGAAAAGTATGCCAAAAGGAAACCACAAGAAAATGATATCCCTTACACATTTTCAGCAAAATACAACAACACATTTTCTTTTAAATCAAGTTGAATAAATAAAGTATGTTCCAGAGGTTTCCCAGGGTTTTGCTCTCCAACGCCATACCTGTCGGAGTGCAGGTAGGTGGGCTAGAGCAAGCTGCTGTGAACAAAGGCAACCCACTTTTGTCCAACTTACATTCTTCCCGCCCTCCAGCTTTTCTTGAGGGAGGAGGAAGGAGAGGGTTGATCTCTCCATTGCAGCCTCACCTCTTTGGGTAGGTGGGGGAGAGGAAGGGCCATTATCTACTTCTGCTTCATGCTTGGCTGCAATTGGTGGGACAGAAAAGGGCAGCTCTCGTCATCCCATGCTTTCAACCTACAGCCCCGGGCTGTATCCAGCCCGCGGACCCCGCTTACCGGCCCTCACTGACCCCTGCCGCTGCTGTGCGTTTTGGCCGCTGCATGGCTGTGCGCGTCGCGCCCTCCATTTTAGCAAACAAAATGGCGGCCGCGACATGCGCGGAAGCAGCTGTGCGCAGCGGCAGCAGAGCGTGCAGTGTGGGGGTCGTGCGCGTGCGCGCGAGTGCCGCCACCCTCCGGCCCGCCGGAAGGGCCCACTGCAAGGGACCGGCCCCAGGTAAGGAAGGGTTGCTGACCCCTGCTTTAGAGGCTCAGTGGGTAGAGAAAGAGGAGGGCTTGCTCATTCACCCACCCCATGCGTCCTCTTCTGCTGAATGTGAGCACCAGTGTTTTCAAGTGACGCAGGAGAATAAAGTTCATGTAGACCATTTCTGCCAAAGGCAGCCTTTAGGGAGCAGGGGTGTCACTTGATGTGGCCTGCCCCTGCCCCCACCAGTGACTCCTCTGCCTTTGGTGGAGTCTCTTCCTTTGGAGGTTCTTAAACAAAGGTTGGGTGGCCTTCTCTCGGGGGTACTTTGATTATGTATTCCTATATGGCAGAAAGTTGGACTTGATGGCCCTTGAGGACTCTTCCAACTCTATGATTCTATGGAGTTTATCACACAGGGTGAAATTGGGTGATTAACCTGTCAAAGTTGCACAATTAAGATTTAAAATGCAATTAACACAAGAGCCATTACCCTGTGAATAACCAGGCAATAAGCAGTCAAAACTCATTCACTGGAAAATCTCGTGAATGATCTGCTGCTGTTTCTTGCCTGGCTATTCACTCCATGTCGTGTGAAAACCATTAGCACAATTACATGATTATTATGGGTTATTCCCGGGACAGTAGCACTTTGAACATGACATCATTTGAAAACCATTAGCAGATTTCCAGGATTATGACGGGTTAATCATTGTCTATGCTTCCAATTGTCCCCGTGTGATAAACTCCTATGCTTTTATAGTACACTAACCACTTCTCTGAGATTTTTTTAAAATCAGTTTTACAAAATGCTTCCTGAGATGAAATCCATAAAGGGATTTTAGGGTGCTGCCATCCAGAGGGACAAAGAGGCAGGCTTGGGACCCATGGTACATCAAAGCCTCCCCTCCCCTATGAGACCAGAAGGGTGCTGCCATCCAGAGGGACAAAGAAGCAGACTTGGGAGCTAAGGTATATCAAAGTCTCCCCTCCCCTGTGATGTACATACCAATCCACAAGAAAGGAGATACAAAAAGACTGCAGCAACTATAGGACAATAGGGG
>CM034710.1:57876387-57909575 GCA_020142125.1 Phrynosoma platyrhinos
TTGCCATGAGTTGGAACTGACTCAAGGGCAGCTAACAACAACAACAAAATCTGTTTAAATATATTCCAAATTCTCAAGTGGTTCTTGAACTCCTCATATATGTTATCTTTGTTATACCAAATGTAGCCATGTCAGATGAATCTCAAGTCATGGCCTTCCATTTGCAATAATCCTTCTTTCTTGTTAACCACTCTATGAGCCAGACAAGTGAACAGGCTGGATAATATAGTGTAAAGTCTGGCAATCCAAATCCACTTCTATTCTTATCATCTTGCAGTAATTTGAACTTGATGAGTGGTTCCTTTTTCTGCCAGATAAACCTAGAAAGATCCTTCTGCCATTTTTTTAATGGGATATCATTGCAAATAATTGGAATATTACAACAAACAATATTATTTTCAGAACAACTCCATGAGACAGATTGATTGGCTCTAGTACTTAATGAATACTTTATGAGCTTTATGGCTGAGCTGGGATTTAAAACTTGAGTTGGGATTCAAGTTCCTGGATCATAGCTTGGCACTTTAACTAATAAATCACACTGATTAGTTAGTAAGCTTGGAACAATACCTCATAGATCTTATTGATGTTGTGATCCCTCACAACAGATATTTTTAGAGCAATCTTAGCCTTTATGGCAGGGTTGTGGGAAGTGTGATCTTCCAGGTGTTGTTGGACTGTAACACCCAGAAGGCCTTATCATTGGCTTTGTTAGCTAGGGCTTCTGAGAGCTGCAATCCACCAACATCTGGAGAGCCACACTTTTTATACTCCTGCTTTAAGGAATTAGTAAACTTCCTGGTAGTCATCATAGAGTGGTTTCTCTAGCCCTTCTCTTTCCCTACAAATCAGAGGAACTCATATCCTGTTTGGCTGTCTTGGAAGGAATAAACTTTGAATTTACTGCTTCCTACCCACTTGGCACACCAAAGATAACCATTAAACATTTTAAACAAGAAAACTCTTAGCTATCTATGCCATTTAAGGTGTATAATTAGGGCACAGACATTTAGTCCCAGTCCTTTCAATTGAAAATGGTATTATTATAGTAAGTCAAGGAAAGGAAAAAATTTAAAACATTTCCTGTGGTCATGGTGAAAAATACTTTTGTTGTGGTATAATGCTGATAGATAGTATAAAAATGGAAGGATGTATATTTATGTATTGCCTTTCTTCACATGACCCAAAGTAGTCTACAGTCAAAGAAATGCTCAATAAAATCTGGGCATAAACATCCTGAAAAGACACATTTGACTCAACAACATCCTGCTGTTTCCTCTGTTTTGCTGGAGGATAATGCTTATATTTGGATCTAATTTTTAATATGTCTTGCTATATAACCAATAAACATTAAAAATATCAGAAATATTTGATAATCCCTTATTACTATGATTTATATCTGTATAGCTCCAACTGCAAATCTGAAGATGAAACTAAATAATATGAGAAACATAGGTGACTCCAAAAACTCTGCTTTGTTTGTAACGCTCCTATAAATTCTAATAAAGTATAGTTTGTGTCCTTAATCATTCACTGTAAAATTGTATTCAATTTTTCTCCAAAAACCTACCTGCCAGGCTTAATATCAAAATACAAAAAATACACTAAGAAACTAAAAATAAAGAAAAAATAAGAAAAATAAGTAGCGTCCAAAATACTTTCAAACTAATACTTCAAAACTTTTCTGTTCTCAAAGCTTCTAGGAGGAGAGAAGCTTGCTGCTGACAGTAGGATTCTTCTGCCTACTTTCATGTAGCATTCTATATAAATCTCTGTTTTTGACCATACCTTGGACCTTTTCTCCTCGTTAGAACAAGATGAAATTTTGCCTTCAGTATCTCCCTTTTGAGAAATTCCTATCCATCCTGAACTCCCTTCCCTTTAATATTCCTGACCACGAGATCACCCCCAGTATTTTTCTACATTTACTGGAATCAGCTTTCCGAAGTCTAAAATGCATGTCTGACTATGCCTGGCTTCTCCTTTCCACTATATTACAAACTCCAGGAGAACATGATCACTCCCACCTAAGGATCTCACCACTTGCACCCCATTAACCAGGTCATCTCTGTTGGTTAAGATTAGATCTAAAATAGTTGATCCCCTTGTTGTCTTTTCCTGGTTTTGTGGACAATGAAATTTTCTTTGAGGCAAGTGAAGAATTTGCTAGACCTTAAAGTTTTGGTAGAGTTTGACTTCCAGCAAATATCCGGATAGTTGAAGTCACCCATCAATACTACATCTCTCCTTTCTGAGTTTGTGGTCATCTGATCTAGAAAGGCATCATCCAATTCTTCAGCCTGACTTGGGGGTCTGTACTAGACTCCCACAATAACATCCCTGTTGTTTCCCTCCTCTTTAATGTTTATCCAGATGTTCTCCACCTGGCTTCCACAATTTAAGTCTCAAATCTCTTCACAAGTGTAAACATCCCTGACATATTCCTCTTCCTTTCTTGTTTGGCCTATTTCTCGTAAAAAGATCCACCCCTCTATTAGTATATTCCAACCATGAGACTCAGCCCACCAGATTTCAGTGATGCCAATTATATCATATTTGCTTTGTTGTGCTAGAAGTTCAAGTTTATCTTGTTTATTTCCCATGCTCTGTGCATTAGTGTAGAGACATCTATGACCATGGGTCCTCCCCCCTAGCTGCCTGTTTAAATTTTTTCCCCCTACCACTGTTGGGTCCTTTCACTATTTGCCTTCTTCCCTCTATAACAGTTTATTATCTCCAGCCCTTGATGAACTCCTGACTTCCAAAATATGTCTCCCTCCACCACATAACTCAGTTTAAAGCCCTCCTGATCAAACTTTTGAGATTATTGGCAAAAATGTTTCTGTCAACTGGCGTGAAGTGCAACCCATTCCTTGCCAGAAGTCCCAGCTCCTGAAATTTAGGCCACAATCCAAGAATCCAAATTGTTCTCAGTGGCACCAGTTTTTACATACACTATTTTCCTCGCCCTTCAATTGGGGGAAGAGATGAGATGACAAACTGTGTATCTAGCTCTTACAACTTTCTACCCAGAGCCTCATAATCCCTTATGATATTCTGAAGGCTGTGCCTTGCAGAATCATTGGTTCCCATAGGGACCAAAACGAAGGGGTAATGGTCAGTAGGCTTGACCAGCCTTGTCAGCCTGAATGTCACATCACACATTTTTGCCCCAGGGAGACAACACATCACCCGAGACATCTTGCCAGGCCCACAAATCACTGCCTCTGTACCCCTTAGCAAGAAGTCCTCCCCACCCCCATATGCCTCTTCTGAAGCTTAGCAGTGGATATTCCCTGTGGTGGTACTTCCATGGTCCCCCACACTTTCCCTGAGGACTGTCCCTGCTCTTCTTCCTTGTCATCTGATAAGGGAGACAGCTTCAAATAAATTATGTAGCTGCAAGCTCACAGAATGATCCCTAATTTTCCTACTTCTCTGTGTTACATTCCTCCAACTGTCTACTTTCTGTGTATGTGAAGTGACCTCCTCCCAAGAAACTTCCTCTGTGTGTTTCCCATCCAGTACTATCCATTCTGTTCTGTCCAGAAAATTCTCTTGCTCCCTAATATGCTGAAGTGTACATACCTGGGCCTCCAACTGTTAGACTTTCTCTTCCAACAGGGCTACCAACTTGCACTTGGTGCAGGTGAAGTTACCCACATCCATAAGCAAAAACGCAAACATACCACAACTGTTGCAGATGACTGCAGTAGCTTCCTCACTGTCCATATTCAGACGTCTTAAGTAGGCATTGAAAGAGGACTTCCCTCTCAAAAATCCCCCATTAAATACCTACATAAAATGCCCGTTGGCTCAACCTGTTCACCAAGCTGTCAATGAGCTCTGCCCCCAGTAAATCACAGAAGCCTAACCCCCCAGGAACAAATACACTCACCCAGTCCCAAAGCCAAACTGAAGAGATCCATCCAGATATCTCTCAAGCTACATCAGCTAACAAGTTTTGGAATTGTGCATAACTTTTTGATGGTCCAAAGGTTGCTAGCAGATCAAATGAAAACTTTAAGAGACTGTCATGCCTTTTCTCAAAAACAAGGAGGACATCCCATTAAAGAGGTATTAGCTCTACCATGCCATTAGACTGCCCCCCTCCTGGCAACTAATGAATCTCACTGTTCAAAGGTTACTGTTTAGATCTGCAGGCTAAACAAACTGAAAAGTATCCAGAATACCAGGAGACATGGAACCATCAATCACTGCCAGAGTCACATTTGTAATGAATGTGGAAACAACGGTTTACCCTGTTACTAAATATATGTCTCCCTCACTAGCCACTGCTGAGAAACAGGATTGGGGAAATACACAGTATAATGATATCAGGACATTGGGTATACATGGTTTCACCTACAAGAAGTGTATTACTGTTTAGGAAAACCATAATGTGTGAAGCAGCCTTTTAAAATGCACTGAGTGAAACAATACATAGGCTTAGGTAGGAAAAACAAGGGGATTTTTTTAGACAGTGAAGGCTGAAGTTTATAGTATAAACACTCATTCTGCTATCATTACTTACAAAAAACAGTTTTTGTAAAGTTCAAAAATATGCACACCCTGTTAGCTCAGATGTAACAGTGAGACAAAGGAAATGGGTATGTATATATCTCAAAGGACAATTTAGTTATGACACCATTTTCAAGTCTTAAAAAAACCACTGCTGCATGCATATTGGTTCAAAACACATTGCAGAAATAATTCAGTTTGAGACCGCTTTAACTGCCTAGGGAATTCTGGGAATTGTAGTTTATTGTGGCACCAGAGCTCTCTGACATAAAAGGCTTAATGTCTCACAAAACTACAGTGCCCAGAATTCCCTAGCAATGAGCCAGGGCAGTTAAAGCGGTCTCAAACTGGTTTATTTCTGCAGTGTGTTTTGGGCCACAATCTCAGTGACAAACACCTTTTATGATAGTCTCAGTCTGCAATCCTACATCCACTTACCTAGATGTAAGATCCATTGAAGTCAACTGGACCTAAGGCTGATCAGGCATTCATAGATTTCACTGAAAGTTTCTTGTCCATGTTCCTTTTGAGGTACAATATACTAGGCTTGCTGGATTCCATATACATGGGTTATGAAAGCAGACAAGAAAGTTTTTTGTTAAAGCTATTACAAAATTTGGTTCAACCTAACTCACCGTCGATTAAGCTGCTCCATTTGTTGTATTGAGCCTGATCTACGTATCCCATCAGGAGTAGCTGCCGCAGTTGGCCGCTGCCAAGTTGTGGTTCGATTCACATGATCAACATAGAACACTCTTCCATGGCTGTCTATTCGAGCTTCCCAATCTTGCATCAAACATTTTTTTTTTAAAAAAGACAGAAATAAGATCATTTGTCCAGAGATATCCATGGATATACACCACCAGTGAAAATTATAGCATAAATGTACACTTCTTATGCAAATATGTTAACAAAAGGAAAAAAGATATTCTATCAAATGCACAGTATTCCTATTAAAGGGTATCCTTAAATGAAAGACAAATTGGAAAAGCAACAGAAAGTTTCATGAAACTCACACTGTTTGGGTGTATCTGAATAAGAGAAGCTTATATTCACAGTTCAATGCACGGGCATTAATACAAAAGGAGGGGAAATGTAAGCATTTTAAATATAATTTATATATGTTAATGTTCATTATGTGAACAAGATGATCCTAAAAGGCAGCATACATATGATTATATATTACTTCCCCCCCAAACAAGGATACTACACTGCCAACATCCCATTTGGATTTGTCAGCTACCTCATCAGCACTGATTCTATCAGTGCCATTATCTTCAGTGCAGACAAATTAAAGTCCAAAACCCTGTGGTGCCCAGAGATTGAGCAGGGGAAAGGGCAAATGGAATGGACATCTAATAAAATAAATAAGGGGTTCTTGAGTTTCCTGCACATACAAAGGTCTTCTGACTGACAGTTCAGGTGTCAATATGATTTATGTAATTTTTATGTCTGGGATTTGGATTCTGTTAAGAAATCCAGGAAATGCTGCTTTATTCTGTATTTTCCCTCACTCAGAAAGTCCTAAATTTCATAAAGTGCATCCTAATAATTAAATAGTATATTTTGCAAATCTGAAGAGCATGCAGAGCAATGGCTGATAAGAAGGTGTATGTTTTGGTGTATACATAAAGCAAAAAGACACAAGGTGAAATTATCTTAAAAACAAACTAATGTCCAATGTGTTGGACACAGATACCCACCACTCCCTACTCAGGCTGCAGTGTCAGCAATTTGTAATGATTATGGTTAGCCAGCCTCCAATGTGGTGTAATTGTCTAATGAATCAAGTAAAAAGCATTGACATATCACATACAATGGTTAATGCCAACCGGAAAGCCTAGAGCTAGAAATGGCTCGAAATAATTAGAAAGCATCATATTGGTATGACAAGCAGTGGGGAAGTATTGTAAATACACTCAAACTCAAATTAGTAAATAGAAAAGACTTGTGTTGCACTGCATATTGAAAACTACTAACACAGACAATTGACAAAAATCATACAGTCTGTATGTATGAAAAATCTTAAATATCATAGCCACTGAAAAATTAACAGTGGTAACATACATACTAGCAGCCAAATGTGCACCCATATCAGGGGTAGGCAACCTTTCCCCTTTAAGGGCTGAGGGAGTTCAGCTCCCAGAAGCCTCAGCCATGTTGGCCAACAGTCCCATGTTGGCCAATAGTTCCTGGGATTCTGGGAGCTGAAGTCCCTCGGCCCTTAAAGGGGAAAGGTTGCCTCCCCCTGACCCATATACTATGAAGAAACCATGTCAAGACAATGCTACAGCAGTGACAGAAAATAGTGTCAATCCAGCTAAACTATATAACATTTCCAACTAGATCTTATACATAGTTATTGAGATGTAAATCCTGATGGATTAGATTAACATGGCTCACAAACCAGCATGCTTAAAATTGCCATCATTCAGCTATGTTTTATGAATGCAGAAGCAAACTTTGCAGACTGCCAGAAATAGTGCAAATTGAGTCCACTTTAAGGGTTAGGGTGAGTGCTAGGGAATCATGGGAATTGTTTTTTTTTCTGAGACATTGAGCCTTCTCTGTCAGAGAGCTCTGGTGCCACAATAAAATACAGTTCCCATGATTCCCTAACCCTAACCCTAACCCTAACCCTAACCCTTAAAGTGGACTCAATTTGCACTATTTCTGATCAGATTCAAATACATTAACAGCAATGTAATTGCTTCAATAATTCAGTGCATACAGAAAGTTATTTTATGTTTAAGACATGGGGCCAAACAGATGGGCAGGAAGGGATGGCCAGAAGCCACTCTTGACCCGATCACCCCAGGATTGCATCAAAAGGAGTATCCTGCTGCTGTCCCAAATGGACCGCGGAAAGGAGTAGAAAAGATCTGCTCCTTTTGAGCTGGTTTTGGGCCTGCTAAGACGGCCCTGGTGTGGCCCTGAGGCAGCTTCTGGGTGCTCCGGGGGTGTGCATCATCTAAGAACTATGCCCCCAGAGCAGCCGGAAGCCACTCCCATCTGCCTGTCTGGTTTGGGGCAAAGATAGGAATTTGCTTTCAGACATCTGTCACAGAACACTGATGTGAATCATGTGTATTCCCATACCTCAAGCCAGGAAGTTAGTAATTACTATCAGCTCTTAGCACTGGCTACACTGGCTAGAGCTGACTAATTTGAAGTTCAATAGCACTAGAGATCCATAAGCCGTTTTTCCATCTCCAAAAGAAGTGGCAAAATGCTGCTCCTTTCAGGAATGGGGGAAAAAAACGGCCTTGCCGCCATGGCGGCATGTTTCGGTGCTCCTTTTTGTGTGCAGCATGTAGTTGACATGCTGCCAGAGCACCACAACACTGCCCACCATCTGGTCAGGTGGGCAGCATGATGGCAGTATTGGGCAGCTCGCGTGCGTTTGCCATACCCTGTCTCCTGGGGCTTGAATATTGGTGATTTTCCGTTTTCACATGCACACCGGGGGGTGGGTCCAAAATGGATCCAAAATGGATCCTCGTGAAAACAGAGGGGCAACTGTATAAAGCTTTATTTTTAAGCCTTAAAGGGAAATTTTAAACCATGAGAATAAGCCTCAATGAGCATAATGGGATTTACTCCTGAGTAGTCATGTAAAGAATCACACTGCTAATTACACAAGTAAGCAGTAATATCTTAACCCTACAAGTGGTAACCATATTACAAGTCACAGTGTGCCCTCTACTGGACAATTTATATTAATGTAAAGTACTTCCTTAAGCACAACACATTCTAAAAAATGGTGAAAAATTCAGATATGCACTTTCCTGGAAGGACTCGAACATATAAAACATGAATATTCAAATCATGTCCAGTAATTTTGCCATCATTGCAATCTGGATTCATGTGCTACTTGCTCTTTTAAGAATATAGTGACAAATCTTAAATGAGCAGGAAATCTGGATTTTGCAGGATTCCCAGTGTGGAATTAATTCACTTCAGATATCATTCAAAAAGCAGCTGAAGATGTATCTAATCCATGAAAGCCACAATCTACCAGGACACTTTCTTTGAAAACTGAGCTGAAATGAACAGAAGCTCCAATTTCATTCAGAAAAGCACATTTAGGAGAATATCCTAGCAGGTACATAATTTCCAAAGGGGTTTCAGAATTTAATCTGTTGCAGTAAAAACAAAAGAGATCCCTGTAACACCTTAAAGACTAGCAAATATATAATGCGAGATTTTGTGGACTCTAGAGCCCACTTCATCAGATGCATGAAATGTTATCCAGAATTAAAACTGTGCACAAAGTAAACATGATAGTGCTGGGACTGCAGATAGTGAGGCCAGAGGGAAATTAAATGCAGAAATAAGGGAATAGCTCTGTTAACAAAGAAAGTCAAACAAACCAACAAAACAAGAAAGAATCCCATGGCATCTTAAAGTAACAACTTTACTGCAGTATTTAATTTTCATCTGACATTACTTTTGAGGAAATCAAAAGGTTCAAAAAGACATGTAAAGTTTCTGCAAATTCCCCAGCAGAGGAATTCTGATTACTGTCCTTCAGATAAACAGGGAAATCTAAGTTGGGAAAAAAGCAATATATTTTTAAGAAACTAAAGCTTACTTGGTGGAAGAGGTTCATCAATGGTTGGGTACTGATGGTGGTCAGGCCTCAGGGAAGGAAGCTGGTTGATAGGCTGAGAATTATGGAGTAAAGGACAATCACCTATGGATAAGACAGTCAAGAGGTTCATATTCATTCATGGATGGCACATGGTGGTTATGAATGCACTGCTATAAACACAAATGACTTCAAGGATTCTAGATAAGGGCTAACAGAATCTGGTGTATTAGCTGCCTCAAGCATAAATAATTTACATGGCAAAGAGTTATTGAAATATGATCTCAAAAAGTACGATCTTGTGATTCAATTGCACAGCAAGGACCAACAGAGGATGCAATTTAATGCCAAGTAAGGAATGGCATGCTTGATTCAGTAACCAACCTTATGAGGTAAATACAGATGCTATGGAATAGAAGAGAAACAGGAAAGTGAGAGAAGGAGATGAAATCAAGGGGGAGTGGGTTGGGAAAGAAAGTAAAAAGATAGGAAAGGAACAGAGAAAGACTTGAGGTAAGAAAGATGCTGTCTAAAATACAGAAGAAATGAAAATTAGAACTAGCAGAGAAGTGGAACTATTTCTGAGTGCCCTTAGGTGTCGGTTTTTCTAATTTTTCTCATTTGAGCAAATTGGCACGTACAAGTGCTGATTTTGTTAAAATTTCTTTGGGCTACTTTCACTATCTTGTGATAACATATTACTCTTTATGCTAGAAAGCACTATGAAAAACTGAAATGTGTAACAGAGTGCTTCCTGGGTTCAAAAAATCAGTGAATATTTTTTGAGCTGTCAAAGTTTCACCAATTTGATCCCACTGCTTGTCATTTTCCCTTATTTAATTAAGCATGTTATATAAGAGATGTAAACAGAAAACAATATGGTGGGAGAGATTAAGCAGCTGAAACATCATCATAGAAATTGACATTACTATTTTAAAGTAAAGTAAAACTTAACAATAATGTTACTGAATCAATGGATCATATATGAGTGTTGATTTAACAAGTTGCCATTAATTCACTGGCAACAGAAATTCAGGTTGATGATCTTTATGGAAGATCTTTCTAGACCACAGTTCTGTGATTATTTAGCATAAATGAATTAGACTGCAGTCCTAGAAAACCCAAATAAGTAATATTATTTATATTAGCTGCATTACTCAAAGAGAGATGCTTTTCAGGATGCAGTCAAAATCAAATGGAAAGTTCAAAAAAATTATGGTTGTTTTATATACCTTTAAATAAAATATACATGTAAAATCCCAAACAGTACATAAAATGTGAAATCGAAGGCTTTCATGGCTGGCATCCATGGTTTCTTGTGGGTTTTTTGGGCTATGTGGCCATGTTCTAGAAGATTTTATTCCTGACATTTTGCCAGCATCTGTGGCTGGCATCGTCTTAGATGCTGGCAAAATGTCAGGAATAAAATCTTCTAGAACATGGCTACATAGCCTAAAAAACCCACAAAAAACAAAAACAAAAAAGTACATAAAACATTTAAACCTGAATGTAACATAAATGTTTATTTTTAAAGTCCATAAAATTCATCAAAAATCTATTTTCCTCATATGTACAGTTCTCTGACCTTTGATGATATTGCAGCCACAAAAACGAATATCCCAAGCAAAAGCAACCAATAAAAATATGATAAAAATACAAGTTACACTTTGTTACATGCTGGGAGGGGGGAAACCCCATCATATATTAAAACATCCTGTAAAATTCATCTCAACTGATGTTCCCATTCAGCTTTATTGTTATAGTGTCTATCACCAGGCTTACTTCCTGCTTCTCATGTACTTAGTTACTTACCTTAATAAAATGACAGCATCCAGTTTTTAATTTAAGCTCAGTAACAGACTATGGATTCCCAGTCTCATGGTTCACAGCCCTGTACTGGACTAGGGGCTCCACTAAACAAACCCTGGAGTCTACTGGCAATCGTATGGCTTCCCTGCCCTGCTGCTGCCTGTTCACCTGCCCCTTTTTGAATGCACAAGCAAGCTATTAGGGGACTGAAATGGAGCAGCAGAAGCACGTTCTCATTTTGTCTTCTCTCTGGTATGGATTGATTTTAGAGAGAGGGGCAAATAAATCGACAACAGTGACAGAATGGAGGAGGAGGGAAAGATATAGACAAACGCAGAGAGGCAGGCCCAGGGAGGTTATCTTGCCCAAGGGCCTCTCCCAAACTAGCACTAGCACTGAGGCAGAACAATAGTGTTCCTTCCTGTGCCACTAGGATAACATGAGAACCTTTTGCTCTTGCCAGAGGTGCTGTGGCTACAGCTCCTTCCAACCCTCAGATAATTGGGTGAATGATGGTGTGGCAAATGCCTGCAGAATAGGTGCTAAGCAAATCCATAAATACATTTTATTCCACACTAACATCCCAGACAGAAGCTAATGTGCACAAGTATAATAAATAAGCCAGGTGGCCACGGGCACAACCAGCATTAGTTCCTGTGATCATGATGGCAACTAGAAACATAGGAAACACCTTGCTAGATCTGGCAAAGGACCATCTACTCCAGTGTTCTGTTTCAAATAACAGCCAACCACATGCCATTGGGGCCAGCCAGCTGCTTGCCAGCTTCCTATTCTGCCCTTATGCTAAGAATTCAAGCTTTTAATCTCTGCACTTACCTGGCTCGCATGTCATAACTGTCCATAGAAAAGACACCCCAGGACCACTAGGACTGTTTGTATGATGATGAAAAATGTCTTGTATGAATCACCTTTGTACCTTTAATGGATGAAAGCGTGAAGGCTGTTCAACTAATCAAAAGCTAGGTTTGAAGTCTATGCCTCTTTTTATCATTTCTAACATGTGTCTTGACTTCCTATCCATAAAAGAAAAAGCAAGACAACAAAATCTACAAAACATTGGGGGGGGGGGAAATCAATGCTCAAATACAAGAGAAATCAAATGTAGAACAAACAAATTTTATACAACACATCTGAATGCTGAAATCTATGAGACCTGAGGAAATATTTTGCTGTTGGCCAAATTAGATTGGAAGACAAAGGGAAGTGGAAAAGGAGAGAGGCAGAAAGGTGATGCTTGAAATGCAAATTTCCATTTCAGTGGGGTTCTTATTTCATTACAATGATACAAGATAAGCTTAATTCACCACATTAAGCACTCTTTCTGCTTCTATGCAAAGGCAATTTAAAACTATTGGTGAGAAGGCAGTCATGTGACAGGTGAATTTTATGGAAGCTGGAAAATGAAACCTCCAGCTACAAAGAAGGATTAAGGTACTGCCACATAATATCTCATTGAGCAAGATCCTCACATGTTGTAAATAGTAGCAGCGTAATACACGAGATGAGGATGTAGCCCTTCAGTGTGAATGCAGACATAGTTTCTCTTTTCCCAACCTCTACATACATACACACACACACAAGCCTGTCATGAAGTGGAATATATCATACAAAAAACAAGAAAAAGACTCAGTGAAATAAAGACGTAGTTTGGAGGACCTAGCAATTCTGATCATGATGTCCACCAGACGCAAATTTCTGTTTCCTAATGGGAGTGGAGATTTCATACATCCTCCTCATTCTCTTCCTAGTTGTGCCCTCCATGTCTGCTCACCTACTGGAGTCAGCAGATGCATGACACAACAGGTAAAGGAGAATTGTTGGATACTGGGTTCACAAAGGGGAAATAGAACTTATAAAAGTTAGTTTTTGGATTACAACTCCCTGAATCTCCCAGTCAACATAGTTACAAGCCATTCAGGTCAGATATTCTAGGTGTTGTGGACCAAAAACATAATTTTTCTAAGCTCTAGGGAAGAGGCTTAGCTTCTCAGCTAAGTGCTGCATCCCAAAACATCAGGTGGTTTAATACTGATGCATTTTGTGTTCATGTTGTAAAGCAGCAACCATAAACTGCAACATCTCCCCAATGTGAATTGTATAACACCCACCTATACCTGTGGTGTTCATTTCATTCTTTATATTTTACACTAAAAGCCTAATAAAAGGAAATCCAACTTTGTTGTGCCTACCACTATTGCTATTTCAAAATAAACAGATGATACAAACTATTATTACTCTTTCTCCCCTTTGCAGGGCTTTAAGTTTCACTTCCCAAATGAAACTGAACTTTCATGAATGATTAGACCTTGATTATTGGCAATCTCTTGTAATGCCTAAGACATTCAAGGTATTGCTTCTCCGTGTCTAACCTTCTCTTCTGTTGCTGGGACCTGCCACTGGAAGCTCTACATTTTCTGCTGTTCTCTGCAGATTCGTTCCACGAGCTATCATTTCCTCATGCCAGTGAGTGGAACCATCCACCTGCTCCCTGTCCAACTCGGGGCTTTGCACCGAGTCTGGCACTGACTCAAAAGCGCTGTTTTCCTCTTCCTCATCATCCTGTGAAGAAAAAACTGTGCTCTCAGAAATTTTTGCACTGTCAACAGAGGAGAACCGGGTATGGCTTGAGAACCGGTTGGTACTGTCCTGACCAGAAGTGCTGTAACATGATGTGCTGTAGCAAGAAGTGCTGTAACAGGAAGTGCTGTAACAGGATGGGCTGTAGCAGGATGTATCACACATTTCACACTCAGTGTCCCCATTAGGCCTGGGACTCAATTCACTTTCGCTTTCAGTTCTAGGCCCTTCACCATCCAACAATTGTTCACTTAATTCAGCGAGGTGCTCAACAGAGGTGCTGCGAGGCACTGTTCCACGGACAAAGTTCTCTTCTGCTCTACTTTCATGGGGAAGTTCCGCCAACACTGTTTCAGCCTCACTGACCATATCCTTCTCTGAACCTTCCCTGACTGTCAGCTCTTCATCATTCTCTATCACACTGCCTTGTTCCTCCTCCCCTTCTCCATCATCACTGCTCATCTGTGCTGAAGGCAAACTGTGCAGGAGATTGTGTATCCTTATGTAGTGTGTCCGAGGAGTTTCAGGCTCCCCACAGGCAGAGGCTATTACAGTCTCAAGTTCTGATACAGGCAAGGAGCAAGGCCTGTTCTTCCTTTTCACCATAGTCCTTAGTTGCAGATTGTTCTCCTTCTCATGACTGTCCTCCACCACCTCCTGCTCCTGCTCCTCCTCCTCCTGAGCTGAAGCCCCTTCATCATCCTGACTCTTCTCTAGATCCTTGACTGCTTGTGTATCTCCACTCACCTCATCAATAGACAGGGCTTCTATGCTGGTAAAGATGTTGTCATTGCCTCCCTGAGTAACAGAATTGACTTTATTATTTTCCCTAACTTCAGATTCAGGGGGCGTGCATGCCAACAGAGCCAGTTGCTCAGTGAGGTCCATAGCACTCAGGGAAGGCATCATTTCCCCTGGGATGGATTCCAAGGGATCAACCGTGTCTGCTGGCACTGCATCCGCCTCCCCATTTCCTGCTAGCTCTTCTTTTAGGAAGCTGTTCAGGGTGAGCTCCCCGGCACCAGAACTATCAACATTGATGCAGATCACTGGGTATCCATTTAGTTTCTCTGGAGCTGCACTCTCTGAGCTCACTGTGCTGGTGCACGGAGGCTCACCGAGGATTTCCTCTGCCGAGATATTCAGGGGGCTTTCCTGGAATTCAGCTGACTCAGGATCTGCAGTAAGGGAAACCTCTTCATCATCTGCTGGAAACAAGAAGAAATGACATGACTGAATGAAAAGATGCTGTCTGCTGAGTCATAGGTGTAGATAACATGGGATTGTGCTTTACATCAATGCATGAGAGCTGCTCTCAGAAGTTTCCTCTCTTAACGATGGCCTGAATTAAGGACCACCTTACATGCACCCATAAGAAAAGGGCAGTAAAGGCACAATAATACAGCTTTTCTGTAAAATCAGGCATACTTTAATTTTGTTGTTTTGATTTTTCAAATTGTACTGTAAAAGAATTCTAAGATACTAAAAGCATGGCATAGTTAGCTTGTTACTGTCCTAATGCAATTTGACATTAATATAAGCAAAGTGTAAGGTATTGATTAATAGGCAATGTGTCATTTACCATTTTCTAAAAGAAAAAAAAAGTCATATGAAATAATATTAATATAAATCCTCCTAGGTGGCATAATTGCTCTATTTAGTTGTAAATCAGCATTTTAAATTGATCAAGTAAATACTATGCACTTATCTGTAGGAAATAACTAAAATGCGAACAGAAAACTATCAGGCTATTCTCTACATTCTCTGCTTATGTTTTATTCACTATTTTTAGCCCCAAGGGCAGTCTGAAGTCCTGGATCATGGGTTAAAGCCCACACCCACAGGATACACTCTTCTCTTCACCTTACCACATTTCACCACACAGGAAGTGGGAAGTCTAACCCTCCATTTCTTGCTTGCTGAGTTTAGTGCATAGGATCACTGTATGGAGGCTAAAGCCAGAGTGCTGTTTCCCACTGTAACCAGTAATCTTTGCATCAGGATCACTGGCAATGCTGGAGCTATGGTAGTCCCACCTCTAAGCTGATGGGTGATTAGCTGTGTAGTTGCAGAAAACTAGATGGAGATTTCCAGAGCACAAGTGGGTTGTATGTAGTTTAAAATTATGATTATTTGTTTTTCTTGATATTTATATAATTCACTCTGCATATGATTGAAGTTACAATGCTTTAATACCTACCTAGGAATCCATCTCATTGAACTCAGTGGCATTTACCTCTGTGTCTACTTGTATAAGACTGTACTACATACCACCTTAAAATCTAACTATGCTGAGTAAACTGTATTAACAGCAGTAGTAAAATCATCATCATCATCATCATGACCACTACTACTGCTACTTACCCCTACAAACGATAAATAAAACATGTTGTATAATATTGGCTTCAGTTAATGGACGTTACATCTGAGTATACTATTTTATACATTTTAGAATATATATTGTAGTGTGACTTTATTACTTCCTTTTCATTCTGCAAATGGATGGGATACCCTGATCCTCTCCCTCCACATTCTTTCAATAAACTCAATCAATTTCACTTCCCCCATTTCTACTACCATATGTAATTTCACAGGGGTGTCATTTTTAAAACTCTTTTTGGTTTTCTCTCTTTTTACAATATACATATACATTCATACAGTCTCAGTCATCGATCATAAGCTGTTTGCATCCCATTCTATCTCCAACGAGCCCAGGGCTGCATGCACTGACATAAAATCTGGTATTAAAATCTTGCATCTTGAGGCAGTTGCCAGGGCCAAGGCCACATGGCATGGCTCTACTGCCATCACCAGAACCCACTGAGGGCTGATGTTGGACATTTTAATTTCATTTTTCCAGCAATTCCAGCTGGCAGGATTCCTTATTGCTATTATCTTGCCTGAAGGGATTGTTGCAAAGAGCAGGTTAAAGTCCTTGCTCCCAGAGATTCAAGATCAATATCACTGTTTCCCTACTGCAAACAGCAATTAAATAACAATCTTGCCTGTTCGGATTGTTGAGGTTAAATCTTCCCTGCCCTAGCAATCTGTTGACTGATAGTTGTTTCCTAACAGAGGGGTGGGAAAACCGGCTGGGATACACGCAGAACAGACAAGGGCTCTGTGGGCCATACACATAACTGAGAAGTGCTACATGCCCTTATTGAGAGGCAAGCCGGGCCGTTCTGAATTATTTTATATTAAATTGTTGTTGCAAGACAAATGCATGATTATTATTACCCTGTCAGTTGCAAATTGTTTGTCACTGGTTGTTTAAAATAGAGAGAACGAATTATTCAAAATGATTCTATATCCTAGATCGGGGTAGACAACCTTTTTGAGCCGGGGGCCGGGTTGCTGTCCCTCAGACAATTGGGGGGGCTGAAGCACCATAAATAAAAAAAAAATATTAAAAAATTGATTGTTTAAAAAAAAAATAAAAAAATAAAAAATATATGCATGCACACTCTCTCTTTCTTGGAGATTTTGCCAAGAAAACCCCAAGAACAAGTAATAACAACAATAATTAATATCATCATGGCGGGCGGCGGCAGTGGCGGGGGTGGCAGCGGTGGCAGGACCGGCCTGGGGCCAGTCCAAAGGTCTCAGGGGGCCGCATCTGGCCCCCGGGCCTTAGGTTGCCTATCCCTGTCCTAGATCTATAATTTCATAATCAAAACAATCTATAGTATTGTAATCTAATCTGACCACTTAATTTTATTTCTGTATTTAATGTATTTTAACATAATCTCTCCATTTTATATTGGTTTATGTGTTATGCAACCTTTCCATTTATGTGATCTAAGGGCCTTTACAGACTGCCAGAAATAATGCAACTTGAGTCCACTTTAACTGCCTTGGCTCAGTGCTAGGGAATCATGGGAACTGTAGTTTATTGTGGCACTAGAGCTCTCTGACATAGAAGGCTCAATGTTTCAGAAAAAAACTACAGTTCTCATGATTCCCTAGCACTGAGCCAGGGCAGGTAAAGCGGACTCAAGTTGCATTATTTATGGCAGTCTGTAAAGGCCCTAAGTTATTGTATGCCTCGACATGCCTACTGACTGTAAATAAAGATTGATTGATTAATTGATTTATATCAAGAGTAGGCAACCTTTCCCCTTTAAGGGCCAAAGGACTTCAGCTCCCAGAATCCCAGGAGCTATTGGCCAACATGGCTGAGGCTTTTGGGAGCTGAAGTCCCTCGGTCCTTAAAGGGGAAAGGTTGCCTACCCCGATTTATATTTATGTATTTATTTATTAAGATATTTATATCTCATGTTATATCCAAAGCTCCCAGGGCAATTGAGTACAATGAAATCAATTCAAAATAATATTAATATTAATAATAATAATAATAATAATAATAATAATAATAATAATAATAATAATAATAATAATAATAATATTTATTTATTTATACCCTGCCCCTCTGGGGCAGCTTACAGCAATTAAAATATACATCAATACAGTCTAAAAAAACCCACCCCCACCCTCCCCCATAAAAACGTATTAAACTAAACAACCATTAAAATCCAGCTAAATTTTAAAATAAATTAGAATAAACAATAAAAGATTCAAACAGCAGGCAAATCAGAAACACAAAAGGGCAAGGGCGCAGCTCCTGAGGCCAGGATCTAATCAGGAAAGGCCTGCCGAAAGAGATCCATCTTTAGCGCCTTTTTGAAACTACTCATAATAAATAAATAAATAAATAATAATAAAAAAATTATTAATTAATTTATCAATTAAAAACAAATCAATTTAAAATAGATTAAAATAGTTTAAAATAGTGCAATTACAGCACATGCATAAGTTGTAAACTAATTAGGTTTGAAGGCTTTAATAAAAAGCTAAGTTTTGACTTGGCATTGAAATGATACCAATTTGGTGCCAATTGGACCTCCAAGGGGAAGGCATTCCACAACTGAGGTAGCACTGCAGAGAAGGCCTTCTCTTTCTCACATCAGAGGAGAGGGAATTAAACCATGTTAGATACAAAATGAGTGAACTATGGTTTAACACAGTTGGTTAAAACAAACCAGTGTCCAGCCAAAGGACAAACTGCAACCTTTGAGTTAATTAAAAAGGTACTGTGGCTTATTTTAATGCAGGGTTTGGCAACCTTTGTTGCCGGGGGCCCGGGGGGAGGGAATGACGCGGGGGCCGGGCGCGGAGGGTGCGCGGGCTTGCACGCTTCTCCCCGCGTGTGCGCATCGTACGGTGCTGTTGGGCCTTCCAAAATGGTGCCCCGCATTGCGCGCACGTGCATGCATGCACACATGACGCTGGCGCCATTTTGGAAGGCCCCACCATGCCTGTGCCATGCGAATTCACACAGCGCAGCCGCCGTGCGGCTTTCCCTGGGCCTTGGGAAGGCCACACCGCGCCTGCACCGTGTGAATTCGCATGGCGCAGCTGCTGTGGGGCCTTCCAAAATGGCGCCCACTGTTGTGCGCATGTACACATGAGTGCGGGCACCATTTTGGATGCCAAAATGGTGCCCGTGCTTACGCGTGGCGCGCCAGCACACGTGGGGCAGCAGCGGGACTGGCCATAGGCCGGTCTCAAGGCCTCCACGGGCCATAGGTTGCTGACCCCTGTTTTAAAGTGAAAACAAACAGTTTCTCTCCCCTTATCTTGTGAGCAAAAGGAGGAGGAGAGAGCAAGAGAGCCTACAACTACATCATGGATTGCTCTCCACCATCTCAATCATCTACAGAATGTAGCTGAAACATGGGTTATGCAAAGGGAGGAAATCATGTGGCAGGTATTGTTGGACTGTAACTGTCAGCAGTCCCAGCCAGCATAACTAATGGTGAGGAATGCTAGGAACTGCAGTCCAACAACATCTGCAGGGCTGTATGATTCCCACGTCTAGGTTATACCATTGTTTGAATCAGGCTTAAGCAAAGTCAAGCACTTCTGCATATAGCAAACAGAAATCTTGGAGAATACCTGGATGGATTGAAGAAGTTATCTCAAACCGAAACTGTAGTTGGCCACTGACATGGTCTGTTGGCAGCCTACGTCCCAGAGTGTAGCTGACAACCCTGTCCCTAAAAAAATAAGTACAAAGATTAATAATAATTGAGTTCATATTCAGAAAAGTAATGTTTCAAATAGCTAATATTAATTATGAGAATTCATCTGAGAGACTCAATATAACACTACTGTTGAAGCCAGAGGCAGGCTGCTTGCTTCTTAAGCTGTCCAGGGGCAAGAATGCCTGGAAACTATAGGGAATCTGTTCAGTGCACTTTTTGCCCAGTGCTCTTATCTCACTGCATTCCCCATCATAGATCACATTTGCAATCCTGTTTGATACCAGAGTATGGAGCCCTTTCACAGGGCTCCAACACAACTTTCTATTCTCCTTTCCAAGACTTATCAGGGAGTATCCAGCAACCTGCCTTCCTTGAAAATCCTGTTCCTACAACCATCAACCTGTGTCATCAGCAATCTGGAGAGAAGCTAATGCATCATACTGCACCCAGCACACTGATACAGAGGGGCAGCATGGCAAGAGAAAGTTGTGCTACAGCCCTGATGAATGCCTCTCAGCACACCTATCTATATGTGGAGACAATGCTATGACTCCTTGGTTGATTTAGCTCCTATCTACAATATTTAAGAAATAATAAATATTGGCAATTTCTAAAGTTGTTACTTTGGCAATCTATCAGGCATCATCTAACTTATCACCTACATACATCTCTCTCAAACCCCCAGCAATCTTTTACAGCCCCTTCTGTCCCTATTAGGGGAAGGGACAGATGGGAGAGTATGCTCAATCAGCATAAGCTGAAGAATTCAAACACATTGCTGTGTTAGTCTGAAAAGTTAGTCCGTATTAAGAGTGAAAAGGCAGGCCCAGCTTCATCAAGCCTAGCCTAAAGAAGAAGGCCCTCCCTCCATACCATCTGCCATCATCCAGCCTCGGAGGGAATGAAAAGGCAGACCCAGCTCCATCGGGCCTAGCCTAGATTAAAGAGAGCCCTCCCTCCAGCCCATCTGCCATGGCCCAGGCCTCAGAGGGAGAGACAAACCGCTGGACTTATTCCCCTTCTCCACTGCCATTCCCTTCTCTTTTTTGGTCATGTCTTTTTAGACTGTAAGCCTGACGGCAGGGAACAATCTAATTAACTATCTGTAAGCTACTCTGAGAGCCTTTGTGGCTAAAGAGCAGGGTATACATACATACATATAGTAAATAAATAAATAAATAAATAAATAAATAAATAAATAAGTCTGCATCAGTATGCAAAGGGATCTTGTAGCACCCTTGAGAAGTTGGTAGCATAAGCTTTTATAGATTTGCGTCTGCTTCATCAAATGCATGAAGTGAAGTGTTTAGGAACAAAGTTATATTGAATGAACTTGTTGCATAAACTGTAGAAGTGTTGAGTAAAAAAACTGGATATAGTATTATGTTATGCCTTTGTAAAACAACAGTCATAGGCCATGCACTCCAAACAGGCCTTCTTTTCATATGAGCTCAGTGCTCATAAAGAAAGGAATTCTTCTGAAATATTATGCTTATCAAATGGTTTGTGTATCAAACTAGATCTGTGTAGACTCCTATGCTCCCAAGCCTGCTTCTATCTACCTTTCTGCTACTATGTATTGAAAACTATGGAGCTATGTGTTACTCTGAACATAAATTAAACAACTATGAAGACAACTTCCTGTCTGGCTAAATAGAAAGATACTTCCTAATGATAAATACTGTTTGATAGTGGAACTGTTTGCCTTAGAGAAGTGGCAGTTCTTCCTTGGCAAGGGTGGATGGTCATCCAACATGGATGCTGTACCTGCACCCAATACTGTATCCTGCAAAAAGCAGGGGTGGTTCAGTTGACCTCCAAGGTACTTTCTAACTCACTGATTCTGTGTTTAATAAACTATTCAAGACTAATAAAGAAACCAACTTCTTTCCACCCATTTCCATTATTTTTAGAATACTATGACACTTTAATCCTCACTGTCACTCTTCTTTTCATCAGGAGTATGACATTTAAAGAACAGAAAGCCATGCCACAAAGACTTACCCTATGGCGTGTCTCTCAAGCAGCCGTTGCACTGGCATGGAAAGCTTCCCCAAGAAACGTTTAATGATTGGCCGGCTCTTTGCAAATTTATCCTTCACCTCTATTTCCAGGACATCAGTGGGCAGTGAAACAAAACTGAACAGCTGCAAAAGAAAGAACACAAAGACAAAAAAAAAGTGTGTGTGTGGGGAGTTAGAGTTATGTTGTGCTGATTCATAGTGATCAGAAAAAAAAATACAACTAAACATAAAACTAAATTCTTTACTCACAGTTGTATGTTACCATATTCTGTCATATTGTGAAAGCTGGATTTTGAGGGTAAGACAAACCACAAACAGATTATATCTGTTGCTGGCTTGTGGGCAACACCCTTCCATTGCAAGACTCTGAAATGAATATGCATTAACAAACTGTAGGCCACATTTGATGTGGCTTAATTAGGACACCCAAACTGCTTGAATCGTCACCAATATCCCTTAGCACAGAGAAGCCTAGTCCAGTTCAGGCTCACTGTGGTAACAGAGAAACTAAGGCAATGGCATCAAAGTTTGGGCAAGGAAGCCTCAAGCTAAGAAGAAAATGTTAGGAGTGGAGAGTTCAGAAGTTGACTAAAAGCAGTGTAAAACTATTGTGAGTATTTTGTCAGATAGCACACGTTAAGGCTTAGAGGACCCCACCCAACTGTTTCACTGCCTCATTGCCATGCAGAATTTCCAGGGGTACAGCATAGAATGTATGGGGCTAGAATTTCCAGGTTTAAGGTGTGTGTATATGTGTGTGTGTGTGTGTGTGTGTGTGTATACGCATGTGTATGAATTCATACCCAGAATGCTATTTTCTCCCAATTTCCTTGAACACTAAAAGTGATGGACACTTGATTCAACAGTCCAACTTTCAATGTGAAAATTTTCATCAAACTTTTGATTCTCTGTGCTACCACTACACACACATTGTCACCAATGACCTGTATATATGAAAAGGATTCAAATGATGACACTGTCAGCCCATGGGCAAATGCCAGTGTATTGTACATATGTCTATGGCCCAAAACAGATACGCCCAAAGCAGCGGCGTGAGGCTGTGCTGGTGCTGTTCATGACGGGACCACAGTAACTGCATGTCCCCAATTCAGGCCACCACTGGGGTCCTAGACTGGGTCACTGGAAGGAGTGGATAGAATCTTTTTCGCTCGTGTAGCCTCGGTGCAGCTTCAGGCTGCATTTGGGGCATGCACTATGTAAATGGCATGTCCCCAACACAGCCTGAAACCACGTCATTTTGCCTGTCTGTTTTGAGCCTATTTGTTGTTGTTAATTGTCCTTGAATCATTCTTGACTCATGGCGACCCTATGGATGAGACATTTCCAAGACCTTCTGTCCTCCACTGCTCTGCTTAATTCCTGTAACCCCATACCCATGAGCTCCTTAATAGAGTCCATCCATCTAGCATATGGCCTTCCTCTTTTCCTACTTCCCTCCACCTTCCTCAGCATTATTGTTTTTTCCAAAAAGTCCTCCCTTCTCCCTCCCTTCTGCTAGTACTATGGTGTCATCTGCATATCTTAGATGGTTAATATTCCTTCCTCCTATTTTCACTCCTCCTCCTTCCATGTCCAAGCTTGCTTTCCTTACAATATGTTCTGCATATAGGTTGAATAGGTATGGTGATAGGATGCAGCCTTGTCTGACTCCTTTGCCAATTGGGAACCATTCTATTTCTCCATTTCTGTTCTGACAGTAGCCTCTTGTCCTGAGTACAGATTCCTCACCAGGACTATCAGATGTGTTGGCACTCCCATGTCTTTAAGGCTGTTCCATAGCCTTTCATGATCTATGAAGTCAAAGGCTTTGCTATAGTCTATAAAGCACATGCTGATTTTCTTTTGGAAGTTCCTGCTGTGTTCCATTAGCCATCGTATTTGTAATATGATCCCTAGTGCCTCTTCCTTTCCTGAACCCTGCCTGGACCTCTCGGATCTCTTTTTCCATGTATGGTAGAAGTCTATGTTGCAGAATTTTGAGCATGATTTTGTTTGCGTGGGAGAACAGTGCTATGGTCTGATAGTTGTACCTCCTTTTTTTGTGGATGGGGATGTACATTGATTGCTTCCAATCTGTTGGCCATCATTTTGTTTCCATATCTGTTGACATGTTGGTAAGCACTAGAGTTGACTCTGTCAATGTGGATTGCAGCAGTTCAATTGGAATATCATCTGTTCCTGGGGATTTGTTTTTCACTATTTCTCGTACTGTAGTTTCCACCTCACTTTTTAGGATTTGAAGTTCATCTTCATATGGCTCTTCATTCCATGTGTCTACAGAATTCATGTGTCTATAAAAACTGGGAGAAAATTCAGGTGTATGCTTCCTAGTAATTTCATAATTTGAGGACCTGTACAAGAAATTTCATTTTTCCCCCTTTCAGGAGTGTATTCTTTGCTTTGCAATAGGCAATCAAATGTCAAAGTCATATAAAACAGATATTTCTAAGAGCCCTTGGTTGTTGTTTTTCACTTTATGGAATTGAAATACAAAACACTGCTTGGTAGGATTTCAGGGCACTAATCACTATTCTTCATTAATAAATTATTTCACATTTCAGATACTGTCCATACATAATTACTAAAGAATATAGAAAAAGCAAAAAAGAGTAGGATAAGAAAAAAGGATGGGAGGGATGGAAGGAGATAAAACAACAACTGCACAATGCAGAATCAGAATCATAGTAATAAATAAATGTCATCCAATTAAAGGCCTCACTTTGGTACAGTATAACTGCAGAATACACAGTTGGGACTTTCTACTAAAAAAATGGAAGGCTAAGAGAAAACACCCATACACAGAAGGTGAAACCATTTATCAGGAAGATACCAGCCTGTATCTTGTCTGAAGGTCTTATACAAGCCACTTGCTGTTAGCCACAGGGATTAAAACAATCTATTTTGTAGATGAATGGTGAGGATTAATGCGATCTCATCTCTAAAAGAACATATTATTATGGTCCTATGAATTAATGGAGCGCACCAGGGAATTCCAAAAGAAAATCAGCATGTGCTTTATAGACTACAGTAAAGCCTTTGACTGCATAGATCATGAAAGGCTATGGAATGCCCTTAAAGACATGGGAGTGCCAGCACATCTGATAGTCTGATGAGGAATCTGTACTCAGGACAAGAGGCTATTGTCAGAACAGAACACAGAGAAACAGAATGGTTCCCAATTGGCAAAGGGGTCAGACAAGGCTGCATCCTTTTACCCTATCTGTTCAACTTGTTTGCAGAACATATCATAAGAAAAGCAGGCTTGGACACACAAGAAGGAGGAATGAAAATAGGAGGAAGGAATATCAACCATCTAAGATATGCAGATGACACCATAATACTAGCAGAAAACCTCACAGACCTGGAATACCTATTAAGGAAGATCAAATAACAAAGTGCTAAGGCATGCTTAATGCTGAACATAAAGAAAACAAACATAATGACCATCGAGGACCTTCACAAGTTCAACCTAGACATTGAAGAAATAGAAATAGTAAAAGAATTCCCATACCTGGGATCAAACATTGATAGAAATGGGGACTGCAGTCAGGAAATCAGAAGAAGACTAAGAATGGAAAGACTATGAAAGAACTAGAAAAAGATTCTAAAATGCAAAGATATACAACTCAGCACAAAAGTTAGAATCATACAAGCCACAGTATTCCTTATTACCATGTATGGATGTGACAGCTGGACAGTTAAGAAAGATGATAGGAAGAAAATCAATTCCTTTGAGATGTGGTGGTGGAGAAGAGTGCTGAAGATCCCATGGACAGCCAAAAGGACAAACAAGAGGGTCCTAGAGCAGATCAAGCCAGAAACCTCCCTGGAAGTCAAGATGACCAAACTGAGGCTGTTGTACTTTGGACATGAGAAGGGAGGACTCTTTGGAAAAAACTATAATGCTGGGGAGGGTGGAGGGAAGAAGGAAGACAGGAAAACCATATGCCAGATGGATGGATTCTATTAAGGAGGTCACGGGTATTAAGGGATTGCATGAATTAAGCATAGCACTGGAGGACAGAAGGTCTTGGAGATGTCTCATCCATTGGGTCGCCATGAGTCAAGATCGACTTGAGGTCGGTTAATAACAACAAATGAAATAATAAAGGAAAAATCACATCCCATCTCTCACCCTATAGGACCAACACTGCAGTATAAATTCCAGGGTGATCAGAATGAAGGATGCAATGTTTAACTCCAGACAGGCCTGGATTCAGTCTAAAATCCAGTGGCCAAACTCTTCCTGTTCAGAGAGGTTGCTTTTGTTTTTTAACAAATATATTCCAATTGTTTCCTTTGCAGCCAGGTAAACAAAACATCAGTCATGATTATATGCAGGTTTCTTGTAAGCGGGACTCTTCAAGGTACTGATTAATGTCCAATGCTCATTACAAAGCATGATTATAGAAGCCTTTGATGTAAAAAGCAGCTATTCAACAATGGCCTAAAAAGTAGGCAAACTGACCTGGAAAGTACTACTCTTGCATTCGTAGGAATGACTTGCCTCGGCAAACATATGCACACACACACACACATGTATATACACACCATTTTCCTTCTATGAGCTCTGGCTAAGGGGCACACAGTGAGGTTCACAGTTCAGGGTAGATCTCCTGTGCCAGTCCAACACTCTAAGCACATCAGATATCAGATATCAGCAGAGTCCTCTCAGTTTGTTGTACAACTGTATCCTAATTCTGCATAACTAAGAATTCAGTCCTTTAATTCCAACTAAAGCTGCTATGTCTCTGAAATTTTAAGAGTCTCATATTGCTTTTGGCTGCTATCACAATGATCTGAGCTGCAATACACCATATTATTTTTCTGCTTGCCTATTATTTCTCAATTCAGTTTAGATATCTGGTCCATTTATCCCTGCTATAGAAGCTGTAACTGTAGAGGCTTTGATTTTTTTAAAATAAAAAAACCCTAATTAAGAATATGATACCCCTGAGTGCACACCATGTTATGTAGCAATGAATAATTAATATCAAGAGCTTCATGTGTGTGTGGTATGCTTTTGCATGTTTATGACACTTTTATATAAAATAAACAGCTGGCTTCATTAAGCTAACATTCTGTTTTTGCTTGTGCCAGTTGTGACATCCTTTTAATTAATAATAATTTATTAAAGCTCTCTGAATGATTTGTTGTTTTTGTTGTGTGCCTTTACATTGTTTTCGACCTATGGCGATCCTAAAGCGAACCTATCATGGGCTTTCTTGACATGATTTATTCAGAGGGATTTGTCCTTGCCTTCCTCTGAGACTGTGAGAGTGTGACTTGCCCAAGGTCACCCACTGAGTTTCCATGACCAAGTGGGCATTCAAACCCTGGTCTCCAGAGTCTTCCACTATACTAGGCTGCTAGAGAATTTAAAAGTATTGACATAAAAAAGGAGGGGGAAAAGGATAAAGGCAAATAGAAGATACATGTTATGGTTAAATTTAATTATTGAGAGAAGGGAGCACTTATAAAATATTTGTGCCCTTTTATTTGAAGGTAAGTGAAATCTACAGACAGTTTGGACATTGCACATGTAGTCCTTCCTAATAGCAGAATTCAAAGATATAGCCGTGTTAGTCTGTAGAATCAGTATGTAGAGAGATCTTGTAGCACCTTTGAGACTAAATGAAAAAAAGAAATTGCCAATTTCTTTCTTTTAGTTAGTCTTAAAGGTGCTACAAGATCTCTCTACATACTTCCCAACAGCAGTTATGTTTAAATTCTTCTCCATAATCAAATAATTTGAAGAATGTCCCATTTTGCATATAAAATAAAAATCATGCAATATTGTGTAAAAATCAGATATTTTAGCATTGCCTTTTAAATTATCTAATTTAAACACATGATTTATAGAACATGAACACATACTTATTTATGCCCTAGCTGAGAAATGAGAGCATTCTGTAGTTTGAGGGGCTATCTTATACTTTAACATATAAAATGGTATGGTAGATGGTAGTTTGAGGGGCTATCTTATACTTTAACATATAAAATCCACTGGTGACACACACATACATCCTTTCATGTATGATCATGATCCATAATATGAGACCAGGTCAATTTGAGCACAGTTCTTCACTCAGAGTAGGGCTGCAAGTCAGTTCATCTCAGCTGATTTCTTTATGTAAACATTGTAAATATCTATTCTGATGTCTTGTATAAATGAGTATTTCACTTCCAGGAAACTTAATGCTAAAATTAGCAGCATGAACCCAATATTAACCTTAAATGTAATAAATGTTCTTGTTTTGAGAAAGATTTTGCAAAAAACTGACTACTATCCTAGCTATGACATCACATAGTGAACAAATCTAGCTGCTCCCCAATCCCCACTTAAAAACTATAATTTCAGTCTTTCAAACAGTGCAAAGCCACTACTTAAAGCAATCCCATTGTAAAATTACTCTGTTCACTGCATTTTCAACATTTTGAAACAAGAGTTGGCAGTTGCCAAGGATTAGGATCAGCTGCCTCAAGATTCTAGAAGGCATTCTTCTCCAACTCCCCAAAATTGGAGGTTTAATTTTGTTCAGCTAAAATGGGCAATAGCCCCACAAAGCCTGTGGGGACTATTTGGCCATTTTGCTTTGTTTTTTATACCCCCCATCTGTTCCATGTCCAGACCAAGCTCCCCTCCAAACCATGAAGTAAATGATCAGACGGTCATTTCCTGTTTGGAAAAAAAAGCCCTGCCTATTCCTTAAAGCATGAAGATGTCCCTAAATCCCCTGGATGTAGTGAAACTGGCAATAGTGCCTGTGGGGGTTGGGTGTGCAACTGGCCATTTGGAAGGAAAATTGTATTTTGTTGATTATTTGTTGTGGTGTGCTTGAAATGCAGTAGAGCTAGGAAACCACCTTCCTTCATCAGCCTTCTCATGCTGAAAGCATGCAGATAAAGCATATAGATCTAAAGTAGAGCTTTATTGCTCCATAAAATAAAAATAAGCAAAGAAAAATATACAGTCCACTATAGGATCACATCTTGCCGATGTGGTTGAAAAGAAGAGTTACAGATCCATGTTTCCAGATCCAGAAGTTACATTGTAAAAGCAATATAAGCATATTATAGTCCAGAAATTAACTCCATGGTTAAATCCATTGTGATCACACACACACAAGAAGAATGCATGAAATATAAACAATTCTAGACAAAGAGATTTCTCGGCCTTGCCCTTACTCCACCTTCTGGGTGTTAACCTTATGCTGATTGGATGTTGCTTGTATGATGTGTTTTAACCTAGCCCCTTGCTGTCCATCATCCACCCATGTGACTCCTTTCCCATGACCTAATGATGTTTGAATTTCACTATCTGTTTCCCAGCTAAAACTGTTCATGTTATGACTTCTCTGGCCATCTGGACCAAGTTGTCTTTGTTTGTCTAGATGCTGTTCCCATGAGGAAAATTCCACACACACATCTTTACATTTTACCTTTGACTGTATAACCCATCCATATTCCAACAGTATTTACTCTCATTCTAATTTTGCAAGAGATTGTAGAGAGCATGAAGAGCCTGGGACGGGGGAGTTCAAGCCAGCCTTTGGACCACATACTGCATGGATAGCTATGTACAGCTACATAGATGTCTCTAAGCAATTCTGGAGCTACTAAAAATAGTCCCAAATGCTGAAATAAATATGTAGTCCCAAATAGTGAAAAGTCCAAAATACAAAGCATTAAATAAATTCTACTACCTGCTCACTCTGAGCAATACCTCTGTCAAGAAATGAAGTATGTCTGAAAAGTAATCAGTCTGTTTTGATTTTTAGGAAGTAACAGGTGTTCCTTATTCCATGCCACACAAGAATAGTAACACAGGAAAAAGCGGTTCTGTTAAAAATCAATAGGTAGAATGGATTAAAATATATGGTGTGTAACGGTTAGGGGTGATGAAAAATAATAATATAAGAACAGGAGAAAAATAGAAAAGGAACTGTAAATCAAATTATAATACATAAAGGAGGTATAAGAAAGTAAAAAATAATAAGTATAACATTCAAAGTAAAGGAGGGGAAATCATATTTTATGTTATTGTTTGTTGTGAAATGTGATGTATGTATGTAGATATATGTAAGTTGTTTGTTTATTATTGTTTTTGTTTATATGTTTTGTGTGTTTTAATAAATAATAAAGTAAAAAAAAAAGGAGGGAAAAAAAGAATAGTAACACAGGAACTCAATTTATGCCAGAATTATGAAAAATCACTTTACTGGACTACAAATCTTAAAATCCCCCAACCAGCATGGTCAATATCTGGCTGGGTATTCTGAGAATCATAGTCCAAAACTGTAATTTTTGTAAGCTAGGACTTTCACTGCTTGTAGCTCTTTAAAATACCTCCTGAGCTTGAATGACCTTTCCGTAGTCCTGCTTGATCTGGGCTGTTTTCAACTGTACAGAAATACAAAACTCATGTCATGTCTGATTGTCAGGAGATGTCATAGGCTTTCATACATAGGAGTGTGCAGAAGGGGAAATTATGAGAAAAATAATAATAAAAGAAACTGTGTACTGTGAAACTGTGGCATACTCAATCTAGCCTGAATAGTCTATTCATAGTTACAGCATTTGCTAATAAAAGAAAAAAGCTGACTCTTGATCTCCTGTTTTATCTTGTTGTGACTGATAGAAATTGACCTGAAAATGCTGTTCAGAATATGCAGAAGTAAACACAGAAGTTCACAGAAGACAATTAGGAGCTGCAGGAATCCATTTTTCTTTCTGCTGACTGCTCACAAAGTGCAACCCAAGGCAACAATTAATTATTTTTGCCACTAAACTCCAGGGCCTTGCTGAATTATCAGTTTGGTACAACAAACTACTTCATCTTTCAGAAAAATTAAGTGTTTTCTTTTAAGTGCTTTACTTTCCTTTTTGTCAAAGTACAGATTGCCTTTGAGATACAAGATGCAAGTTCAGGCTGTGATCCAAAATCCCAACAGTGCAGAGGATTCCCATTGCTAACTATAGATAGGGTTCCACTCAGGATGCATATTCACAACATTGCAAAACTGGGCCTAAGTTCATTTCCTAGTCGTAACTAGAAGAGATCTGTTGAACCAGTGGGCTTTACACAGGTATTGACTTAACATCTAGCAGATGACTGAATGGATGTTGGCTTTAATAGCTAATTAATAATATGTTAAAAGTTATGACAATCTTCTATAAATACATCTTATTATTTTTTCTAATACAGATAGGCTAAGTTCCATTCAAAGATTGTGTGACTATTTTATTGCAAACACAACTGTAGTGTGTTAAGACCTCTGTTATCAGCACTTCAATAATTTTTTAACATTTGATTATGAAATGCTAATAATAGTTAACAAAGAACTGACTGTATGAAGTGTGTATGTATGAGGTTAATCTCTTTACATTGTGTATGATACCCTTCTCTGAATTGCAGTGGTCTATCAGGATCCCATTCCCCTGGCCAGGTGGCCTAGCCAGCAGTCTGCTGGTATGAGTATATATATCTGAAGGTGAGTGACTGAGATGGAGTAAGGATTCTGTTAATGTACCATCTACTTTGCTACTCAAAAGTTATGCTTCCTGAGCTAGTTGAATTGGTCTTAGTGGTGACCTGGAAACCCTAAAACTAGTTGGAAAGGACTTCTCCATCTTTGAACAGACAGTGACAGTGAAGAGGTTCTTACTTTTTGTAGCTGCCCATATGCATGAAGAGTTTGTACCCCATGAACTGCAACCTTAGATGGGTTCTGTTCTGACAAGCAAATCCTATGGACACTTACTCAGAAATAAATCCCAGAAAGTGCAATAGTGTTTACTCCACATTGTGGAGACAGTGTCTCAAGGAAAATGTCCAATGTGGGTTGATACACAAGTGACTGGGCATAAAAGAGTCACTGGCAGCCATAATGACATAGCACTTTCCACCAGGTGCTGTGTCATAGGAAGTAACATCAGCTGGAAAGCACAGAAAAGGCTGAAAAACTGCCTAGTCACCATGGTTGAGTGACAGGTATCCAAAGGAAGAGGCAGGGCCAGAAGGCCACATGGAACCCTGGGTATGAAAGAGAGTTGCCTCTGGACACGTGAGTTGTTTCAGTAGTGAAGGACAGTGACTGTCAAGCCCATCTTGCTGTTGCAGGTAGACATCTGTGGATGATCAACAGCAGTGCAACTCACCACTTGGTGAACCAGAGGTCCTTGTTGAAGGACAGGAAGCCCTCCTTTGTTGACCAAGTGGGGGTTCAAGCCAAATAAGGGACATGGGGACTATGCGTTTCCCAGGGTTTGGCAAAGAGTTTGAAAATGTGCTGTGTGCTCCCCAGTTACAAAATTGTCTGGTCAGTGTGTCCTCACTGACTACAGATGAGTATGCCCTACACTATGAGGGGAATGACTGTGTTATCACTAAAGAGGGGCAGGTTTGTGCAAAAACATGTAAGCACAACAGGTTGTACTATCTAGGTAGCTATGCAGAGTGTGCCACATTGGCAACATGCCATTGCACTCAAACTGTGCACATTAACTCTACAGGGTGTTGGGACACATGAGTTTTACAAGGTTAGAGAAACTGAGAAATGTGTGCCCTGGGTTAAAATTGGATGATTGTAAGAATCACTTGGAATGCTCTGTGTGCAGCAAGATACAGCTAAGGGCTTTTTCTGTTGTAAAGAAAAACAAGTGTGCCATCCAAGTGGTGCACGCAGATTTGGCTGGGCCTTTTGTCAAATGAGTAGGCAATAGTAGGTATCTGATGGTGGTTGTGGATAGACACACCATATACACCTATGCCTACATGCTAGAGGAGAAAATGAGGGTGCTGCCACATTTAAGAACTGGGTGGAAATGGTCAAAAGGGAATTTGAATACAGAGTTGGTACTCTGGTGACAGACCGTGGGGGCGAATTCTTATCTGCAAGCTTGGGCAATTGGTTACCTCTCCTATCTCTATAGAAAATAATAATAAGAAGAGCCCTCCCTCCATTACCATCTGATGTCATCTGGGGGAGAGACACTAACTAAGCCCAGCACCACCCAGTTTGTTTTGATGTTTCGAAATGCTGTATGCCGCCCCGATTGCCTAGCAGAGGGGCGGGATATAAATAAAAATTATTATTATTATTATTATTAAGGCAGAAGGGCATCTGCCATAATATCACCAACCCAGCCACCCCGCAGGAAGATGGTTTGGTGGAGAGAAAAATTGGGGTGCTAAAGCAGATCAAGGACTGTATGCTGCTTGATGCAGGGGCCCCAGAGGGTCTTTGGGGGAGGCAATCCTGACTGACTGCCACATCACCAACCGGGTATGGAACTCTGCAGTAAAGCAAACACCCTATTTCATGCTGTATGGGAGGCCACCCAATCTTAGCTATCTAAGAGTGTTCGGGCAGCATGCCAACGTTTGGGTTCCCCAGGCTTTCAGGAAGAAAGGTGACCCCAAGTGGCGCAGATTAATGTTTGTAAGGTACCAGGGGAACAGTTACATGTTTTACTTGGGAAGTGGTCATGCAAATTTTGGAAAGCACTCTGGGTGGGAAAAGATCCATACCAGGGGTAGGCAATCTTTCCCCTTTAAGGGCCGAGGGACTTCAG
>CM034710.1:57909675-57939067 GCA_020142125.1 Phrynosoma platyrhinos
GACTTAGAAGAAAAGAATAATTAAGGAAATGACTTTTTATAAGTTTTGTAAAGCTTTATCAGTAATCATCGACACCTGAGTAGAGCTGAGGGATTTTTTTCTTTTTCTTTTTCTTTCTTTGAGAAGGTCCGTTTCTCTTACCTGAAAGGAAGCGCTATACTTTTCAGTGTTTCCTGGGAGTAAGAGAGGTAGACTTTTAAAAGCATGCACAAACTACTCAGAATTCATAGTAATGCTGAAAATTTAGATGTGTGAGGTGGGATGATTAACAGATCACAATTCTGTGCACCTCTACTGTCTAATGTAGAAATACATTAGAAATCTTCTCCTCAGCTATTCTTAGCTGACTCACATGGGGGCCAGGAAGAGAAGAAGCTAGAACAAACTATTTAAAAAGGGAAAGCTGAAGGCAGCAGGGAGTCAATAATAATAATAATAATAATAATAATAATAATAATAATAATAATTTATTTTTTATATCCTGCCTTTTGCCTAAGCAATCAAGGCGGCTTACAAATATAAAATAAATACAATATTGAAATAAACATAAGATTAAGACAGCACACATTCTGCCTTCTTTCCCTCATATGATGGTGGATGGAGGGAGGGTGAACACTCATCCTGCTTTCCTCTTTGGTGATCCTATTTTCCTCGTTAGTCATAAAGGTAGGAGATTTCTACAGCATCCTGCTCTTTTACTCAATGGCTGGTGTGTACTTATACCTTAGGAACCAAGATCATTCCCAAATCATCTTCCAGTATTTTAAAGCCATTGCCTGACTCCTGTCAAAATTACGTCTGATGAAACAGCTGACCTATAACATATCCATTACATTAAGGCTGGCATTCCACTTCATGGCACAACTTATGATTTTTAAAAAAATTAACAGTAAAGAGATATGTCTGCCTTTTGACTATCCCATTCTTGTTTACCACACTAAAGTATATTTTTGATGGGAAACATGCTCTAGGGGAATAAGAGCCTGTCAGTTAACTGGCTTTTGAGTTAAAAAGAAATTGGGCCACACAGTCTTGTAATGGTGACCTGGTTTCCTTTTTGCCTAAAGGTTGATGCTGAGAACTGTGCTTCCAAGTAAAAAAATCTCAGTTGTATACAGAATGAGGTTGCTCACTAATGGAAAAGCCTCCTGTCATTTGCAAATTTTTCTTGGCTGTTTCTTCACAAACAACAACAACAGTTAAATACATTTAGAGTAGGATCTCAATGGTGGTATGATCTGAACACTATTTCAAGCTCTGCAAAAAGCAATCCCTTCTTCCAAGATGGGGAGCATGGGAAGTGGGGTGAAAAGATCCACGAATTCAGAGTAAAGGCAGGAAGCATGCGTACTGTGGAATCCTTAAGATGCTTTTTAAAAACACTGGAGTTCCTTGGAACTTAATTTGGAAACCAGTTATGGATGAGATCAGTTAACATGTCTTTGGTATTCAAGTGTAGTTTTACCTAATTCCCAGGGCTGATATTTTAGAATATATTGCACTGGATGATCTTCCATTTCTGACAAAGTCAGAAAGATAATTAACAATGATTTGATAAAACCACGTATACCCTTAGTTTTATGCTACAACAGCTCTGCAGATGTCATGAGGAATTCACCTAACTGGCTGGGTTGGTCTGAGCCTAGAAAGATAACTTTTGGACTACCATTCACAGGATCTCAGCCAGCTGGATCAGACAGCTATTGTGTATGGGTCTGTTTATCTTACCACTTATCCCAGCTGAGTTCACTTCAACCTTTGATTTGTTTTCATATTCAGTCAGGGGTAAACTGCAAATTGAAATGAGCTGAAAGGAGGTCTGTGATCCCTTTCCAATATCACAGAGTCTTAATGCACCTGTCCTTCATTTCCAGGATGAAAACAATAGCAGGAGAGCTCTCTCATGTGCTATGCTCACAGTTCCACTGAGAAATACTGGCAAGCACCTGATTGATCTAGTCAGTGAAGGGGTTATGCCTAAACCGTAATTGAATTCCTTATCCAGGAATTCTCTGAATCTTGGTTGCAGGAACAGATTTAAGTCTTATCTCATTCACTACTGCAAGCCAAGCACTTGTGCAGGGTGTCATACTGACAGGGCACAGAGGTGTACATAGGTTTTTTAAACATCTGCAGTGAATGACAAAGGGGACTGGAGAAAGCAATGAGCATCTTTAGTTTTTCTCCTGAAAGGGCTCCAGGTATTAAGTATAAGAATAAACATCCACCTAAAAGAACACATCTTTTCTGTTTATCTCATTTATTCCATGTAAAAGTCAGCACAATATGACTTTATTTTAAGTGCAGGCAGTTCTGGGCCATTCAGATGTTTTTAAATTCTTTACTATTGTCCATATTGGCTGAAGATCTTGGAATATAAAGACTATAACATTTAGGGAGCCAAAAGGTCCTTATTTTTACTTAAATGTAGTGCTTACTTTGAGATAGGGCTATAGCCAGCTCTGTCATGAGAGCTGATGAGGCAGTTGCCTCAGGCAGCCAAACACTGAGAGAGCACACATGTCATTCCTTGTCAATGTCCCTGTTCCACAAGGGACTATGCTACTTTGGAGGGCTGTCACTACAGGTAGCTAACCAGAGGTGGCTATTTCAATAATAGCTGTACACAAAGGGTCTTTGGAACTAAGACCATGTGGGAGGGGTGGGATGGAAAATTTTCTGGTCACCACGGCTATACTGTTTTAGCTCCAAGGATCTTTCAGGGCCTGGTATTTCTGAAATAATGAATGTCTATGTAGAGCTGGTCTCTGTGTGGGTACTGTGATTTGCAACACTGCATCCTCTCTTCTGGGTCTTCTGGTGGAATACAGGGTGTTATCACCTGCTACCTGCTCCTCTGGCAAGGGAGGAAGTGGAGGTGTTACCTCTGGCTCCCACTCCTCCTGAGTTAAGTACTGCAGAAAGACACCCCCCGACGCAATGGGAGGGGTTCTTTATTGCGCCAGCCAAGTTAAATGATGCCGGATGCTTGATTGGTTGGGCGGGGGGAAAGTCCCGCCCCTTCCTCCGCCGCCCAGCCAATCAGGATAGGGATCCTCTAGGATCCCTTCTCGATTGTAGTCTCACTTATCGCGAGATTACCAGCGAGAATTGGGGGGCTATAAAGCCCCACGGCTGCCTCGTGACTGCAGCCATTTTAAAAAAGCAGACAAGCAACCCATCCCACCCACCCTTCACTAATAGAGGCATACGTATTTATTCTCAGGCTGCGTCTGGTCGCCTTACGGGGCTGGGAGGGAATTTTCCCAGAGTTATTGTGACCTGGGTTTTTCGCCCTCCCTGAGAATAAATTGGGGTATGCTTGAATTTTATAGCGTGTATTGTTATGGCTATGTGCAATTGTTATCTGTTTATGTTGCTTTGTGGACAAGTGAAGTTAATCTGTCACAACTGGGTGTCAGGGTTCTGGTTCGATTATGTTATATCAAATTGTTTTAATGTTCTGGCGGGCAGGATTCCCCCCCCCGGGGGATAAGTTAGTTAATTGAAATTACGAAATTGGTTCAAGTTTAAGTGGACAAAGAATATACTTCAAGGGGTTAATCAAATTGTTGCTATATCATCACTAAACAAATTGATGACGTCATAGGCAAGTTACATCATGAGCTAAATTATGACGTCATTTCCAGTTGGGGGGAGATGATTCATTTGGATGTTTGTTTAATTGTAACTTGATGTTCTTGACACATGAATTAAAGGGATAGATTGACACGGTTGGTTAGATTGGATATGTAAAGGAACACATGTGTCAAGAACAATGTAAATTGTGGTTAAATTGAATTGTTAAAGAATTATTGATGACCCTGTACAAATAAAGTTGTGGGCAAGTTTTACAACCATAATTTTGAGTACGGTGTCATTTTTGTGTCGGTGCATAGGCAAGTTATCCAGCTGGATGCAGGAAAACATTTGCAGAAATGGTCAATTTCAAGATAAGACTCATGATTCCAAAATTATTATTGGATAAAGCACAGCAGGAGACATTTAATATAAGAAAGTTTAATTATATCAAGATACCTTATTCCAATTTAAATGCATATATTCCAAGACAAATCCTTAAAACCACCAATCTAACATCTTTTCAAATAGGAAATAATTAGATGTTATACTGATAATTTTACTAGAACTGCATGACATAGAACTGCCTCAAATTCTGTGCTGTGCTATGATGTCATAATTAATTTCTTCACCCTCCTATATTCCTCCCTTCCCAAATTGTGTGTAGAGGGGCCTATGAGATGGTTGTTCCTGTTTCTAAACTTGCATTGCTTTATATGAAGGAATGTATTGCTGCTGTGATCTGTGATTTTCCAGCAATATCAGTGTTAGCTAGCAATGATTCATCTCTTCATTTTAAGCCTCCACCCAATATTGGATATGTGTAAAAGTAAAGTAAGTATACAATTCATACTACAATTCCCATTTAGTTAAATAAAACAAACATATTTTCTTATTAGCACAAAGTGACAGAAGAATATTTTAAAACAAACAAGCCATACCAGAGGAATACTCCAATCTTAAATATTTTTTATTGAAAAATCAGCCCCAACAGTGGAACCCCTTAACTTTTCTCAAATTGCCATTTGTTGCCATCTTTTTCTTAGACAATATACAACCTATGGTACTTGAGTAAATATACAGTTCCAGGAGAAATCAATCTTTCCACCATATACGGCTATAGGAAATTCAGTGCAGTAACTCTTCCAGCATGAAAATCTGATATTTGCTTTTTCAGTCTTAGAACTGGAAGAGCTGGATATGAAGTCTAGTTCACCTGGTGCATGGGGAATATAGGTCATGGGAAAACAAGTACAGGTCTAATTTGTGAGAGCTGCTGTAATAGCAAAAGAAGGCCCATAATTAGTATTCCAGGTACATTTACTACATCTGAGACAGTGAACTTGTGGCCCTTCAGAGGTTCTGGAATATAACTCCTAAGTACATTTATTTATAATAGTTTGTCCTGAAAAGTAAGAGTGATAGTCTGTACATACACTAAAGGCATACAACAGAACACCCGTTCTACAGGGGATACAAGCACAGCTGACAACAAAAGGTCCTCATTCTTTCAGCAACAGTTTTGTGACCACCAAAAGACAAAGAAATTCCAGGCAGCTTACACAGTTAGTGTTTAGTGATGACTAAAAGTAAATGTTTTCATCAAATGTAGATATTAATTGGATTTTAGCTTTGCAAAGATGACTTTCCTCACTAATATTAGAACTCTCATCTGAAGTTTCTTGTTTTTCCTTTTATTTTAACTGACCTCTTCTACTTCCAGAAAACTCCAAGATTTCCACAACACTCATGTGTAAAAAAATCTAGCAATTTTGGGATGGGGAAATGTGTATCATGCTTTCTTCTAGTGACTTTCTTTCTTCTAGGAACTTCCAAGATACCTCATGTTTCAAATTACAGTGATTTTCATCTTTGCTTTGCTCAAGGATTTCAGTCAAAACTGCAACATCTGACACATCTACTCTAACTGTGTGCCTGACTACAAAGCTCCAAAACTTCTTGACTTGTGCTTGTTTGTTTCAAGTCAAAGTCTGTTCAATCACATGTTTAAAATCTTTCTTGTTTTTAAAATCAGAAATAAAAATAATTAAATTCAGAGTTCTTGCAAGGATATATGTATGTACAAAGATCCCTTATATCAAGTTAGACCCCATCTCATCACTACTCCTCGTATAGTCATCTCTGACTGATGGCTCTTCTAGACATAGTCTCCTAGACTATGAAAGGAGATGGCTCTCCTTTCATAGTTCTGCTGAGATTTTTTTTAAAAAAAGCAAAATGTTAATACAGGATGATTCTTCCTTATCCAGAATTCTGAAATTCAAAACATTCCAAAAACCCAAACTTTTTTCATGAGTGGGCTGAGATAATGACATTTTGCCTTCTGATGATTCAATGTACACAAACCTTATTTCACACACAAAATTATTTTTAAAATCTGGTGTAAAATACCTTCAAGTATAAGGTGACTATGAAACATAAATTAATTTTGTGTTTAGACTTGGGTCCCATATCCAAGATCTCTCAATAAATGTGTTTGTTGTTTTTGTTAACTGCATTCAAGTCGACCCTCAATCATGGTGACCCCATGGATGAGACATTTTCAAGACTCCTTGTCCTCCACTGGCCTGCTCAGGTCCTGTAAATTTGTACTCGTGACCTCCCTAATAAAGTGTATCCAACTAGCATGCGGTCTTCCTCTCTTTTTTACTTCCCATCACTTTTCCTAGCATTATTGTCTTTTCTAACAACTCATACCTTCTCATGATGTCTCCAAAGTATGACAACCTCAGCTTGACCATCTTATGCAAATAAAGGTATTACAAAATCCATTCCCACCCTCAAAATCCAAAGCACCTCTGGTCCCAAGCATTTTGGATAAGGGGAATTCAACCTGTATCTACAATTTGCACCCAGCACTTTCTTCTATATGTAAAGCATATTCTGGGTATAAAAACACTGTATATGAATGTCCAGCAGATTCAACCAAAGTGTTGCACATTTCAACAACAATACTTTTATTTTCAGAACAGTATTCCAAATCACCCAATATTCTTCAGGTGTTATGAACTACAGATTTCTATCATCCACCCAACATAGAAATATCCATGCAGTATGATGGAGATAAGTGTAATGGCCAACATTTCAAAGGTATTGTGTTGGGTAAGACTGATACAGTTTAACAGAACCACACACTTCAATCCAAATTCCCATGGTAAAATTAACTTCAGAGCTTTCCAATTCACAAAAGTTAAAACAGAGAAACACGTGGCAATGCTTTGATCATGTCTTTTTGGAAGTCCTTTTATTATTCAGTTACTAATTAAACCATTTTGATATGCGTTTCTTTGCTAAATTTCTCATGCTTTCTAATGCGTGTTCTTGCCTATACCCAGTATAAGACTTCTGGCATCTAACAATGGCATCCACCCACCCTCTAATTACATTCTTGCAATGCCAAGCTGTGTCTTTATTTAATAATTACCAGTCCGCCAAATAACAGTTTTGTAGTACAATATGTACCAAAAGAATCATTTAGCATCTGTCTTAGCAGCAAATTAAATTATAGTGGCTGAAATTTAAGGATCTTTATGTGCTACTGCCCATCCTTCAAACTGAGGTAGATTTTTGTGAATTGGAAAGCTCTTGATTAAAGTATGAGTTTTCAATAAAACAGGAGTTATTCAAATTGTCAGGAATTCACTGATGAAACAGAATTTTCTCTCTCTCAGCAGATTGGAAACTTAAGGTGACATTTATTCACAGTCTGTTACAAGTAAAAACTCACTTGAAGTATCTTGGAGCCACCTTGGCAAAAAACCAAAAGAAATAAACTGATATGAACAGAGAAGGCTCAATGTTTCAGAAAAACTCTATGAACACTAAGCTAAGGATTATTGAGAGTGTTTCAGCCATTACATTTTTTCACTGGCACATGCCTAATGCTAGATATCTAGAATCAAGGAACTATTTGCCTCGGCAGACGACTAATAGAGTCGTCTCCGAAGCAAGGAAGAGGAGGGGCAGCGCCCCTTCCTCCTCCTGAGGTTGCCCTCGGAGCTGCCGGCCCTCCGCACATCCAGCGCTCTGGGGGCAACCTCCCGCCACAGTGTCCTCACACGCTGTGGCGGAAAAGTCAGGGAAAGTGCGCCCTATGCGTTTAGGGCGCACTTTCCCTGACTTCTGAAAGGAGCGCTATTTTTGCGCTCCTTTCAGGGACGCCGCCGGTGCGCCGCGGTGCGGATGCCGTGGTCCCGCGGCGCACCGTCCCAGGGCGTCCCGGATGCCCTGGTCTGCATCCCCCCTAAATATCTTGAAGACTGTATTGTCTTTTCATTGCATAATGTTCTTCGTGAACTTCTTTTACATATTATGCCTTCTGCTACACTGGGTGGCAGACAGAAATGAATTTCAGACTCCCATCATATTTGTGATTTGAATTAGACAGAGAATCTAACTATAATAATAATAAATAATAATAAGTTATTTATACCCCTCCCCTCTGCATAGCAAGCTCATTTTGTTTTGAAATGGCCCTTATGATGAGCTATGAAAACATTCTTCAAAGTCCTCTGTATATATTAGCAGTCAGTTTCTGAACAGAAAATATCCTGTTTTTAACTAGAAGACTGTTACCCTTTTGTGACTTACAGGGGTTGCAGACTGTCAGAAATAGTGCAAATTCAGTCCACTTTTAGGGTTAGGGTTAGAGCTAGGGAATCATGGGAATTGTTTTTTTTCTGAAACATTGAGCCTTCTCTGTCAGAGAGCTCTAGTGCCACAATAAACTACAGTTCCCATGATTCCCTAACCCTAACCCTAACCCTAAAAGTGGACTGAATTTGCACTTTCTCTGGCAGTCTGCAACCCCCCTTACAGAGCAGTTTTGAGTGAATTAGCAGTAAGTAAAAGATTTGCAAATGATTAGGGTACATGGTGTATGGGAGTCACTACTATAATAAATAGCATCCTCCCTTTTAAAGTCTAAATTAGGATGTCTAATGTACTGGGTGAAACAAATAATCTTTTGATGTATAGTACAGCTGGCCTTCCATATCCATGGATTCTTTATTCGTGAATTCAACCATCCACAACTTGAAAATAATTTTTCAAAATATAAATACCAAAATCCTTGATTTTGCCATTTTATATATGGGACACTATTTTACTATGCCATGGTATTTAATGGGACCTGAGCACCCATAGAATTTGGGCCCTGGAACCAAACCCCAGTGCATACCAAATACCCCCAGTATTTTGACTAATATTTTATTTCATTATAACATTTGTAATATAATTTTCTTATGGCAAACTTTCTTAGAAGTTGCCTTTCTGTTGTCCTCTAGATTAGTGATTCCCAAACTTTATTCTTCCAGGTGTTTCCAACTTTAGTTCCCAGAATTCCTGACTGTTGGCTAAGCTGGCTGGGGCTTCTGGAAGTGAAAACCCCAAACACCTGAAGGACCCACATTTGGGAAACACTGCTCTAGATGTTTTGGACTACATCTCTCATTACTTTCATCCAGCAAGGCCAACATTCAGATGTAATGTGAGTTTTGTAGTGCAACAACATCTGGAAGGTTAGGAAAGCCTAGACCAGTTTCTCAAAGTAGCTGTTTTAAAATTGATAATGCTAAAGATGATGTGAACAACTGCAACAACATGTCACCAATGAAATTATTACACAGGCCTACAAAATTGAGAGTCATATTTTTTTAAAAAAAATGTATGCTGGTCTGTATAGGAATTTGGCATTCTAAATACAAACATTTGCTCCATCACATACAGTTTTTTCAACTAGCTTGCTTTGATATTTATATTTTGTATAATATGTGACTGACTGAAATGATCTTATGAAGAATTATCCTGGAAAGAGTAAGAAAGGGGTTAGGAAGACTTGAAAAAAATTTAATTTACTGATACAGAGCACAAAAATCTATTCAAAAGCATTAAAAGAAATCACATTGCAACATCAGCATCTGCACTTAATTAAAGCTGAGTAACTAATGAACTGAAAAAAATATTGAATTTATGAAAGGGCTGTGTGTGTGATATGAGATTTTTATTGTTTTTTTTTAAATTCACCACCCAAAATACACTACAAACAGCTACAATATTAAAAAATGTTTTTCACTGTAGTCTGTATTATTCATACGAGGAGGAGAAGTCAAATATATTATTCAACAAGGTTGCCAGCTTTCCTCACATCTTTCCTTTCCTGCCACTCTCTCCCTTTCCATTCTTTATTTCAACCGTATTTGTGTTCTATTTTTATATATACTTATTAGATCCAAAGCACCTCTCATCTCCCATATCTACTCAGTATTAAATCTCTTTCCTCTTTTTTATATTTTTATCCTTTTTAACATACATCCCTTAGAGCAGGGCTTAATTTGAAGTGGGACTTCCCAGAGCATAGCTTCAGAATTCATTTCTAGATCAGATCTCAGATCCAAGAGATATAAAATAAGAAGAGCTCATGGGAGGATATGGTAGAGTGGCTTTCCCTCTTGCCTGAATCATCACAACCATCATCTACTCACCAAGGAAGGACTCTCAAGTAAGAGTCTACCATTTCCAAATAGTGAGTTGAACTCTCTTTCCTGTCATTGGCAGGCACATATGTGTATTGCATGATGCAAGGGGATCGCACTGTGCCAGTGAGAACAAACTCTCTTTTCCTAGGAGCATCCTTTCCCTCCCCTCAAACAGATTTTAGAGGGTGGACTAAAGTGTTTGCAGATAATGTTTGTGTATTTGTTTGTGCATTTATTATTTAAAAAAGCTTACCTCTCCTTGCCAGATGGGGTTGACAGTGTTACATATGATCTTGGATCTCTTCTCCTGTCCATGATGCGGAAGAGCTGGGAAGATGCTATGCTTTCCTGGCTGGATTGAAATCTTTAGGTAAGGGTCTGGATTGAAGAACATGCCCTTCTTAAGGCCAAAAGCTTGAAAATCTGTAGAAGACAGAACTGCCTTATTAGTAATAATTTTAACTTTGGTTTTCTCATTTTTTATTATAACTTTAAAATACAATATTTAGTTTTAAAACAAAGGACTGACACATCAATACCCAAAGCAACACCCTGAATCAGTGAAAAAAGTTCTTACCATTGCAGGGGGATGTAACTGCCTATTAGCAATTTAAATATGGCTTTGATCATTTTGGTGATGGAGACAGCTTTGGTTACCTTGGAGGATGACCTATGCCTGTGTTGGCGAACCTATGGCACACGTGCCATCTCTGGCACACAAAGTCATTTGAAGGGCACGTGGAGAAAGACAGGAGGGTGGGAAAAGAGGAGGAGCAGGCATGCAACTCCTCCTCCTCTTTTCCCACCTCCAGTCATTTCAACTGCCTATCCAGAGACAGTTAAAGGCATGGGAGCGTGGGGAAGAGGAGGAATACTCATGCACCTCTTCCTCCTGCCATCCTGGTCCTTCAATTGTCTCCAGAGAGGCAGCTGAAGACCCAGGAGGGTGTGGAGGCAGGAGGAGGATCTGGCATGTGCCTGTTCCTCCTCCTTCCCAGCCGCCCTGGGCCTTACGCTGTCTCCGGAGAGGCAGCTGAAGGTCCAGGAGGAGGAGGAGGAGGAGGAGGAAAAGGCACACACCTGTTCCTCCTCCTTCCTAGCCATCCCAGGCCTTCAGCTGCCTCTGGAGAGGCAGCTGATGGTCTGGGAGGATGCAAGGGGAGGAGGAGAAAAAGATGCACACCTGTTCCTCCTCATCCCCCTCGCTGTCCCGGGCCTTCAGCTGCCTCCGGAGCAAAGAAATCCCACCCCCAGAGGGTAGAAGTCCCACATCCGGCACCAGGTAACACCCAGTGCTGGAAGGCTTTTTAGTTTGGGCACTTGGCCCCTAAAAGGTGCGCCATCACAAACATATGCTTTGAGCTGTACAAGGGGAATATAATTTTGGCTTTTAATACCACTAACCATGGTATGCTTCTGGGCCACAGCTCTGAGATGGGATTCATGGGCACTGTCTTATTTGGCTCTGGTCCTTCATGGACAGGCAAGCTCAGAATTCAGTGTTGGGGGGGTTCCTGTTTCACACCCTGTCTATTGAATTACAGGTTCCCTCGGGTTTATTTTGAAACTGTTGGGAGAGGTTTTCTGAAGTGAAAGATTTCAGAGTCATCAGTGTGCTCAAAATACCTCACTTTACAACTAAATCCAACAACGTAAACCAATGTCTGGTATCCATAGTGGAATGAATGAGGGTAAACAAATGGAAGGTTAATCCAGACAAGACACAGGTGCTCCTGGTCAAACAAAAGGAAAACTATAAAATATTTATTAATTCAAATATTTATAGTCTTTGCCACATCAAAATATCTCAAGGTTGCATAAGCAAAATCAATATAAATATGTTAAGGTAATTTAAAACAGTAAGAATAATTTAAACAGACTGAAAGCATAGGAAACAATTTGGCATACACTACAGTAGTCAAAGCAAGAAGTTACTACTGCACGGACTGTTGTCATCCTGCCTAGAAAGGCTGTAACTGACAAACCAGTCAAAGCTGGTGCCAAGCCCTCTGAACTACTCCAAAGTTATATATACACCTACTGCCTCAAGAAGAGTACAACTATCCAGGGCAAAGCACCTGAGAACCACTAAACCACAGAGGTGTCATAGGTTCAAAACACACAGCAGAAATAATCCCATTTGAGACCACTTTAACTGCCCTGGCTCAGTGCTAGGGAATTCTGGGAATTATAGTTTTGTGCAGGGGTCGGCAACATTTGTTGCCGGGGGGCCGGGGGGAGAATGGCGCAGGGGCCGGCTGGGTGCGCGCGATCTTGTGTGCGCGCACACTTCCCCCTGCACGCATTCGCCTCCCGCCGTGTGCATACATGCACGTGTGGGGGGCACCATTTTGGAAGGTGAATTCGCCCTGCGCACACACGCTACAGCCTTCCAAAATGGTGCCTGCATTCAAGTGCATGCGTGCGCAAGCGCGGGTGCCATTTTGGATGCCAAAATGGCACCCGCGCTCATGCGCAGCACACAGGGCGGCGGTCCCAAGGCCTCTGCGGGTTGCACCCGGCCACGGGCCGTAGGTTGCAGACCCTTGGTTTTGTGAAACATTTAAGCCTTCTCTGTCAGAAAGTTCTGGTGCCACAATAAACTACAATTCTCAGGATTCCCTAGCACTGAGCCAGGGCAGTTAAGCAGTATCAAACTGAATTATTTATGCAGAGTGTTTTTGACCATAATTAACTCTTATCCAGCCCATTACAGTAAGCAGGCATTACCATATGCACAGCCTCAGTCTACCTTCAAAACAAAACAAAACAAAACAACTGAATGTCCTCAGCAAACGGATGACACTTGTCCCCCAAATGTCTAAGACTGTGATGGCGAACCTATGGCACGCATGCCACAGGTGGCATGCAAAGTCATTGTCCCTGGCACATGGAGGGCAAGGAGAATGAAGAGGTGCAAACCTATTCTTCCTCCTTCCTGGCCATCTCAGGCCATCTCAGCTGCCTTTCCAGAGGGAAGAAGAGGGAGAGCATGGGAGAAGGAGGAGGAACAGTGCCTGTTCTTCCTCCTTCCAGACCCTCCTTGGCCTTCAGTTGCCTCTGGAGAGGCAGCTGAAGGCTGGGGACAGTATGGGGGGGAGGAGGAGGAACAGGCACTGGAGGGTGGAAGTCCCACCCCCAGAGGGCAGAAGTCCCGCCCCTGGCACTGGTGCCAGAAGGCCTTTCAGTTTGGGCACTTGGCCCCTAAAAGGTTTGCCATCGCTGGCCTAAGGACCTTATCCAGCAGCTTCATAGAGACAAGGGAGACAAGATGGATCTCTGTGGCACCCCCTCATGTACCATAAATGGGGCTCAACAAAAGGTCCCAGTGCTACTGTCTGACCTCACAAACAAGAGTGGAACCACTGTAACCATTTGCCTCTTGAGAGGTAAAGGAACTCAACAAGATAGCAATCTGCTTGTCTTTCAGCTGAATTAGGTAATCAAACATTGCAATGAAGGCCATCTCAGTATCATATTGAAACTAGAATGAAACAGGTCAAGATAATCTGTTTGATCGAAGACCTGAAGACGCTCATTTATCATAAATTCAACTTGTGCTGGATTCGGATATGAGCCTTCTTAAGACTCAAGTTTGAAGTCTAAGTATATTCCTAAATCCAGGACTGATCCTGGATGCCTGGATTTTAAAGCTGGAGAAGAGTATGCACAATGAAAGCTTACGTGCCAATTGTGCCTATTCCTGGACATGTGTAGTCTTGCCTTGCCGAATGCCTCAGTTAGATCCTATTAAGATTCATGTAACACACTGAACATGAGGACTTTTGACAAGTGTTCAGAAATTTCAGTGGGCCCAAGATTCTGCAGTTGCTATTTGTGTTCATTACGACCTTGCTGTGTGCCTTCAAGTTTTTAGCAATTTAAGGGGACCCTAAGGTGACACTATCACAGTGTTTTTTAGCAAGATTTGTTCAAAGGGGCTTTCTCTTCCTCTGATGCTGAAAGGTATTTCCAAGTACTTCCCATGGTTGAGTGGAGATCTGAACCTTAGTTTCCTGGATTCACTATGCTGACTCATGACTGTGACCTATAAAGTCCTATATAGCTTGGATTTATATATATTTTAAATGTTGCATGTACCTTTGCTTCTGTATTGTATAAGAAGTAAGGAAGTAAGTAAGGGCTGATGCAGACTGGCATTTTAGGCCGGCCTGGGGGTGGAGTTGGGGTGGGGTGACTGCACGCCGGCTGCCATTCTTTTTGGGGCAGCAAAAAGGAGTATCGGGGCTGCGGTGTGTGGTTGCCGCAACCCTGATCTGCTGCTCCCAGAGGCGGCCCAGAGCCACTCCTTCTTGGCTGTGTGCATTGGACCTAAGACAGGGGTAGGCAACCTTTCCCCTTTAAGGGCCGAGGGACTTCAGCTCCCAGAAGCCTCAGCCATGTTGGCCAATAGTCCCATGTTGGCCAATAGCTCCTGGGATTCTGGGAACTGAAGTCCCTCGGCCCTTAAAGGGGAAAGGTTGCCTCCCCCTGACCTAAGATAACTACTAAAATCTGGAATGTGTGACAAGGAATGGCCTAGCAGAAACGTATCATGAAGTGGAGGAAGAAGGTTGACTAGAGGCTCTAGCAATGACTGAAAACTCCCAGCTGCAAAATTCCCAATCTTGCAAGAAGTTGAGACAAGTTTTATGCTGAGCCATACAAGAGTCAGGGTAGGGAAGAGGAGAGAGGCATGTGCAGTTTATATAGACCCATTTAAAACAGCAGTTTTGCAGACTGAACGAAGAGGATTACGGTAATAGATGCTTAAAAAAACTGTGGAGGAGTCCCCCATTGTCTCTGGTAGCTTGCATGAAAAGGCTCCTAGGAGGATAACAAGGATTTAAACATACACACACACACACTTCCTCCATCTTTTTCTAAGCTTTGGGCAGGTAGAACTAAAGAGCCTCTGCCCCCATTGCATTCATGTGCTCTGAAAATCTTCCTCAATCTCCCAGTCTGAGCAATGAGCAATCAGAATGTCCAGCATTCACTAATTCTTTGTTCTGGCACTCAAGAAAGAAGCCAAGGACTTGCCACTAGAAAATACCATCAAGATTCTTCTGCTCACTTTTGTGTCTCACTGCAAAGTTATGGTATTTCCAAAAAGATACAGTGTAACTACTCTCCCCAAAAATACTTTTCAAACCTTTAAATGGCACCCATCTAAACTCTGTAACCCTGTTCTTTGTGGCTACTGAAGTTTTTGTTAATAACACAACTGCAAAACAGTTCATTACCCTTTGGTTTTCTCTAGATTATTTCTTGGGTGCATGTAAACTGTAGAAAATTAAGAGAACAGTTAACATTCTCTCTGTATATTTTTTAAACCCAAACCTATTGATGAATGACATTAATATACCATACATCATCTCTGATTGCTCATAAATCATAGCTTTCCCTACAACAAGTTGCGCATATCAATCAGTTTCAAAATGTCAGGCAATTTTTCAGAAACGGATCACTGGAGCACAAAGACACTAGGCAAAGCAAATATATTTTTCTATATCTTTTCTCAGTCATTTCAAAAAACTAGTATGAATGATAGAGAAGGTCATTTCTTAGAAGTAAATTTATTAACAGCAATAGAATTTGGGAAAATGATTTGGAGGCAATGATATTTATTTGGGAGATAAAATAAAATAAAAGCAATTTAATAGTTCTTTAGTGACCAGATGTATGTAGCACAACAGTGACACTGCAAACAATAGGGACAGTAGAGGTACTACACTGAGTATCCGTTATCCAAAATGTTTGGGTGTTTTGGATTTTGGAAATGCCAGAAATGTTTCAGATTTAGGGTTTTCACATTCTGAATATTTGCATATACATAATGAGACATTTTGAGATGGGAGCCAAGTCTAAAAACACCTCTTACATCTCCAAGGATCCTGTCTACATCTTCAAGCTGCACAAATTAAAACATAGCCAGTGTTACAGCACAAGCAGAAGTCAAGATTACATGCATTAGACCTGCATCAATTACAGCCTCCAAGTCAGTGCAAATCCAAATGATTTTGTTTTCAGAGTGTTGTTCACATTCTTTGCAGTTTTCAAGCTGCCACATGAAGCCATACCACTAATCACTATTCCCCATGAGTTTCAATTTGCTGATGTTTCTATAGTCTCCTTTCTGCTCCACTCTCGAGATCTCTTTGAACTTGGAAAATTACTTTTAAGACAAATTAGTATATTGGCATGCTAAAGCAACCCACACTTGCAAAGTAGTAAGACAATGCTCTGGGACAAAGAACAACATCCTACCATGGTCCAATTATAGTATTTTTCCAAGCTCTGTATTACTGTTCAATTCTCTCTTCTTTCTACCTTTCTTTATTCTAGAGATACGTGTAGTTTTAGATTGGGTGTTTGTCCACGCGGTGAGAGGCAGCGCTCCAGAGGCTGCGGAGGTCTGCTCCCTCACGCAGCAGGAAGACCAGCTGAGTGGCCTGAGCCGCACCACCCCCCCGGCTGTCTGGAGGAGCACCGGCGGCTTTAAAATGCCGCCTGACAACACCCTCCCCAGCTCCACGCGGCAAGAGGCAGCGCTCCAGAGGCTACGGAGGACTGCTCCCTCACGCAGCCAGGAAGACCAGCTGAGCGCCCTGAACCGCCCCGCCCCAGCGGCTGTTAGGGATTAACACCTTTCCCACTAACTCACCGGTGGCTAGAATGCAGCTGGAGATACCGGGAAGAGTTTAAAACCCTTCCCTAGCAACATCTTTCCCAGCAACAATGCAAATATGTATTTAAATTGTATAGGGCATTTTATATTGTATTCTGTATATCTTTAACAATTGTTTTTATATTGTTTATTTGATTTGTTTTGAGGGATCGGGCTGGGGTGTGTGGGAAGGAGGGATGGGATTTGATCGATGTTATTTATCTGTTTTGATGTTATTTGTTTTGTTGTTATGAATATTGTACACCACCCCGATTGTTTGGCAGAGGGGCGGGATATAAATAAAAATTATTATTATTATTATTATTGTCCTATCCTACATGTTTAGAACAGGCTACATTATATATTCTTAGGGGGGATGCAGACGGGTGGCCCTAGGCTGCCCTGGGAAGCAGAGGATCGGGGCTGCTGCTAGCACACACACAATGGCCCCGATTCTCCCGTTTGCCGCCTCTTAAAAGAGCGGCAAAATACCGCTCCTATTAGAGGCGGCAAAAGGCCGCCCCAAGAGCCGCCACGTGACTCTTCCCTGCCCCTTCTGGCATAGCGCGTGAGGTCGCTACACGTGGAGGACATCCTGACGCCACGTGCTGTGCATAAGAGCACATGACGTCAGGATGTCTTTGGGGAGGGGTTGGGCGTATGGCTGCCCTTCCCCTTCCCTGTCTCCAACATGCCGTAAAGGGCCCGTGTGCAGAGGCCCTTAGTTTATTTTGTCCTCTGAGAGATGGAATGTCAGAGAAATCATGATTTGTTCAAGATTATCCTATATTAAGCTTTTCTAAATCATTACCGTGTACAAGAGCTCTGTTGACTGTAGCACACTGATTGAAGTTTGTACAGATTAAATATCCACTACCAGAAAATCCAAAATCCAAAATCCTCCAAAATTCAAAACTTTTTTCTTGGGTGGCTGAGATAGTAACACTTTTGCTTTCTGATGGTTCAACATATGCAAACTTTGTTTCATCACAAAATTATTTAAAACATTGTATAAAATTACCTTCAGGCTATGTGTGTAAGTTGTGTATGAAATATAAATGAGTTTTGTTTTTAGACTTGGGTCCCATCTCAAAATATCTCGTTATGTATATACAAATATTCAAAAACAAAACAAAACAAAACAAAACAAAAAACAAAAAACCCCCCCCAAACCCCAACTAAATCTGAAATACTTCTGGCAAACACATCTTTGCAAATGAACCATCTGAAAATTCTCACACCTAGGTGATCATGCAGCAAATTTGTTTCTCAGAAGTTTGGTTCTGAGAAGTGAGATAGGAAAATGCAAAAAAAGGGGTAAGAAGATGCAGCAGAACAAGCTAATGATGCAAGATCTCAGCCTTTTCTAACAAAAGAGGGAAAAGTTCATAAGGAAAGCCATGGGAAATCTACAGGGAAAACATTTACCACTGTGGGGGAAAGAGAGCAATAGGTTAACACTGATGGTGGGGATGATGATAAAAATTAAGTTTAGGTCATATGCAAAAGAGGAGAAAATATTAATTATTCACACACTGCTAACAGGGATAACTATTTTAATTGTCTTGAAAAAGGATGAAAGAGAACAGAAAACTACATAATTAAGATTCTAGTCTACAATCCTGTCAAAGGCAGGATAGTATTGTGGAAAGAATGCTGGAATTTCAACAAAGCTCTGTGTTGAAGGCCCCAATCTGACATAAAGTTTACTGTCACAGTCATTCTCTTGTAGCCAGAGCTTGCAAACGTTACTTCTTCAAACACTGATGCCACCAAACGCCAAAGCTCAGGGCAGCTTCAACCAATAGTTTCATAGGTATGTTAAATAGGAGGGGATCAGGAAGAAACCTGAGGGACTCCACCGGCCAATGGTCAGAGTTTCAAGCAGGTGTCCCCGAGTGGTAACTTCCAAGTCCAGCCTTTTTGGAAGAAGCAAAGCCATCGTAAAAGTACCTCCAAGTCCCATCCCAGATAGCTAGTATGGAAGAATACCCTGAACAGTAGTTTTGGAAAGCACCAAGAGGTCCAGCAAAACCAGCAAGGACCTAAATCCCACTACCTTCAATGGGACTACATTTGAATCCAAGTCATTAATGTATCCAAGTAAGGAATTACCTTTTATCATATTATCATTATGCAGGATGTTGGCTACAAATCATGATCCCTTATATGAAAATTTCTTGATGAATTGCTGTAATAACTCCCCAAGAATAGATAAATGGATTAGAGCCATCTGTTAACTGTTTGATCTGGTCAATTGACTAATAAAAAAACTTTTAACTAACTAACCATAATGTGGGGAAAATATCCCTAACATAGACATTGAATGAATCAATAAATTTTTAATGTGATCATAGACCAACATAAAGGAATCGGGTACATTCATTGGAAAACAAAAGTAAAATTGCATATGCTTACAACATAAAATGAATCCACAGAAACATTTAAAACATTAAAAAATAGCATGTGGAGCACTCTAGCCATCTGTTTAGAGAGCAATATTCTTTAGATTTGGTCTGTGACATAGGCCATCAACGAATTCTAAGTGCTGCTGCACAAACCTAGACATTATGTCTGAAAGTAACTGGAAAGTATAAAATTGTCCTGTGCATCCTGGATATTTACACAATAAGGGTAAAAGGAGACTAATGCGGATATCTCTATAGTACAGTCATTGAATAAGGTAGCTTCCTATATTGGTCTTCAAGGACAGCTGGGGGGAGAGCATGGCACTTCTCGATTACTTATCTATGCTATGGTGGAGTTCGAGCTAAATCTGATTGATGCTCTATGCCCTCATCTGCACTGACCAGGATATTCCAGGGGCTGCCCAGAGTATCCTGGCTTGCAGCTGCCTTGATCTGCAATTTGTTGGATGATGGCATGATTCATTGGATCTTGGCCTCTGTTCCCATGCCAGGGCAGCTACCTGTGTGGGTGTCTCTTTCAGCTACCCACCATGTCTGCTGTTGCTGTGGGTCGCTTGCATCTGAAGTCAGAATGAGATGCCCCGCAATGTCACAGGTCTGAGGTCTACGTTCTGACATCAGAATGAGTAAGCTGTGGTGGTAGCAAACATGCCGGGATGATTGTGCAGACAGCGGCAGCAGCACAGGAACAGAAGACATAAAAAGCAAATTTTAAGCATTTAGATTGCATCAGTTCTAACAATAGTCTTCCTTGCAGTACTGTATTAGTGCTGTCAGTGCTTTTTAGAGGCTGATAGTTATTCTTGACAGTATTGCTGCATCATCTGTATAAAGCAGAACAGAAATATCTCTTCCAGCCAGTTTTAGAGAATGAACATTTGTATTGCAAAGGTGGCCCACCATGGAGTTGATATAAAAATTAAACAAGAGTGGAGCCAATATGCAGCTTGCAATATGCAGAAAGGGAAGGCATGAGGCCCAGATGGTTTGACATCAATATACTATAAAAGTTTTTGTGAAGGGTTAGTGAAACCCCTACAGAAAGTCATGAAAACCTTCAAAGACAGCAGATGCCAGAAAGTTGGAGGAAGGCAAATATTATATTTATACCAAAATAATACTATGATCCCAAATTAATTAAAGATTATAGACCCACTTCATTGCTGAATGAAGACTATACATTTTTTGGCTGAATTTTAGTGGATATATTAAAATTATACCAACAGGAGTATATATTTGAGGACCAAAATGGTTTCCTTTCAAAGAGACAAATAAGAAATAACACCAGAACTGTAACTGACATATTAGAATATTTTAATTATCTTGATGAAATAAAAGGAATTTCAATGTTTTTAGCTGCTGAAATGGCTTTTGATAATTTGAACTGGTCTTCTACATTAAAAATCTTAAAAGAACTGAAATGTGGAAATAATTTTTATAGTTGGATCCAAGTGATTTATTGTTGACAAAAAGCAAAGTTAAAATTAATGATAATGAAACAAAGTATATACAAATTGAGAAAAGAATGAGACAAAGTTGTCCACTTCCTCACAACCAATGGTCACACAAGTATGTATACCCTACACACTTTCATGCCACCATCCTCTGAATATGCTGGCCAAAGATACAGGTGAAACATCAGGAATAAATTCTTCCAGAACACAGCCACATAGCCCAGAAAACCCACAGAAAACTATGGATGCCATTCATGAAAGTCTTCGGCTTCATATATGAGAACAATTATATTAAGAAAAATATTTAAAAGGATTTGTTTATATGGCATAAATTGAATCTATTTTTATTGGAAAGGATATCAGTGATTAAAATGAGCATTCTACCAAAAATTATATATTTATTCCAAACAACACCAATTATCCTCTCTAGCATGCCTTTCAAAATATGGCTAAAAGAACTGACTAAATTTTTATAGTCTGTAACAGGCCCAGAATTAAATGGAAGTTACTGATAGATGCAAGGGAAAGAATAGGGCTAGGACTGCCAGATAGGAAATTATATTTTGAAACTAAGGGCCTTTGCAGACTGCCAGAAATAGTGCACATTAAATTGAGGCACTGCCCTGGCTCAGCGCTAGGGAATCATGGGAACTGTAATTTATTGTGGCACCAGAGCTCTCTGACAGAGAAGGCTCAATGTCTCAGAAAAAAATACAATTCCCATGACTCCCTAGCACTGAGCCAGGGCAGTGCCTCAATTTAATGTGCACTATTTCTGGCAGTCTGCAAAGGCCCTAAGGGGCTATGCAGACGGGCAAAAAGGGGTGCTTTGAGGATGACTTATAGGTGTGGCCTTTAGATGACGCATGCCTAAAAGTCTCCAGGAAAGAGCCCTCTAGCCATCATATGCCGAGAAAAGCCGCTCCAAAAAGGAGCCACTTTTTTCCACTCCTTTGGTGAAGATGTGCACCTTTGCATGTGTGTATGTATGCAGTGACACTGATGCACCAGAAAATGGCTGTATAAATGCACTGTCGCACGTGTGGCAGAAATTGACCCAGCGATCAAGAGCATGCACCCTATGTCACACACTCTCAGCCTCAGGAGAATGGCAAACCTCCTCTGAACAAATCTGGCCAAGAAAACCCCGTGATAGGTTCACCTTAGGGTTGCCATGATTGTAAACAACTTGGAGGTACACAAGAGCAACAACAACAACAACAACAACAACAATATGAACATTATTGAATTAATCTTCAAATCAAAGATGCAAAGCTCTGAGTTAGCTGTTGCCATAATTATAAAGAAACATAATATGAAGCATCACCTGGTAACAAAACCTATCAGTACTGAAAACAAGTCAGCCAAGTCAGATAATTCCCAAATGTACTAGTGAAGATATGCTAGCTATGTGGCTCAGTGGTTAAGATGCCAATTCTGACAATCGGAAGATCTGAATATTGGCAGTTCAAGGCCTAGGTGCTGCATGATGGGGTGAGCTCCTGTCACTAGTCCCAGCTTCTGCCAACCTAGTAGTTCAAAAGCATGCAAATGCAAGTAGTTCAATATGTATCACCCCCTATAGTCAGTTACGACTAGACATTCATGTCAAGGGACTACCTTTACCTTTACCTTTATGCCTTAGAAAAGCACAATTTGCTAGTTTGCAGGAACATGTGAGTTACAGTTGTATAGTTAGCATGGAAAGTCAAATAATATTGACATTTCCAGACCTCAGTGGCAAAGAAAAACCTACTAGGATGGGGAAGAAAATATTCAAAATCTTACAGTTTTCTAAGTATTACTACCATCTGTGGATTTCTTTTTAAAAACTGAAACAGATGGTACCTTACCCCTGTTCATGAATTGTATTCAATTCAACAAACCATTTTTTACAGAATTCATTCACTATGGAGAAAAGAAAATAATGTAGTTTATACAGTGCTGGACTTGGGATTGGGGGGGGGGGGGGGGGGAGAGGAGAGGAATGGATTCAAATCTCCCCTCAGCTATGAAGCCCCCTAGATACCTTGGGCAAGTTACTACCACTCACCTTAAACTTACTCATAGTGATTTTGTGAGGATGTAGGATATATATTCCTGAGCATATACAAAGACGGGCAAGCTATAAGCATCTATACCAGGGACCGGCAACCTATGGCCCCCGGGACAGTTAAGGCCCAGGTCGCCGGACTTACCGACCCAGGCCGATCCCTGCCTCTGCCACCACCGCGGCACGATGCCGCGACACGTTTTCTCTTCCGTGTGGTCGCATTTTGATTTTCAAAATGGCATCCGTGATGCGTTTGCGCAAATGAGTCGCGGCCGCCATTTTGATTTTAAAAATGGTGTCCGTGACATGTGCTGCGGCGGCGGTGGGCGCGGGAGGGTCGCGTGTGGTGGCGGAGGATGCATGCGCGCGCATGAGCGCACGCACCACCATTCCCCCCCCTCGGCCCAGCGGAGACCTGGGCTTCGGGGGGACCGGCCCAGGTCGCAAAAAGGTTGCCTACCCCTGATCTATACTATAATTTACTGTTCCTCTGCTTGTTAGAGAGTCATCAGACCTGGTGGGCTACCTAATGGGGTGGATCAAAATGAAGATCATAGGGAAGGTCACCTACCTTCAGGAACTGCACTATGTATTTGTTTTTGTTTTTTACTCTAGAATACATAATTACAAACTGATTTTGAACAAACTTGATAGAAAATTGGGGGTTATATCCAGAACCTGCTGGCAAACCTCAGATTTTTTTGTTGGGTGTGGGTTGAAAAATTTCTGGTCTTGGTCCATTTTGTATGGAGCACGAAGCCCTTTCACACTAAATAGTTATAGGGCACGCCTCCACTTTAAATACCATGGCTCTATCCTATGGAATCTTGGGATTTGCAATTTAGGGAGAAGTATTTAGAATTCCCAGCCAGAGAGCTCTAGTGCCTCACCAAAATACTATAATCGTGCTATAACTGAGTAATGTGAAAGAGCCCCAATCTACATTTTAAAGATTGCAGGTCCTAAAAGATTGCAGACTTCATTAAGTTTACAAACAAAATAATCAACATCAGTTTGGGACAAGCTGGATAAACTTCCTAGTGTAGTGACAAATAAATTCAGGAAAAAAGTTTTGGGGTTTGTGGAAATTTTTTGATAAAAATCTAACAGTATTTCAAAAAGTGAGAGAGAAAGAGATGAAAGAGATGAACAGATTAACAAGAATACTTAATAATAAAGATTCAGAATTAATCAATGAAGATTGGGCTCCAATAGAAGAATATTTAAAATTAAGATGGGAATAAATTGGCAAAGCTAATAAGTAGAAAGAAATCTAGACAGATATTGAAAAATAATTGTTTAAAGATATGGTCTTTTTGTATTATAAGTAAGAGTATCAATTAACAAATTAAGAGATATAGAAAGATAAATTTTAAGGAAAAAGAAATGTGTACTTACTTTTGAAGAACTAAGGAGAAGTGTATAGAAATGTATATAGGTAGAATATGGGGAAGATTAAAGTAATATTTTATGTATTTTTTTTAAATTAATAAAATATAGTTTTAAAAAAAAGTGAGAGTAAAGCATACCTGATAAAGAGAAACTTATCAGTCTTCTGCTTCCCTGCCCCTGGACTGAATCTTCATTGGTGATGCTTTTAAAAATCTGCTGGAGAGAGGAAAATAGCAAGAGAACTATTATCAATGCTTTGTGTTTGTTTGTTTTTACAATAATACTGTCTAATAGCTATTATTTCTATACCCATAATTGTGCACAAATCAATGACAGGCATTCATTAGACGGCTATTGATCAGAACACTTCTCTGACAACTCAATACTTTTAACTGTAAAGAGGAAAAAGAGGCCACAGGAGATCTCCGAGAAACAGAAAGGAAAGCAAGGAATTACTGTAATCTTATCAATGTGTTTTCCCAATGGCAGTAAAAAGATAATTCTCTTATCTTTGCCATTTGCAAACTGCATTTATTTATTACAGAAAAATTAATGCATATGTAGAATACATTATTGCACTTTATTTGGTTTGGGAGCAAATGTGTCAACTATCAAACAAAAATGTGTCAGTTTCATTTCTAAGCTATAACCCCCCCAGAGCTATGTGTGAAGAGCCCTTTTCTAAAAAGGGGAAACCAGCAGGTTTAGCACAGAACTTGGGGAAGTTACTTTTTAGATTTCAGCTTTCAGAATCCTCTGACCAGCATGCTATTATTTGGCTAAGGAATTCTGAGAGTTGGAGTCAAGAAACAGCTATGGCATTCTGAGAACTTTAATCCAAAAATAACTTTAACAATCTCTAGTTCATCAATGAGGTTAAATGGGGATGATTGGATCCAATCTTTCACTTCTCAAGCTTTTTCAAACTGAGTTTCATACACACCAAAATCCAGATCTGGCTGTTAGATCATGAAGGGGCAGATAGGTACAGGCCACTATTGCCCATGCTAAAGTCATATATCTGCATTTGCTGAACTGCCTGCCCCAGTTCTGATGCAGACTGCCAGAAATAGTGCAAACTGAGTCCACTTTTAAGGTTAGGGTTAGTGCATGGGAATCATGGGAGTTGTTTTTTTCCTGAGACATTGAGTCTTCTCTGTCAGAGAACTCTGATGCCACAATAAAATACAGTCCCCATGATTCCCTAACCCTAACCCTAACCCTAAAAGTGGGCTCAATTTGCACTATTTCTGGCAGTCTGCAACCCCCCTATGTCATTTGAAGTATGAGGGAGCCTCTGCATGTCACTCTGCATGCCAGCAACTTTATCAGCAAAAATAATTTCCAGGGGCTCATTCCCACTTCCATTTCAATTGGTTTGCGAGTTGCATTCACACTGGGTCACTGAATCGATTCAGGCCGATGCATAGTTCCTACTATGGAAGTGTATTATTTCATTATTCCATTAATTCATGTCTCTCTCTCTCTCTTTTTTGACATGATTGTCGGTCCCACTGGATCTGTTCACCGTCAATCAAATTGCATCATTGGTGTGGAGGAGGAGGTCTCCGCAGCGCTCATGGGTGACTCCGAGGGGGCAATGCTGCTCCTCTTCTCTCCTTGGTGGAGGGAGAGCCTGGGCTGGGGGCACCCCCCTGGAAGCACAAAAGTCCCCTCTTTTGAGGGAGTGGGCATCACCTGCCAGCCTCACCTTGGACGTCAATGAACACAGAAGTGCCCGGGAGCCCTGTTGTGGCTGGGGGCCTTGGGTTTCCAGGTCCCTTTCCTTGCCCTGGTGGGTGGGTGCCCTCCAGTCTCCTGTCAACCCATGGAGACCCCAATTTCAGAGGGTTTTCTCAAGCAAGGAGCCCTCAGAGGTGACTTTGCCAGTTCCTTCCTCTGGAATGAAAACTAGTCCTTCCCAACAAGCTATTGCTGGCCCCGCGGAGGGAAAGAGAGGGCAGGGACTCCAGAGAAGGGAAATATGTCAGACCAAAGGGAAGCCTCGATCCAGGCCTTGGGGAAGAAGATCCCTCCACTCTTCCCTTGGCCCAGAGACAAGGGCTATTCTCTGGACAAAGCCCTTGCAACTGAGGAAGCATCACTGGAAGAGGCAGGTTGATGGGAGGAAGCATGAAAGGCAGGCAGGCAGGCAGGCCAGGGAAGGAAGAGTCTCCCTCTTGCTCCTTGGTTGGGGTCTTCCTCCACCACCTCTTTCCTGGCAGAGGAACAGCACCTCCCACTTGGCAGCCGGGTTCTCCTGCCCCCTCAGCTGGGACAGGCCCACAGGAGGAGGAGGAGGAGGAGGAGGAGGAGGAGGAAGAAAGCATCTCCGTTTCTGTGCTGGACATCCTCAATCCCAGCAAGTTCAACAGCCAGAGCAGATTTCAAGGTGACCAGGCATTCTATTTTCCCCAGAAACGTGCTACATTACAGCCTTCAGTCCAGGAGGAGTTTTATTATGTCTTCTATTTTGAGTAGGATTTTGATTTGGTCATGTCCACCCTTTTTCTGGACTGTGCTCCATTTTGTGGGGCCTTGTCCTCCTTGGTGGTGAGGACACATCTGCTCCCCTTGCCTGGACTTCTTCCTGCTCTCCCAAATGGGAGAAGTGCTCTGTCTGGGCTTCCCAGTCCATCTTCTAGCTGGTCGTCGCTTCTGGGCTCCTCAGTTCCTTCGCCTGCCAATGGGGATGGGTGAAAAGAGCCAAGGGGTCCCCAGAAGGAGCCCCACAGAACTTGGGTGGGGGAGTTCCTTCTTTTCTTAGGCAGTGGGGAAGTGGGACTTGGGAGCCTTGAGGCAGCAGCTTCATCCTTCGATGGGTTACATCCTCTGCCATTAGTCCCTCCCCTCCAGTGCAATGCGATTCAGGTCTGTTGTTCACACTTGCTGAACATGCTTGCTAATCGATTCTTTTCAAAAGAACCACCAAAAAATTAGTCTTTGAAAAGTGATTTTTTTTTTGCATTTGTCTCGCTTCAAAGTGAGTCAGAACGATCACAGTTGCATCTGAAACCATTTCCAGTGTGAATGAGGCACATATTAAGTGATCAGCAAATTGCTTTAAATCATAGTGGGAATGAGCTCCAAGTTGCCAACCTGGCCTCACAGCAGAGAGTATTTCAGATAGTATGCCAGATTTCATTGAGAAATGCTTTGCTTGACTCATTTGAAGTGAGACTTTTTGCTGCTGCTTTAACAGAGCTGCTTGTATGGACAATTTCCCTCCAGTAAAACACCCAACAAAGCACAATCAAGGCCAAAAAATAAAAATAATTAATTAAAAAAAAAAGCTTTTATAGATGCTTCTCTGTGAGAATTTATAGGTGGTGAACAACTTATGAAACTTAACTTGTCTTTGTTCAATTTTGCACTCCAAGTGCAACCTCGTTTTTTCCTCATTTCCATCTTAAATTACTATCAGCCTGCGATAGGCTCTACTGAAACATATTTAAGTTTACCCAAACTATCTGCAGGTCCTTTAAACTGTTTTATTTAGGATGGACTTGGTTGAAGACTAAGCATTTAATCTGTCTCTTATAGAGCACAGTGGGAACACTCAGAGAGACTTAATTTTGTTAATGGCACCTATGAGACTGACAAAGAATGTAACCATATGTGGAAGCTCAATAGGGTACTGCATGAAGCTCTGAAAAATTCCGTCATTACGTTACATGCACACACCACTGGAGTTTTAATATTAATAGTGTAAGAATGCACCAGACTTCCATATGCCATAGGTGCTGCAGCTGACAAATATAATGGGAAAATTCTACAGTATTGGCATTGCTCCATAAATACAGCTCCATCCTAGTGTGGCAAAGGCAACAACAGGATCCCAAGAGAAAAATATAACTTGGCTATACCACAGCTACAGTGATTGCTGTCAATTCTTGGAACAGACTGAGAAAATAAATTGTACCCCCACTTTAAATTCAGGCAAGAGATGTAGTATAGTTACTCCAAAATCTGGAAACTACTATTTTAGACCCTTAAATATAAATCCTCCTTAAGTACATGAAACCTTTTTTCTGAGTACCCTCAACTCCTCTCAAAAGTGCTTGCTAGTGTGTTAAATGGAATACCATCAATTCCATTATGAAAAAATTGTCCAGCTTAATCTCCAGAGGAAGAGAGAGTATAAAACAAAACAAAAGTATTGTGTGTTAGAAGAAAGAACTGGTAGATCAAAGAATGATATACAGTCTGCCCTTGGTATCCGTGGACTTACCATCCTCCTCCCCTTCAGCAGATCCTTCATAACCCTTCCCTTGTTAGAAGCTGCAGGGGGTTTATTGTTGTTTTATTATTGTATATTTTAAATTTGTTGGTATTGGTTTTAATTAAATCTGGTTTAATAGTTTTTTAAGGGGGTGGGTGGGAAATATGTTGGTTTTAGGCTGTATTATTTTAATGTTGTGAACCACCCAGATTGGGTCACCAATGGGTGGTATATAAATACAATTTATTATTATTATTATTATTATTATTATTATTATTATTATTATTATTATTATTATTATTTGCGCATTTGAGTATCTGTGGATGGCAAGCCTGTGTTGTCCCCAGCATGAGGTTGTGCCACCACTGGGACAAAGGGATGGGTGGATGGGCTATGGGGGGGTGTCAACACAGGACTCCTGCTTATCATTTAGTCAGCCATTAATCATGTTTTAATTAAAAAACCAAAAACCAACACTGCTTAGAGTAGCCATATTAGTATTTGTGGTTCTTTTGCAATTGACTGGCGCCATCTAAACAAGGAAGGGTGGTTTTTTTTTTTTTTTTTGGCCTGATGCCTGTAATGAGCTCAGAAAGAGCCAATGAAGCATAGAAGGTTACGATTGTATTTTGCAGTTGCATGTCTTTGTATAATTTCTTAGATTATAGTGTTATTATGTATGGGCTATTAGTGCTTCTATTATATGGTCATAACTGGAGACATGATCTGAGCAGTACAGCAGCAGAAGCTATCATGTGAGCATTAAAACCATTAACTAACAAATAGCCTTGGTAATGATCTTCTTTATGCTTTTAGGGAACCAAAGAACCCACTCCAGTTTCTTTCTTGTATCATCTGCATTGTATATTTTTCTCCAGGGTCACAATATTTTCTTGAATTATGCCTCATTGAGGATAAGCCAACATGTGCTGGTCTCCACTGGCGAACTGCTCCCACAACTAGCAGAATAAAAAGCTGAACAAACCATGGACCTCAGATCCATAGCTAGTTTATAGTGATGTGAGAACCCAAGCAGATGCCAGTTTTCTGGCTTACCGTATTTTCCGGCGTATAAGACGACTGGGCGTATAAGACG
>CM034710.1:57941879-57959389 GCA_020142125.1 Phrynosoma platyrhinos
GGCCACTGCGCAGAGAAGATGGAGAAATTCTAACGGGACAGAGAAAAGTCAGAACTACTCAACACTTTCTTTGCCTCAGTCTTCTAACAAAAGGAAAATGATGTTCAACCTGAGGAAAATGGAGCAGAGGACACAATAGGGGAAATGCAGCACAGAATAAATAAAGAGGTAGTACAGGAATATCTAGTTAACCTAAATGAATTTAAGTCTCCAGGACCAGATGAACTACATCCAAGGATATTAAAAGAACTGGCAAATGTAATCTCAGAGCCACTGGCAATAATCTTTGAGAACTCCTGGAGAACAGGAGAAGTCCCAGCAAACTGGAGGAGGGCAAACATTGTTCCCATCTTCAAAAAGGGGAAAAAAAAGAGGATCCCAACAACTATTGCCCAGTTAGTCTGACATCAATACTGGGGAAGATTCTAGAACAGTTCATTAAACAGAGAGTTTGTGAACATTTAGAAAGGAATGCCACAATCACAAAAAGTCAACATGGATTTCTCAAAAACAATTAATGCCAGACTAATCTGATCTCTCTTTTTTTTTTTTATAAAATTACCAGTTTGGTAGACGAAGGGAATGTGGTAGACATAGCATATCTTGATTTCAATAAGTCATTTGACAAGGTGCCCCATGATATTCTTGCGAAAAAGATAATAAAATGTGGGCTAGACAATACAACTGTTAGGTGGATTAGTAATTGATTGATTGACCAAACATGAAGGGTGCTTAGCAATGGCTCCTCTTTATCCTAGAAAGAAGTGATCAATGGGGTGCCACAGGGTTTTGTCCTGGGCCTAGTACTATTCAACATCTTTATTAATGACTTGGATTAAATAATAGGGGGCATGCTTCTCAAAGTTGCAGAAGACACTGAATTAGGAGGAATAGCTAATACCCCAGAGGACAGGATGAAAATTCAAAATGACATTAATAGATTGGAAAGCTGGGCCAAAGCTAACAAAATGAATTTCAACATGGAGAGAAGTGACCAGTGGGGTGCCACAGGGTTCTGTCCTGGGCCCAGTGCTATTCAATGTCTTTATCAATGAATTGGATACTTATCAAATTTGCAAATGACACCAAATTGGGAGGATTAGCTAATACCCCAGAAGACAGGATGACCATTCAAAATGACTTTAATAGATTGGAAAGCTGGGCCAAAGCTAACAAAATGAATTTCAGCACAGGGAAATGTAAGGTAATGCACTTAGGGCAGAAAAATGAAATGCATAGATATAAGATGGGGGACACCTGGCTTAATGAGACTACGTGTAAAAGGGATCTAAGAGTTCTAGTAGACCATAAGTTGAACATGAGTCAACAGTGTGATGAGGCAGCTAAAAAGGCCCATGAGATTTTAGGCTGCATTAATAGACGCATAGTATCTAGATCAAGGGAAGTAATAGTGCCACTGTATTCTGCTTTGGTCAGGCCCCACCTGGAATACCGTGTCCAGTTCTGGGCACCACAATTCAAAAAGGGGTGTTGAAAAACTGGAGCGTGTTCAGAGGAAAGCAACTAAAATGGTGAAGGGTCTGGAACCCATGCCCTATGAGGAATGACTTAGGGAACTGGGTATGGATAGCCTGGAGAAGAGACAGTTAAGAAGTTATATGAAAGTCTTGTTTAAATATTTGAAGGGATGTCATATTGAGGATGGAGCAAGCTTGTTTTCTGCTGCTCCAGAGAATAGGGCCTGGAACAATGGATGCAAGCTACAGGAAAAGAGATTCCACCTAAATATTAGGAGGCACTCATAGTAAGAGCTGGAACACACTCCCTTGGAGAGTGGAGGAGTCTCCTTTTTTGGAGGTCTTTAAACAGAGGCTGGATGGCCATCTGTCAGGGGTGCTTTGATTGTGAGTTCCTACATGGCAGGTTTTGGACTGGATGGCACTTGTGATCTCTTTCAACTTTATGATTCTATGAAATATTATTACTTTATAAAGTTCCAAATGAAAACTGTACCTCTGTACTCTAGAGCAAAATCTGTGGGGTGGGATAAGCTTGCACACAATTATGAGATATAAACAGCCTTGGAACAGATCATACAGGAAAGAACAAAGAGTAACAGCACAAAAGCCAAGATATAAAGATGAAAGCTATAAATACCCTTAACCAGGCATGTGGAACCTTAGGACCTCCAAGTATTTTGGATTACAACTCCAACCAAAAGGGCCAATGGTTAAGTATATATGGTAGTCCAAAAATCACATAAGCCAAAGGATCTCCATCTCATCCTACACTTAGAACTAAAACGAATGAGGAAAAGAAAGCACAAAATTGTGGGATGAGTGCAGTAAAGAAGGAAGCATAAAACTTACAGGAGCTGCATTATTCTTCACTGTTACACTGGGGGTGGTAGCGCGCAGTGCCCCACTCACTCCATGGTAGTATTTGAAGCAGATCTTTGTTTCAGCTAAAAGAAAGAGTGATCTTGCATTAACATCATATAACAGAAGAAAATTTCATTCTAAATTCTGAAATGATCATGTACATGAGTTCTAAGAAGAGCTTACTTCTCAGAGATCTTTAAGTAACTGGGCCTCAAATTTAATAAATTTATTGTGATTAAAATCCACTTAAATTATTGTGATTTTATTCAGAGGTAGCTGTGTTGGCCATTTAGCAAACTCAAACAAAAATTCATCAGCGGTACCTTTATTGGCCAACCAAAATGCACAATATACTTGTTGCAAGCCTCAAAGCTCCATGGGCTTCTTCATCATCAGGCAAGATGTTACAAACCAAACAGGAGAAAAATAATTGGGGATGTTAGTGAGATGCCTACATGTTGTTTCAGTCTTTAGTTAAGATGGTAGATGGTGGGGAGGATATCTTTTGTAAGCAGGATCCTCCTCCTTCTGGCCCTGTAGCTACAGGGAAATTTGCAAAGTCCAGGAAATTTAAAATCCATTTGCATCTCAACAGGGACACCTTTTTTGCAAGCCAATATGCCTCCATTCCAGTGAGGCCACAGTCCTCTTTGTGGCAGAGAACAATGGATTCCTCAAGAAGTCTCCATGTGTTTGCATCAGGAATATTTTGGTAGATGTAGAGGTTTTAGTTAGTAAATTACCTTGTCCCATTATATCAACAGCACTTAAGCATGACTTATCTAGATTGTAGCATTTACCTCTGTGTTGTCACCTATTTTTAATGAATATTTTAGATTTAAAGTTCTCTACTGAATGCTGGCCATATGACCATAGTCATCTTTGACTATGTTGGGTCCCTCAGCTTAGTAATGAAGATGAGCACCACCCCCTACACTTGGACATGACTAGCAATCTTGTCATAGGGGAAAGCTTTACCTTTAATGAATGTTAATCAATAAAATTTCATGAACAACTTCTCAACTCAAACACCACCATATTTTTCTTCCCTTCATTTCTAAGGTTTTGATCTGTGTTTAGCTATGGCTGATAGCACACAAAACAAGTGACAATCTCAGTAGCAAAGGGATGATGAATAGTAAACTGATACGTTTGATTCTGTGGCCTCCAACATACAGGGCAAAAGGACTGGCATGAGACCAGTGACCGCATAAGCCTGGCCTGAATCTGGGCCACCACTGCAGTCCCGAATGGGATGCCAGCAAAGAGCATAGTTTATCTGCTCCTTTTGTGGCTAGCTTTTCCCGGCTGGCCGCACTCTCTTCGTGGCTCCCGGCTGCGTGCATCGTTGGAAGACCAGTTGGAAGCTGCACTGTACTGCCCATCTGTTTTGGGCTAGTGTTAAAATGTGAGGTCCTGTGCCTGCTACTTTACTAACTGAAATTCTACATATTTGCAAATATGAAGTGAATTGTGATTAGATTTTTTAAAAAAGGGTCTTCAGAAGAGAACAGATGTGCCACATTGTTACTGAATCTTCATCATTAAAACACAGTGCTCTGCTAATGCTGTCTAATTTCAGTCTTTGCTTTGAAAACAGTACATTTTTATTTATTTATTCATTTATTTTCAAAGATTTATAACCCATCTTTCTCCCACAACAGGACTCAAGGCAGGTTACAATAATTGAAAAAGGCAGAAGTACAAAAGTTTAAAAATGATTAAATATTACTAAAATTATAACGTAAGTTAAAAACACATACCGTATTTTCCAGCGTATAAGACGACCTGCGTATAAGACGACCCCCCCATTTTTCCAGTCAAAATATAGAGTTTTAGCACCTCTATCCTCATTATCCTTATATCCGGCGTATAAGACGACCCCCCCCCCCACTTTAGCCACAGATATTGCAGGTAAAAAAGTAGTCTTATACACAGGAGGTAAAAAAGTAGTCTTATACGCAGGAAAATAAGGTAGTTAAAACTAGTCAAAACTATAAAAAGCATTTGCAGCACACAGCACAACAGAACATTTAACCTCCACAGCCAAAGAAAATGCATCTATAAAAACAGCACCAAAACAACACAAATGTTCCTGTAACTTAATGGTGAAAAAAATTATTCGGAGGTACATTTTTCAATGCTGTTAAAAGGGAACACAAAATAAAGAAAGTAATTTAGACTCAGTTCTACTCCAATAAAAGTGAAAAAAAGGGCAATTGCGATACAGAACTAGCAGTCCTGCCATTATGGAGAAACAAAAGGAATGGTGTCTATTCCAGAACGTAATCAAGTTGGGTGATCATGCCATGCAGCAACTGATGCTGATCATACTATGCAGCAAGCTCGGGCTAAAATCTCATTTTGCAGTTTTCTCTACAGAAATTTTAAAAGCTCAGCAACTGAGTCTTTTACTCACTTACCATGGAATTATAAAAAGTTGAAGATATCACAATAACTACACCAACACAACAAAGATGAGACTAGTTCTCCAAATTAATAAGGGACTGAGAATTTCTTAAACACCTTCCACAGTAATTGGAGCTGTCAGGACAACTAGAATAGCTTTTGTCAAAAAATGTCACCTTTGTAATTCCTGGAAAGTTTCTTTAGTTGCTAACATACAGCCAAATATTAGTAGAGAAATTAAGGATTAAAAAAGTTTTATGAAACCGCCCAAGCTTCTCACCATTGGCTAGACAATGCTAGACAAAGAGTGCTAGACAAAGAGCAGACTCCTTACATCACAGTAACTAAAGGTGACTGATCACAACACATGGATTGCCTCCACCATGCTCTTTTATATGGATCTCCATGCCTTCCTTCTTGAAGATTCCAATATACACCCAAGAGAGTGGCCACCAGCAATGGGATTGTTTGGGTCCCAGTTGGCCAGGCACCCAGACACCCAAAGCCAAAGGAAGGGAGGCCTCCCCCAAGGCAGAAGGCTCCCAGGAGCTTTTCAAGACCATCCCAGGTAATGCCAGAGCACCAGGAAAGGGATGGGGAGTAACAATGTAGTGACATGGTGCCTCCTCAGGTACAGCCACCAACAGGGACAATGGAGTGGGCACAAGGCAGCCATAACCCTGATCCCCTATTGCACAGGTGACCAGGAAGACCTGCTGGATTCTGATGAGATGTCCTTCAGTCAAACAGCTGTGGACATGTTCTTGGCTATGACATTACAATTTGGGGAAGGAACCTCCACCTCTTCCATGGCCAGTAGCCATCGTGACCACTCTCCCTTGCAGTGGGCCACTATGACAGCCAGCTATGTCAGAAGAGAGGGCAGGTGATGATGGATTCGAGTTGCTGTAACATGCAGCCACGGTTGTTCAGGGTACACCTTCTCCCAAAAGTGACAACTAGTGTACTGACTGCATGCCAGCATAAATGACACCCACACATGGAAGGTGGATGATGGGACATGTTTATTGAAATGCTCTGCAATGGCGTTCTGAGGTCACACATGTGGGGTGGTGGTGTCATATCTCCATGTGTGGAAGAACTGCACCAGGGCCTTACACACTGCCTTGCATTCTAGCTTTTTTCTGTTCTTCCTGATCCACCATGGGCTCACCTAGGTTGTCCAGCATGTAGTGGAGCATGTGGCAGCTCCCCTTCATCTTTCACAGGTTGTGTAGGATCACGCATGAGGCGATGATGGGGAAAGGTTATCCTTGGCCACCTACAGTGTGGTGGTCAGGCACCCAAATGTCTTTTTCACAACATTCCTGGAGTGATTCAAGTGTTTGTTGAACAGTCTCTCCTTGTCAGTGGTGGTCCCCTGGGTATGGCTTCATAAGCCACATCTGTATGGGATAGGCACTGTCAGAGAGGCAGGAGCTGGCCGATCTTCCAGCCTTGATGGTCTTAAAGATGATAGAGTTGATGATAATCTGTTTGTCATGTGTCTTCCCACTCCAGCCAATCTCCACATCCACAAAGTGCCCCATGGGATCGCACCACAATCGCACCAGGACTGCAGCAACTGCACAGCCTGCTTCCAAAGTCGCTGCAGTCCCAAGCCAGCCACTGGATTTTTCCCTGTTCCTTTTTGATCTGGTCCAAAGGACCAGATTGTGGCATTGGAGCAACTTCTGGGCACTTTGGGGGTGTGTGTCATTTGAACCCCATGATCCACAGTGGACAGAAGCCACTTTATTTGGCCTGTGTGTTTCAGGCCTGTAATATATTTCCCCAAGGCCCAGGCCCCAACACTGATTCTAGGCCTGGACAATCCACAGAGTTCATATTATTAGCCAGGCACAGACAATAGTCTATTCCCTTCTGTTTTGCACTCCATAGTGTTTGTTCCTAACCTCAAACCATAACGTTCTTGGTACAAACCAAGAAATTCCTGGAAACTCTTCCTAACAATTACTGAATTCATTTTATATAATTTTTATAAAAAATTTTCCTCAGTAAGATTTCAGTGGGTTAGGTAACTACCAAGGGCATCATCTCCTTTCAGTTTATGCTTATAGAAGTTGCATAGCCAATCAATTCACCTCTCTGGAGATAATGTAATGTCAAAATACTTCTGTGTGTATCAAGTATCATACTATCAAAGTCTAAAATTTCTAAAATATCAAAGTCAGCATGGATGAGTTTCAGTTTGCAGTTACATCAGTTCATTTTACATCCTGTAAAGCATGTGATATTGTAGCAAAAATACATATTAAAAATGATGCCTTGAAAATGTGGATTAGCATTGGGTGTGTGTGTGTGTGTGTTTGACTTTAATATTGCTTTCCCTAGCTTGCTTTAATTTGATAGTTCAGCAGTAAGCCAGCTACATTAAACAATGGACTCCGCTACCAATTTAGTGAAATGTAAAACCCTTATGCATTTTGTGAACATTCATCCCATTAACCTTGTCTTCCTCTCTGTTCCCTTCTTTCCTGCTTTTGTCTTCCCTAATTTCAACATTTAAATAATAAGGTGGGGTTTTCATTATTTTTTTTTATTCTGTAAAATGCACTGTCCTTCAATGGTGGCATAAGAAAATATTTATTTAAGTATTTATACCACACTTTTCAGAAAGCCAGTATGGCATAGTAGTTTGAGTGCTGGACTACAACTCTGGAAACCGGAGTTCAATTCCCAGCTCGGCCACAAAACGCACTGGATGACCTTGGGCAAGTCATATGCTCTCAGTCTCACAGGAAGGCAATGGCAAACCTCTTCTGAACACATCTTGCCATGAAAACCTCATGACAGAGTTGCCTTAAGGTCACAATAGGTTGTAAACAACTTGGAAGGCACGCAACAACAGAAAACCCACTTTTCTCAGCAAATCACAAAGCAGCTCACAATGTACCCAGACAAATGTGAATTACTTTAAAATGAAAATTTTACAACAATATAATCATAAAAGTGTTGTAAATATTAAACATATTACAAAATGTATTATGAATTTAAAAAAGAGCATTCCATTCCATGAATTCTGGTCTGTATAACTGTGGATCACCTTCCTTTTGTCTGTGCTCGCCTGTTCCTCACCATGCTAGGCATAAGCAAAAAAGGTTTTTGTCTGAATTGATTTCTGTCAACAACATGTAAAAGGATCTATCTGGGGTCCCTGTCCATGACACAGGGTAAAATTTCCCACATATAGACATAATCGTTTTCTAGAACTGCTTGTATCCTTGCCATTCTCACATTTCTTTAGCTCTGTTCATCAAGATTAATCTTCTTTTTCTCTATCTCACGATTTCACTTGGCCTTTATAATCCTTTCTGCTCTTCTTTTGCTCAAAGGTCATTTTGGCCTTAGGAGCTTAACTTTCACTAGAAGGGTAGATTTATTATCTTGGATATAAAAAGCAACAATGCCAAGATTAAAGCAGCTCCCCCTCTGGATTCTCAAGTCCTCTGAAACCTCTATGGAACAGCTAAAACCTATTCTATTTGGAAACATACTCCATGTATTTACTATTTAATGTTTTCCAACAATCCATCAAGGAAGGTTTGATGGACAGAAAACAATATGACAATAGGGTTGCAATTTACTTTAAAGCACTATCTATTTCAATAGAGCAACAAGTCAACTTTACTCCTTACTTAGGCATTTTCTTTAAAGTAATACAAGAGTTATTGCAAAGTAATAATTATCATCCAGAAGTTATTATGGTATATTGATGAAATTTTGTCAGTGTCATCATTGGTCCTTAAGTGCATGATGTTGAGAAAATCAGCTCATTGTGTCCTTTATTTTTGTTACAGTTTGTGCCAGAAGTGACTAAAGTGTAAGATGGAGAAGATTGAGGCTCACAGTGTGATAAAGTTCCTGCATTTGAAGAGTAATACCGCCCAGCAAATTCATGATGAGATGATGGTATTTTATGGAAATGATTGCCTATCTCATGACACTATTGTGAGGTGGAAAGGGAATTTCCAAACTGATCACATGTCCCTCACAGATGAACCAAGACCTGGAAGACAGATGAGCAACCATCCAAATGATCATGAATGAAACTGGTCTGTTATGGTAGTGTGTGGAAAATTATTCATGATGAACTGCACATGTCTAAGGTGTCTGCACCCTGGTTTCCATGTTTGCTAACCCCTTTCCAAAAACAAACATGGTGTAACCTTTCAAGACAAATGTCGACACTGTTGGAACAGAATGAAGAGGATTTTTTTTGGTTGTTTGGTAACCATGGATGAATCTTGGCTCTATCAGTATGATCCAGAGACCAGAACCATGAGCATGGAGTGGAAGCATGCCGATTCCCCTCCCCTCAAAAAGGCAAAGGTGCAAAAGTTAGCAGGGAAGGTCATGCTCTCCGTTTTTTGGATTGTCATAGAGTCATTCTCACAGATTACCTTGCAAAGGGACAAACCATCACGGGTACATACTACAGCAACCTTCTGGACAAGTTGAGAGATGCCTAGCTGACAATGCACCAGCTCACTCATCTCAAGTTGCAGTTAACAAAGCAAGGGCATGTGGCTTTGAGATTTTGCAGTATCCGCCTTATTCTCCTGACCTTACACCAAGTGACTTTTTCTTGTTCTCAGAAATTATAAATCCATTGTGGGGTCACCGATTTGACAACACAAATGATGTCATTCATGAAATGGAAGAGTGGTTTAAGGTGCAATCTGCAGCCTTCTACAATAACGGTATTCGGAGGGTCAAGAAATGCTGGGGAAAATGTGTAAATTTGGATAGTGACTATGTAGAGATAAATTAACAACTACAAATCAAAACGAACTTTCTGTCAAAAAATTTAAAGGTGATAAAACTTTATGATATCTCCTCATACCAAGCTAAAATAGAGTATTGTTGGTCCTGCCACTCTTCATGATCGAGTTTTTCAAGGGAGTGTTAAACTTTATTTTAAGCAGACATGATGAACTGAACTGTCACAAAAGGCAGGACTTTTATTAGGAAGTGCCTTATGCATTAGTGCGAAGAAGGAATTAATAGAGGAAGGAAAATTACTGCATATTGGTTTGGTAACTGCTACATACAGAAGTCTCTCAAATTAAATTAGCCTTGCATACAACCCTGTATGTAACCTTGTATGCAGTATGATGGGCACATTCCTATTTCATATTCCGTAATTACAGTTGACAATGACATTGATCACTGTATGATTAAATTATTGTTTCCTTTCTATTCACTCTCTATCTGATTGCTTATTTTCTTAGAATACTTCAGCACTAGGGCAGGTAAGCTTGGAATTCTCTTCATAGTTTAGTTCCCATCTCAGCAATAAAGAGAATATACAGCCAGAAACTCACATTCTAAATATAAAAACTCTGACAGATATTATTTTTCCAATGTGTTTGGAACTAGAAGATATAAAGATTCATAGAAGTACTTCAAGCTAAATTATGTTATCATAAAGCAAAAGTAATTAACACCAAACAGGAGGTTGAAATTAGGATAACTCAGAATTTTTGCCAAGTTTGGCTTTTTGAGTTTGAAAGAAGATAGGGCCTAAATCCATCTTAATACCAGAGGACTAAAATTCCAACTAGTGAAATGCAACTGAATCATACCTTCGCAGAAACTACTGTTCAAAGTATATGCACAATGGGTTGTGTAAACATTTAACATAATTTCTTATGTATGCTTGTACAACTGGTTGCACAGCCACTTGCAAAACTCTTGCAGAACCACTTCTTCATAACTACTTCACATAAAAATAGCTACAACAACTGTATTAGATATGTCACATATGCTAACTCTGAAGATGTGCAACCAATAGTACAAAAGGCCTCTGACTAACAGAATTAATTAGATATAGACCAATAGACTTTTTAGCAGAACACTTCTCTCCCTGAAAATCATTTGGAATGATTTCATGATTATTTTAATATTGTCCCGCTCCATTTTTTTTCTTGGTTATGGGTTTTGTTCATTTGTTTGTTGGCACCATTTTGTCTTGATGATTAAAGCATGGGGAAGCTCCGCTCTGTCAAAAAAACATGAGGTGACCTGAATGCTGCATCACCATGCTGCATTGGACACAAGGATTTCCTCAGATATTGGTAAAGATACTAAGACAACTGACCAACCAATAGATTTAGCAATATCACTCAGGGCAAGTGAGTACAAGCAATTTGTACAAATAACTCAATACTTTTGCAAGTAATCCCCACCCTTTCAAAATCTGAAGCATTTTTGCCACTATTAATAATGATTTATAAAACGCAGAATAGATTTAGTTCTGCCTTGATTCAAACATATTATATATATATATATATATATATATATATATATACATTATATATATTGTCTTGGTTGAATTATTTTGGCCAAGAGTGGCTTTGTACTTGAGTGTACCACATCAAAACGTATGCTTTCTAAAGCCAGCACATTTGCCTTTTAAGATAATATCTGTAAGCACAGGGATATTTCCATTTATGCATGCACACACACAAAATGAGGCCAGCTCAATTAATCATCATATATTCATCACATTTCAGAATCAATATGCATGCATTTCTTTTATCTCAACTACACATCTTATGGTATTTTTAGCCTAATATTTCCATGGCAACAAGGCAAGGAATAGTCCATTTGAGAAGACAGATGTGTCAGAGCTGTGTAGCTAGGGAATTCAAATGAGTGGTATAAGCTGTTTTCCAGCACTTACAGCATCTTCTAGTCTTCTCTCAAAGCCATTTGCTGGCTATTTTTTTTCTGAGAAAAAATGAATGCATTTGTGAAAAGATTAAATACTACTTCTCATAAGATGCTTTTAAAAAACAAGTACAATATTAGAAAACCCATAATGAATGAAGCTGTTACATCCCTTTCTGTTTGATTCAGGCATAGTGAGATCTGAATTCTTAGAATTATAATCATCTGGTTTGTGGCAGAGCCATGTTATATGATTTCCATCTGGATCGCTAATGATAAGAGATATGGAGAACAAAAGGAAAGGTTGAAGGAGCTGGGCCTTTTCACCTTGGTGTAGAGAAGACTGAGGGGTGACATGACTGCACTCTTTAAAAACTTGAAGGGCTGTCTTAAAAAATCTCAAGGGGCATGCCTGCTTCCCCAGAGGGTTGGACTACTCCTAATGGTTTTAAATTATAGGACAGTAGAAAATAAAATTTCTATTGAATTTTAAAAGGAACAGCTACCTGCTGGGTATGCTTCAGCTGGAGAACCTGCATTGAGCAGGGAATTGGACTTGATGGGCCCATGAGGCTCTTCCAGCTCTGTGATTCTATGATTTGTGGATAATTCATTTGGACTGGGCAGTCTGCACCATAGTGTAAAATCAGGCCTGCTTCAACTCATCTCTCTCTAGGATTTCTCAAATGTTGTTAGGAAAATAAAACACTTTGGATCTTAAGATTTGTAAAGGAAATTATACTATATTCTTAGTTTAATAAGAATTTTGGTTGTTGTTTATTTATTTATTTATTTAGCCTCTTCTTATTGACAGCAAAACAAGGAAGAAGGCCCAAGACCTGATTTAATCATCAGTTCCTTCCTGTTGGACTGAACATCGGGTTCTGTGTTGACAGTAATGCACGGGAAAAGTGAGGAACCCACATCGCTCCTCACTTTCTCTAAAGAGAATTAACCTCTTCCTCATTCTAATTCTCAGCAAATTAGTGATAGAACATATAACAATTACAATACAATTATCTTGGCAAGGTGCATAATAATTGTACCATTAACAAAATGATTTATTCACCATACATTTTCAGTATACTAAGAGATAAGCAATAGCTTCAGAAATTAAAAATGTCTCTCATGTACAGGCAAAAAGAAAAGGCAACAAGCGAAAGTACACACATTATTAGGCCAACCTGAAGGTACAGAATTTATCACAGTAGCTTTTGAAGCCCGCAGGCTTGTTCATGACATGAAGCTGGTAAAAAAAAAAAGCATGCAGAGGAAGAAAAGTGAAGTGTTACAGGTTTGCATCTAATTTTCTTGAGATGTTAAAGAGAGAGGGTCTATGCAGACAGGATTGTCAGGCTCTTTCTCTGACCCACTACAAAAGAGCTGTTAGGTAACTGGTAAAAAAAGCAGTAAAAAAAAGTGCAAACTGTTTGCAGTAGTTGCTTTTGTTCTTGGTTATCCTACAGCTCACCTGAGTCATACCTGGCTTCTCTCTGTTGCTTCTAGTTGTTCTCTGAAGATCATTTTAATGAAATGCATATTGACATTTGGCTGCTTTGGAAACATTCAATATGCTTCTAATAGATGTGTAACAAGAATCACATTATTCAATACAGTAATCAATAAACACAAAAACAGCCTCTACTGCTATTATCACACTACTGGTGTTCACTTGAATCTGGCAGTTAATTTTATCAGAATATTGCATTCTAAGAGTGTGAGAAAATGATAATGTTTTGCTGTTGTAGCTCCTACTAGCACGATTTAACCACCAGAAAACAGAACTCTTGTACAGTATCCCCCCCCTATGCGGAAACTACCAGCTGGTGGAAACCTCACTGAAAAAATTAATGAATCAAATAACATCCTGGCACATGAATGTGAAAGCTCTCTGTAACCATGGAAGCTGCATCTATCCATTCATCAACCAGGTAACAATCTGTGATCTGGAGGCTGTTAATTATGACCTCCCATCATGAGTCAGACTTCCAATTAGGCTTATGCCATCAACTAGAATTTAGTAGTGAAACAGGTTAATCCAAACTGTATTTGCTTGCACTCACTGCATAATTTAAAATGGGGGTTTCAATGGCTATTGTTTAACAAAGTGCCTTATGAAGTGTCCCAGCTATCACAGAAGTTTGACTCTTACCGAACATCATTATAGCCTCCACAGTGAGGGCATAATTATGGATGAATTTGCAGCTGTCAAAGATTTCTGTATTAACACAGTTTTCATGGTCTTTTAACTCAGCTACAAAGTGTGCCTGAAGAAGATTGGGGGGAAAATGATACAGAAAGCATAATTTCCTCCTTACTCTTAAATGTTCTAATTTTTTTTTACTCAGCTTCACCTAAGTAAGGGATATATGCAATGCAAGCGAGCAAATTATTATACACTCATCCCTCCACATTTGCAGCTTTTGATTATTCATGGATTTTATTAATATGTTCTCTCTAGGAATATCTAGGTCCTCCAGAACAACTCTATAGTCAACTTTAATCAAAAGTCGCCCTGAAGCACCTAGAGATTCCTAGAGAGAATACTTCACTAGGCATCTGTAACTCTTCCAGTGCTATTCTAAGATGAATGTCTGGCAGATGTTGACCACAGAGTTGCGCTGGAGGACCTAGAGATTCCTAGAGAGGTGTTCTCTCAGGTAAAAGCGTAGTGTTTTGGGGGGGGGGGGGTTGCAGACTGCCAGAAATAGTGCAAATTGAGTCCACTTTTAGGGTTAGGGTTAGTGCTAGGGAATCATGGGAATTATTTTTCCCCCCTGAGACATTGAGCCTTCTCTGTCAGAGAGCTCTAGTGCCACAATAAACTACAGTTCCCATGATTCCCTAGCCCTAACCTTAAAAGTGGACTCAATTTGCACTATTTCTGGCAGTCTGCAACCCCCCCTTTGTATTTGCCATTTTCCCACATTCACAGGGGTCCTGTGCCCCTAAACCCAGTGAATGTGGAGGGAGTGTACTTTCCTGTAAGTGGAGCAAGTGAAATAGTTCTAGGAGATTATCACACAATGACAGTAACCTGCTGTCAACCCAAAATAAATAAAACCACTACCTTAGTGCTGCAGTAGTGCATTAGATCACATTTTTTTCTGAAAACTGGGATGTATTCACAATAAGAGCGGCAGGAGCTGACCTAGGTTCTGGATAAAGAACCAGCTAGGAAATGTAATTTCTAGTTTTATTACTTAATAATTCAATTTGGAATTTAATACTTAAAATTCCAATCTAAGTAAATCACTTTGGTTAAAAAATGTATTTCTGATGTGATATAATGTATTCATTTTAATGTGACTTGTTTCTATCTCTGCCCGTAGAACAATTGTGAAATTATCCCAGAAACAAGGGAGAGAGAAAGTACAGCCCATTTTGCAGTCTGTGGAAACTTCCTGAAGCCCAGGACCCACATCAGCTAAATCAGCTAAAAATGTTTTTTAAAAATTAAAAATCCACTCAAAAGGACATAAAACATGGCTGTTCTACTCTGCCTGCTTGCTTCTAAACCCTGCTCCTTGAGTGCTGAAGAATTTGGCCATATTTAGGCTGATTCCTGTAATTAAAGTGGTGTCCCTTTACTTCAGTTTGCTCTGAAAATGGCCATGCAGCCCACGAAGGAAGAGTCCCCACACCCTTTGCAGTTTTCCATCCCTGACATAAGTGAATGCCCATCAACATTCTCATTGCTCTCTCTCTCTCTAATTAGTTTTCAATTTTTGCCATTGCCAAAATGTTCTCAAATGCAGCCTTCTGTAAAGTACACTACCATAATCTAACAAGGCATTTCTCACTATGAGGAATGGAGTGGCACACCAGCATACATTGGGAAAAGACATTCATAGGTACAGACACTACCTGTCAACTGCAAAACCAAGTGAAGACATCTCTATCCCACATTTCTCCCAATACAAGACCCATGGCAGCTCACAACTTGTTAAATACAATCAGTATTTAACAATCAGTTAAAACAATCAGCAGTATAAAAGTTCAATTCAAAACAATTAAACAAAACTTTCTGCAATAGACAGTTAACACTCAGTGACCTGAGAAAACAGCTCTTCTCCAGAGGAATGGGAGGAAATTACACAATTAGGGAGCAACTACTAAGGAGTTTATTACACAGGGGATTCCCGTGGAGAAACAGGGCTTTAAAATGAAAACAAACAAACACAAAAGCAGTTAGATTTTTCAGACGAAGTCGCTGTTAAAATGTGGTTAACCCAAATGGAAATTAGACAAAAACTGCTTCTTTTTACCTTCGGAAAATCCTGAAAGTAAAAAGAAGCAGTTTTGTCTAATTTCCGTTCGGGTTAACCACATTTTAACCTCATTTTAACAGTGACGTCGTCTGAAAATCTAACCGCTTTTGCATTCCCCCCCCCCCCATTTTAAAGCCCCGTTTCTGCACGGGATTTCCCCCGTGTGATAAACTCCTATGAAGGATCTCTCCAATATCTTCATCCAAAAGTGCCTGTGATGGTAGAGGACTGAGATAAAGCTCTTCCCCAAAGATCTTAAAACTTGGGCAGGCTAACATTGAGAGATACAGCTTTTTAATCTCAATTGGTAAATTACTGTATTTAAACGAGTTAGTTTCTATCTCTGTATGAGAATCTGAAGAATATACTATGAGAACAGCACTTAAGAGAGCAGAATAGTAAAATCACACAGTATAAATAACAAAAGAAAAATATATGGTATAATCACTCCACTCCCTGTCCCAAGTGATTTAATTAAGAAACAATGATAGAAAAGAATTGTTGAACATCAGCTGTTTTTGCCATGCCTTGTCATATCACCATCCTTTATACATTCTCAAAATGGTTTGTAAAACTATGCATTTTCTACCTTCCAAGTCCTGCTAAATTAGATGCTAGATTGTTGTTATGCCTCCATAAGTAAGGTTCTATCGCAGTGGTTCCCAAACTTTGGCCCTCCAGATGTTTTGGATGTCAGTTCCCAGAATTCTTGAATGTTGATCCAGCTAGGTAGGACTTCTGCAATTGAAGTCCATAGTCCATGTGGGAATCAATGATACTGCAAAGCATAGACTTCAGAATATCAGAAGTGATTATGAGGCTTTGGGTAGGAAAGAGCTGGATGCACTATTTGTCATCTCTTCTCTTCTCCCAATTGAAGGGCAGTCCAGGAAGGGAAAGGAAAATAGCAGATGTCAATAACTAGCTCCGCAGATGGTGCCACCAAGATTGATTTGGATTCTTGGATCATGGGCTGCAGTTCCATGAGGGTGGACTTCTGGCAAGAGATGGGTTGCATCTCATGCCAGTTGGCAGAAACATTTTTGCCAATAGTTTCAAAAACTTGATCCGGAGGAGGAGGAGACAGTATTTTGGAAGGCAAAGGGGCTGGACAAACTCAGCCAAAACTTTATGGTCTAGCACAGGGGTAGGCAACCTTTCCCCTTTAAGGGCTGAAGTACTTCAGCTCCCAGAATCCCAGGAGCTATTGGCCAACATGGGACTATTGGCCAACATGGCTGAGGCTTCTGGGAGCTGAAGTCCCTCAACCCTTAAAGGGGAAAGGTTGCCTACCCCGGGTCTAGCAAATTCCTCACATCCCTTGAAGACAATTTCATTGACCAAAAGGTGGAAGGGGCAACAAGAGGACGCACTATTTTAGATCTGATCCTAACCAACAGGGATGACCTGGTAAATGGGCTGCAAGTAGTGGGATCCTTAGGTGGGAGTGATCATGTTCACCTGGAGTGTGTTATACAGTGGAAAGGAGAAGCCAGGCATAGTCAGACACATATTCTAGACCAGGAGTAGGCAACCTTTTTCCCTTTAAGGGCCGAGGGACTTCAGCTCCCAGAATCCCAGGAGCTATTGGCCAACATGGGACTATTGGCTAACATGGCTGAGGCTTCTGGGAGCTGAAGTCCCTCGGCCCTTAAAGGGGAAAGGTTGCCTACCCTTGTTCTAGACTTTAGGAGAGCTGATTTCAATAAGCTTAGGGAAATACTGGGGATAGTCCCAAGGTCACAAATACTAAAAGAGAAGGGAGTTCAGGATGGATGGGAGTTTCTCAAAA
>CM034710.1:57959489-57972061 GCA_020142125.1 Phrynosoma platyrhinos
AGGTGTCTCAAGAAACCAGGATGGATAACTAAGGAAGTTACAACTGAGACTAAACGGAAGATGTATAAGAAATGGAAAAGGGGTGAAATCACCAAAGAGGAATTCAAACAAATAGTGAGCACATGCAGGAGTAAAGTCAGAAAAGCTAAAGAGCAGAATGAGCTCAGGTTTGCTAGAGAGGTTGAGAACAACAAAAAGGGCTTTTTGGGGTATGTCCATAGCAAAAACAAGAAGGAAATGGTAGGGCCACTGCACAGAGAAGATGGCAAAATGCTAATAGCAGACACAGAAAAGGCAGAATTACTCAACATCTTCTTTGCCTCAGTCTTCTCAGAAAAAGAAAGGGTGATCAACCTGAGGAAAATGGAACAGAGGACAAAATAGGGAAAATGCGTCACAGAATAAGTAAAGAGGTAATACAGGAATATCTGGTTAATCTAAATGAATATAAGTCTCCAGGACCAGATGAACTGCATCCAAGGGTATTAAAAGAATTGGAAAATGTAATATCGGAGCCATTGGCAAAAATCTGTAAGAACTCCTGGAAAACAGGAGAAGTCTCAGAAGATTGGAGGAGGGGAAACATTGTCCCCCATCTTCAAAAAGGGAAAAAAAGAGGATCCCAACAACTATTGCCCAGTTAGTCTGACATCAATACCAGGAAAGATTCTAGAGCAGATCATTAAACAGAGAATGGAAAAGTGGAAAAGACGTTCAGCTGTTGATGAGCTCAGAGGTGAAAGTCTGATGAATGTGATAAGCATGAATCAGGGGAAGCTAGACATAGTAAAACAAGAAACAGAATGTATAAACATTGTGATAAGCATGAATCAGGGGAAGCTAGACATAGTAAAACAAGAAATAGAATGTATGAACATTGCGATACTTCAGTTGAGCAACCTAATGTGGAAAGGAATGGGACATTTTGAGTCAGATAATAACTGTTTTAATGAGGAAATGAAAAATCTAGGAAAAAATAGTGATATTAATAGTGAGGAAAGATGTAGCAAAGCGATCAAAGGATTACAATGAAAAGTCTGACTGAATAATATCAATAAGATTTCAGCTAAAAGCCATCAATATAACCATGATCCAGCTTTATGCTCCAGCTACAGAGGTAAAAAAAAAGAAGAAATGGAAAGATTCTGTGCTGGAGTCCAGGAGGAAATTCATCACACACCAAAGCAAGACTTCTTGTTAATCATAGGTGATTGGAATACAAAAGTAGGAAATAGAGCAGAATCCAAGATTGTAGGAAGATCTGGCGTATGATCAAGAAATGAAGAAGAGTGACTGATTGAATTTTGCAAGGACAACTTTTGTTTTGTTTTGTTTGCAAAGATATTCTTCAAGTAACCAAAGAGGTGACTGTATACATGCAGCCCTGGTGGCACAGTGGTTAAATGCCTGTACTGCAGCCAATCAATACCAGCCTGGGGCTCTGGGTTGACTCAGCCTAACATCCTTTTGAGGTCACTAAAATGAGTACACAGCTTGTTGGGGGCAATTAGCTTACACTTTGTAAACCACTTAGTACACTGGTAAGCAGTATAGAAATGTACTTGCTATTGCTATTCCTACATCATCTGATGGCCAATATAGAAATCAAATACACTGTATAATTTGAAGCATAATATATAGAAGCTTCATTCTCTGCAAAAACAAGACCAGGAACAGACTGTGGCACAGACCATGAATTCCTAATATCAAAAATTAGAGTAAAGACAGAGAAGAACAGTAAAAAAGGACGTTTGTGCCAAATTGCAAATTGAAGAACATCCCCGCAGAATTTAAAGATAATGTGAAAAATAGATTTGCATCAATTCTAATTGATTAGGAGGTAGAAGAACCCTGAAGCCAAGGACACTGTTGAGGAAGAATGCAAAAAAGACACTATTTGCAGCCAACAAGAAAGACAAGTCTCAATGGATAACAGATGAAACTCTTCAAGCAGTTGAGGCCGGTTGACAAACAAAAATAAAAAGAGAGAGACAAAGGGATCACAAACCTGAATGCAACATTTGCAACTTGTACACAGGGACAAGGAGAACTACTATAAAAATAAATGTACAGAAAGAGAAGATGACAACAAAAAAAGGAAGAACAAGAGGCCTCTTCCACAAGATCTGAGAAATCAAAGGGAAATTTAAACCAAGAGTGGGGATGCTCTATGATCATCAGGGGAACACATTACATGACCAAGTAGAAATAAAAAGATGACAGAAGCAATACACCGAAGAACTAAAAAAAAAAAGAAATGAAATGATTTTAGGAAGAACCATTTGAAGATGAACCTACAACTTTAGAAAGTGAAGTGGAGGCTGCACTCATACCAGTGGAGAGAAATAAAACACCAGGAACAGAAGTTGATGTTGACTCATAGCGACACCATGAGTGAGACACCTCCAAGACTCACCGTCCTCAACTGCCCTGCTCTGGTCCTGCAGGCACAGGGCTGTAGCTTCCTTGATTGAGTCTTTCCATCTAATATTAGGTCTTTCTCTCTTTCTTCCACCATTCCTAGCATTATTGACTTTTTAATGAGTCCTTCTTTCTCAAGATGTGTCCAAAGTATGACAGTCTCAATTTATTATCTTGGCTTCCAAAGAGAGTTCATCTGTTCTAAAACCCATTTGTTTGTCTTTTTGGCTGTCCATGGTACCCTTAGCACTCTTCTCCAGCACCACATCTCAAATGAGTTGATTCTCCTTCTGTCAGCCTTCTTCACTGTCCAGCTGTCACTTGCATACATGGTGATGGGGAATACAACTGCTTGGACCATCCTAACTCTAGTGTTTAGTTTTATGTCTTTGCACTTTAGGATCTGCCCTTCTCAGTCCCAGTTTTCTTTTGATTTCTTGACTGCAATTTCAGTTCTGATCAGTTATTGATCCAAGGTAAGGGGGCTCTTTTACTATTTCTATTTCTTTGTTGTCTAAATTGAATTTATGTAAATTTTCCATAGTCATTATTTTTGTTTTCTTAATGTTCAACATTAAGCCTGCCTTAACACTTTCCTATTTGTCTTTAGTAACTGATCCAAATCTTTGTTGATTTCTACTAGGAGTATGGTGTCATTTGCATATTCCAGATTGTGGATATTTCTCCAATCTTCACTCCACCTTTCTCTAAGTCTAAATCTGCTCTGCATATGACATTTTCTGCATTCAAGTTGAAGAAGTAGGGTGATAAAATACAAACCTTGTCTTGCCAGTTGGAAACCATTCTGTTTCTCCATATTTTATTCTAATAGAATTCTCTTGTCCTGAGTACAGATTTCTCACCAGGACAATCAAATGGCACTCCCATTTCTATGAGAGCATTCCATAACTTTTCATGATCTATGCAGTCAAAAGTGTCACTGTAATATATAAAGCACATACTTATTTTCTTCTGGAATTTTCTGATGCAATTTATTAACCAATGTATCTTTGCAATGTGATCCCTAGTGCTTCTTCATTTTCTGAAACCAGCTTACACCTCTGGGATTTGTTGCTCCATGTATGATAGGAGTCTCTGCTGCAGAATTTCGACCATACCTTTGCTTGCATGGAGGATCAATGCAATGGTCCTGTAATTGCTGCAAACTTTTGTATCTCTTTTTTTGTGAATGAGGATGTATCTTGATCTATTCCAGTCTGTGGGTCACTGTTTTGTTTTCCACATTTTTTTTGACAGATTTTAGTTAGAACTAAAGTTGATCTTGTCTGTGTGGTTTGTAGAAGTTCTACTGGAATGTTATTTCTTCCTGATGATTCCCCCCCCCCCCCATTTGCATTAAGTACAGCTTCCACTTCACTTTCCAAGATTTCCAGTTCATCTTCATATGATTCTTCTTCCCATGTGTCATTCATCCTTTCATTTCTTTTATATAGCTCTTCTGTGTACTGTTTCTATAACTGTATTTCATCTTCATCTTGTAATATGTTCTCCTTCTGATCACAGAGTATCCTTGCTTTAGGTTTAAATTTTCCTTTGAATTCATGGAGGGAGCAGAGGAAGAAGGATCACAGCCTCCAGGTCTTGCCCCACCTCCCTTGAGCAACTCTTGCTCACCCCCCCCCCTGGGCTTCCACTCCATTGTTGGAGAACCACTGGCTTAATCACTAATCAAAATGAAAATTGCAGTCAAAAAATCATAAGAAGGCTAAGACTTGGAAGGGAAGTTATGAAGAAACTAGACAAAATCCTTAAGTATAAAAATATATAATTGAACAGTAAAGTTAGCATTGTCCATGTCATCATATTTCCCATTTCCATCTATGGTTGTGGAAGCTGGGCAGTAAAGAAGAAAGCTGATTGGAAGTGAGGAAAGTTGATTGGAAGAAAATTCACCTCATTTGAAATGTGGTGCTGGAGAAGAGTTCTAAAGATACCATGGACTGCTAAAAAGACAAATAAATGGGTCCTAGAGCAAATGAAGCCTGAACAATTCCTAGAGGCCAAGGTGACTAAACATATCACAAGACAAGACTCACCAGAACAGATAAGGAAAGGTACAAGATAAGGTAGAAGAAGGTAGAAAAAGAGGAAGACTGCATTCCACATGAATAGATTCAATCATGACACCACCACCCTGAGTCTGCAAGACTTGAGCAAGACTGCGAATGACATGGTGAGTTAGAGGTCTCTCATTCATAAGGTTACCACAAGTCAAAGTTGACTTGATAGCAGTTAACAAGAGACTTCTGGAACAAGAATGAAGATGAAAGGGAGAATATCTCATACCATGTATAGCCATACATTAACAGCAGCAACTGGCTAAAATTATGCTTGAAATTAGGCAGACACTGCATGGATCACAACTACCATAGAGCACTGTGGTAGCACATTATAAGGGCTGGCTGGACTAAGATAAGTCTGAAAGGCTTTCTTCCACATCCCTTGCATTGATGAGGTGATGATACATCCTAGATGTGCATTTTTTTTCCAATGCAAGCCTTTAGTTTTCTTCAATTATTACTATTGAAATTGCAAACAAAATTAATCTTTCTGGTGACCTTCCAAAGAAAAAGAGTGAACTTGTATTACTTTTCATGTTTTCATCTTTTTTTTAAAAAAAAATAGCTTTCCACGTGAATCAAGCCTGCACCTGTTTGCAATACACCTGCATGCCCACTGAAGCAGATGGTCTGCAATTTGAGACTGGTGCAGGTGAGCACTTCAGACAGACTTCAGCTGGAACTGCCTAAGATGAGCAGCTTCTAAACCAGGCCTTATGGGATTAGTCAAGGGCATACCACAGCCCCTTGTTCACTGATCCAGAAAGAATCAGTCTCTTCGCAAGTGAATTGCAACAAAACAGGTGACAGCCCAAGACAAGAAAGAGCTAATACCCCCAAGTCTCTATGGGCACAGAATATCTGCACATGGAGAGCAAAGCTTATGTACTTATTGCAGCGAGATCATAAGCATTTGCAGAAATGAAAAACTCCAGGAAACCCATCTGAATTACCACAGATACAAAAGAATACAGTAACTGAACACATATTCCTGTGTACATAAAGTTAAAATGTCTGTTGCTAGACACAATAAATGAACAGTAATTGCTGTAGGTATGTTTACCAGATGAGAAGCTGCACTGAATTAATGCAGAACATCAGTATGATTGATTGATTCATTCAAGGCTTTCAAAATAAAGATTTTTTACAATGGCAGCTGATTCTTCTTAATAACAAGTTGGTGCTATTAAATGACGTGCTGCATGTGCCCACAGGCAGGATCATTTCAGATCACCTTATATCTATCCCAATGATGATGCAAATTTTGTATCAGAGGAGATTATCATACATGGTTTTTAAACCACAATGAATGTCATAAAATAGTGCCTTTGGCAATACTTATCACATGACATTACCTCCGGCTTGTGGCAGTTGTGTCTCCAAAATGTGGTTACAGTATCTCTTTTCAATGGGGGGGGGAGACCCATCAATAAGCTCCCAGTTGTGCTGCTGTGGCATTAGTCCTATGGTGTGGTAAGTCCTTCCTGGGACAGTTCTGGCATTGAGCTGTCATGTTGTGTCAGTCTCCTCCCCTCCCCCAGTTCCATACTTTCTATTCCTAAGCAGCTTGGGTTTTCCTGCTCCACTTTCTTTTCTCTTCTTTCATATTTATTTTACAAAATTGCATTGCCACACTTGGTAAATTGCATTACAAATAAAAATAAAAATAAATACACGCTGGGTAGGGTATAGGTCCAATACAGGATTAAAGAGGAATGTGGAAGAGAAAGGAATGAATCGTTGATACAGAAACAGCACCAGGCATGCTTCTGGGGGGCATGTGGTAAATAAAGCTCCCAAAGCAGTATGTATCCCTTTATTTTTACTAATGTGATTGCTGCAAGAACAAAGCTTGTGTGATAAAATCTAAAGTCACTGGCCTTTTTTGATTAACACCACAGGATCCTGCAAATACAGTTTCCACACAGAAAAACTGGTCTTTGGGGGTATAGAATATTCCGAAAGGGAATAGAGATGGACCCTTCCAAAGTCCAAATGGTATTGGACTGGGGCCCACCTAAGACTTGAAAAGAGGTATAAAGCTTTGGGGGGGGCTTTTTTTTTACTAGCAATTCATCCCTGATTTTGCCCAGACAGCACCCCCATAACAGACTTGTTGAAAACAAAAAGCCTCCCGAATGTTAGGAAACATTCCAAAACCTGAACTGATTTTAAAACACCCAGACCCTGCTTTGCCTTTTGTTGTGCAAGTGGACACCAGCGATGTGGCATTGGGAGCAGTGCTACTGCAGAAAGACACAGAGGGAACCTTGAAGCTCTGTGCCTATCTATCTAAAAAGATTCAAGGAGGGGAACTGGACTGGCCTACTTAGGAGCGGACGCTTTTGCTGTAAAGTGGGCTCTGAAAACTTGGTGCCAGATTTTGGAAGGTGCACCCCATCCTTTTGAGGTCTGGACAGACCATTGTAATCTAGAGGCTTTACAGACCTGGAGAAAGTTAAGCACCAAGCAAAGCAGGTGGGTCAAGTTCTTCTACCAGTTCAAATTCAAGGTGAAATTATTTCCAGGAAAGCAAAATGTTTTAGATGATGCCTTATTGAGGCTCCCGCAGCACAACAGTAAGAGACAAGCCTCTATGGAGATGGTGTTCACCTTGCAGCAATTGGGTCTTGCTGTAACCATCTAAAACATAGGGAGGGGATAAGTTAGGCCTTAGCCCCAGATCTGATACACCAACATTTTAGCGAGGCAGCTGTAAAGGACCAGTGGCTGGAATCCAAGGGAGGGGGGGCTATGTTACAAACAAGACAGAATCTATGTTCCTGAGGAACTGAGACTGAAAGTTCTAAAATTGTTTCAGGAGACCAAAGCAGTGGGTCATTGGGGTTTCCCGAGAACCTCGCACATGATACACAGACAGTACTGGTGGGATGGTATCAGACAAGAAGTTGAAACATATGTAAAGGGGTGTCTCGTGTGTGCCAAAGCCAACCCGGTTGGAGGAAAACCCTGAGGACTATTGCAACCTTTGCCTACTTCTGGTAGCCCCTGGAAACACATAGCGATGGACTTTGTCCCTGATTTACCCAATAGCCATGGAAGAAACGCCATTTGGGCGTTTCTATTCTAGAAACGCTATTGGGTGTTTCAGATCTATTCTCCAAACAGGTGCATTTTGTAGGCTGCAAAGGCTTGCCAAATGCAACCAAATTCACTGATCTATTCATCTCCCATGTATACCAGCTCCATGGTTTACCTTCTAGAATTGTGAGTGATCGAGGCAGCCAGTTCATCTCCCAATTTTGGAAGCTATTGCAGAAAAAGCTGGAGGTCGAAGTTGTGCTGAGTACCTCTCATCACTCCCAATTGGATGGACAGACGGAGAGAGCAAATTCAACTCAGGAGCAATACTTAAGGTGTTACAGCAATTACTCACAAGATGACTGGTTTGATTTATTGCCACATGCAGAAGTTGCCTTTAATGGGGTCTATGGGTATGAACCAAAGACGCTGCCCTCATTAAGTGTAAAACCTATGGACCCTGTGCCATTGATACAGTGGATTACAAAAATAAAGGAGCCTTGGCCTCAGATAGTGACTGCTTTGGACAAGGCTAAGCGGGAGTACAAAAAAATTTGCTGAATGCAAGTCAGCAAGGAATGGAACTTAACTTAAGTCTACCTGTCTACCAAACATGTAAAGACTCAACAGTCAGCCAGAAAGCTGGGACTCAAATTTGTTGGACTTTTTACTGTAAAGAGACTGATTAACAATGTAACTGCTGAATTGGAATTGCCCAAGTCCTACAGACATTTGCACCCAGCATTTCATTTTAGCCTACTGAAACTAGCCCTGTCAATGGACCCATGGAGGATGAAGCAGACCCACCTTCACCCTTGGTGGTTGAAGGCGAACAACATTTTGAGGTGGCTAAAATCTTGGACTCCTGAATCCACAGAAGCTGCATTACTTATTTCTCTGGAAACACTTCCCCGAGTCCAAGAATGAATCGTTGTATGACCACCAGTGGTTAAATGCCTGTACTGCAGCCACTCACTCATAAACCACAAGATTGCAAATTCAATACTGGCCAGGGCTCAGGCTTGACTCAAGCCTGCATCCTTCCAAGGTTGCTAAAATGAGTATCCAGCTAGAGAGTCATGGACATTGTTTTTTTTTTTTCTGAGACATTGAGCCTTCTCTGTCAGAGAGCTCTGGTGCCACAATAAAATACAGTTCCCATGATTCCCTAACCCTAACCCTTAAAGTAGACTCAATTTGCACTATTTCTGGCAGTCTGCAAAAGCCCTAACTTATGCAAAGCATAAGCTTTCACAGGCTTGGTCTACTCCCTCAGATGCACAGAGTGAACTGTTGCCCAGGAAGGACCTCTACAATCAGACTATATGAATAGCCATAGAAATGCAAAACTTGTAGTATGGCGATGAGATTTTAACTATGGGTCTTGAGGGACAAAAGTAGAATGAATGATGTTGCCTAAGGCCAGGGTGGGTGAATGACCATATGAATGGTGGAGGGAGTTTTGGAATGTGGTGTGTGAAGGCTAGAAACTAGAAAAGAGATACGATAAACCAGCTAAGAGTGTCCTTATGAGGCTGGGGTGTTAACCTGTGTTATAATGTGTATAGTGTGTCAGGAAGCCATTGTCTCTGTTCAACCCACCATTGATCAATTGGAGTTTGTGGATATATTCTAATTCAGCTGTTTCTCTTTCTAATCTTCCTTTGTAGTTTCAAACACCACTGTTCTGTGCTCAGAGGTGGAAAGCCTGGGAAGAATGAAGTGTTCTGCAACAGGTCTGCAACAGGTCTCTGTGTCTCAATATATGTTAATCTCATGATTTCTATCTTTAAACAGATATTTTTCTAACTATTTATGTCCAATTATTTTTTCCTTTTGAATTCCTCATACAATTTATTTGTTTGTATAGCACAATCAATAAACATGACAGATTACAGCATAATAAACGAAAGAGGAAAGATTTCCCCCCCAACACACAAAAGTGCCTGCAGTCTAAATTTCAAGAGAAGCAGAAACAAAGGAGAAGGAGCTATTTATTCCAACACCAAAACTTTGAGAAACACTTAAAAAACAACAACCAACAACTTCACTATTTATACAGATTCATAAGGAATGGGATACAAACTTGAGCAGCCAGAAAATGATCCCACCTGTTGAACAATGGGACAAGAATAAAACATCCAGTTGATTTAATTATCCTGTTAAATAAGCACAAGTGAGAATGAGAATCAGACTGTCTCCCAAAACAGAGGCATTTAGCACCCATTGTGAAACCCTTTCCTTGTATGATGTTATGAATTCATGCTTAATTACATCAACATAAAAGGAATTATAGATGCAGTTCTACCCACTGAATTCATGCTTCAGTAGGTGCCATTTTTCACTAAGCACATCTCAAGTATACAATCAGTTGTTGTTATTTGCACACATGAAATTCTCAAAAGAATATAGGAAGCTCAGTTCTTCCCATATTCACTGAACCATAGTGTAGTAACATTATAATATACTTACATTCTACAAAGTAAGAGCTGGCATCAATCTTCCAGATAATTTGACCTCGGTGAGATCCGTTCACCCCACGATTCTTGTAGTCCAGGAAATTTTCAGACAAGACTTCATCTGTAAATTTTTAAGCCCCCACCCCACCAAAGAGATACAATTATTAGAGAGCAAAGAAAAGAGATGAAAGAACTGCCTTCTATTATTTATCTGGGTTTTGTTTTTACGGATAACAATGTGGTATCAGCTTAGCTCTTAAGATAAGTTACTTCAGGAAAAATCACAGCAGGCCATTTTTCCTCTTCACATCCCCTACCCTGTGCTCTTCTGTACATAAAATAAATGCAAATTACCCATGATCTCTTTCACTTATTCCAGCTCACAGCATTACACTGAATAAGCAAAGGTGCTGTATTTCAGTATGTGGTGCCATGATACCTCCAGTCAATTGATTAAAAAAAATTAACCTAACATTCTCCTCAAATAATATTTGCTTTACAGATTGTTCCATCTAATTTCAGGAGGCTATATGAAGAGAAAGGTCTTCTCCACAAGGGATGTTACAAGTTCCCAGAACAAGATACAGTTATCATTCTGCTATAAAGCAGGCATGTATGCTCTAGTGAATTTTAAATCTGCCAAATTTTCAACCTCAGTATTAGCATTAGTATTGAGTCTTGCCCACACAAAATAATTTTTGAAGTGTAAATTTCACATCCGAAAGAAACAGAAAATACAGCCTGGCAGAGAAAAATAACTATTAAAGTTGCTTTTTGACATCAAATAATGAAAGCACCTAGTGACATGCTTTGGGGACACCTACATGGCACCACTGGGCAGGTGTGTGGTATCTCTGTGTGGACTACACCAAGAGACAGCCCATAGGAGGGTTGACACCTGGTGTGGGTCATTTTCCTACTGCGGTAGGAAATTTTCCTACTGCGGTAAAGCGGCTAGTGCACCCTCTGTGGCTTTGTTGCCTCCTGACTCTCTCACTGGGGAGAGAGTCAGTCCAGCAATGAAGTCATGAGGGGTGAGCAGCAGGGAGGATGTGGGGCAAGCCCCTACCACCACTTTGGCAGCCCCCCCCCGCACCAGGTGTTATCTAGCCTGGTGACACCACTACCATATGATTATAAATATTTTTAAATAATCCAGGAAAAATTGGACACTATCCTTTTTATAATCTTTCACCAAAATTTTAACCTTCACAAATATTTAGTTATAATTATATACAGGCATATTTTCACTTGAACAACGTGGGGGGAAAGTCATATATTCATATATATATATATAGATATAAATATATATTGCCTAAAAACCCCTCTTGTAAGAGGGACTACTGGAGCCTGTTGGGGATCCAAAGAATTTAATAACAGTGGTGGTAGAAGAAGAAGAGGATACAGAAGAGGAACCACTGAAAACTTGGACTGAAGAGCAGATCAGGCTCATTAAATGCTGGCCTTCTATGGCTATATAAGGATGCCTACACACCCTTTTATAGAAGTTACCAGCAAACAATTCAGAATATAGAGAAAAGAAGCGGATGACTGAACTCTTATTTATTTTTTTCCTTTTCATTGAATGGACTGTGATATTCGAAAAGCAACTTACGCACGTTGAATTTTGGATGTAAAAAGGACATAAGGCGTCAATAAAGCAAGTAGCCAAAGTTGGGAAAGCAGGGAAGGCGGAGAAGTGGAGAAGGAGGAAGCTAAGAGGTGGAGAGTAAGTGCAGAAGAGACGGCTGGGAGAAGAAGCGGAGAGGTGGAAGCATGGAGCAGGATACAAGGAGAGCTGGGAGAAGAAAGACATGGAGCTGTGGAGCCGCAACTGGGAGAAGGAGGTGGTAGGGAAAGCAGAGAGAAAAGACGCTGAGCAACAGAGACGAGGAGGAAGGGCTGGACGAAGGTGGAGATGAAAGAGCAGAGGGAAAAAGCAGAGCTACAGAGTGGCAGAGTAAAGATCTGGGAAAGGAAAGACCTTGAGCGGTGAGCGGTGGAGAAGTGTATGAAGGGCTAGGTGAAGTTGGAGGCGGAAAAAGTGGAGGCGAGGAGTAAAGAACTGGAAAAAGAAAGATGCTGAACAGCATAGTTGTGGAGCAAGATCTGAATGAAAGAGGAGGTAAAAAAATGGAGACATAAATTCAAGATAAATTTAAGATGTTGAGTGGTGGAGGTGCAGAATAGAACAGAACTGGGTGAAGAAAGAGGTGGAAAAGCAGAGGTGGAAAGAATAGAACTGGGAAGAGGAAGAGGAAAGACGTGGAGAACCGGAGCTGTAGAACAAGAAAGACGCAGAGACCTGAGAGCAGCAATAAAGTAGGAGCAGAACCTGGAGAGGGAAAATGCGAGGGCTTGGGAGGAGAAGTGGTGATTCAGAGCATAAAGCCTGGAGTACAGAGGGGGGAAAATAGGAGTATAGAACATAAAGAACAAAGAAAATACAAGGTACTGCTAGAGCTTTCTAAAACACTGGTTATTTCATTTCATAATTGTTTTAAGGATTGGAAAGACTTAAATGGTCATCTGTCAGGGATGCTTTGATTGGGAATTCCTGCATGGCAGG
>CM034710.1:57972289-57988625 GCA_020142125.1 Phrynosoma platyrhinos
ATATATATAGAGAGAGAGAGAGAGAGAGAGAGAGAGAGAGAGAAATAAGGAATAAACTAAAGGTGTATAAAAAGAGGGGGGAAAATCAAATAAATAAGAAAACCTCATCTGAAGCCCACAGAGTATGAAATTTAGAAATCATCTATATTTGAAGTAAAAATAGAAGAGACTGAATTGAGAAATTGAATTGAGTAAGAATATTTGCAGATAAATAAATTGAAAACACATCGGGAGAATTGGAATTTGGAATGATATTGCTGTGAAATAGACAAAGCTGAATGGGGGGTTAATTGAACGGTGAAGACAGACTGAATGTTTCACTAATCTATGTTGTTATGATAAACTGAATAAGATTGTTGGGATTGTTGTATGTATTTCAGCTTTGTAGAAAAATATGTTGCTTCGTTCTCTGGTATATGTACATAAAAGGGGTGTACAGAGATATAAAAATTTCAAGGAGCGGTGTATTAAAATTAGAGGACTTCCAGAATGAATGAATGAGGATCTATATGGTACCCTGACAGCAGCAATGATGGAATATTTAGGACTCACTGAAGAAAGAATGGAAATGGAGATTGCTAAAATCTTTAGAGTTAACTCAATATTTGTGAGAGAAAGAAAAGCACCAAGAGATATAATTATGTGTTTCACCAGAACCAAAATAAGAGATTTAATAAATCAGACAAGTTATGATACTACATTAAGGATAGATAATAAAGAAATGAAAAATTTCAATGATATCCCACCATCAATAATGCTAGGTAGACAAAAATACAAATCACTGACAGAACTGTTAAAAAAAAGAACTGAATACAGATGGGAGCGGATTAACCTTCATGTGGAGACAGAAAAGATATAAGATAGAAAAAGCAAAAGAAATGGAAAAGAAACTAAGTAAGGGAGAAAGAGAACATTGAGAAGAATGTCAAGTAGTGACACGTGCTAGAAGCAGACAATAGGAAAAAGAAAGGACGGGTGACAAAAATATTAGGGGAGCAAAAGAATTAGAAGAAGAACTTATATTCAGAAGAAGAAGAAAAAGGAGAAATTAGAGCAAGAACGGAGGCAACACGAAGAAGATTTAGATGAAGGAAGTGTAAGTGTCAGTGAAGAAGAGGAGGAAGGGGAAGAAGTGGAGGAGGAGGGAGAGGAGGAGGAAGAAGAAGATAATATGAGAATATAAAATAAAATTATAATAAAAGACAAATCAAAACAAGATCTAAGGGGTGGAAGGGGTGGAATAAAACAAAACAAAACAATAACATAAATAAATATAATAACAACAAATAAGAATAAAAATATAAATAATAATCATGGTGACCAAGAATAAATACTATGACACTCTAAAAGGAAATAGTGTATGAATACAAGGAGAAGAAAAGAGAGAAAATACAAGAATATGTGAGAAGACAAAATATAGCACACTTAACTGAACACCAGAAAAAAGAATTAAACAGGGATATAACAGAAAAAGAAATATCAAATGTAATTAGGAAAATGAATTTGGGAAAAGCACCTGGACCTGATGGTTTCCCAAGTTTATATTATAAAAAAATGGAAGAAATCTTAGTTAGATCTCTAAAAAACACACACACATTAAAAACAACATTAAAAAAGATGCCCGGACCTGAAAGAAAACTTTTTGAAAATGATGCACCATTGGTACTTGTACCCAACTAAACTGAATATATATATATATATATATATAAGCCAGGAAGCTCAAATTGTTGGAAATGTGCCAAAGGAGTGAAGGAACATTCCATCATATGTGGTGGAAATGTAAATTTGCAAAGAAATATTGGAGAGCAATCCATTTGAAAATAATGGAAATATTACAAGTTCAAATACAATGGTGTCCAAAATTTTTCCTTCTGAATATGACTCATGAAATAGAAAAAACAACTGAGAAAGAATTTGGAAGGATATTACTATATATGGTGTCAATAGCAAGAATAGCATTTGCAAAATACTGGAAAAAAAGAGAAGTACCAAATGTAGAAGAAGACGCAATAAACACGGACATCTTAATGGCTTTAATTCAGAATAGGTTTGTAGAGAGGAGAGACACGCAATGGGAACTGGTTAAAATTATGGGATAAAATATAAGCAAAGTAAATAATTAAGAATCAACTAAAAATAGATGCTTTAAGTTTATAAAAGGTACAGAGAAATTTGGTTACTTTTATAAATCAATTATAGGAAAGCGATAATTGTAAAAAATTGGTAAAAGAAAAAGAAAAGGAAAGTAGAGGACATAATATTGATGAAAGATATTGGAGTCCTAGGGTAATTTTAGATAGAAAGAAACATTTAATTTAGCTTAAGGTAAGAAGAAGTCATTCGTGAAATAAGAAGATTGATAAATTATTTACTAATTATAAGGATAGATCAATGCTGTTTTTTGTTTTGTTGTTGTTGTTGTTGTTGTTGTGTATTTGTCTATTTGTTAGGTATGTAAATGTTTGTATGTATATATGTGTAATATGTTTGTCTTTGTCTTTGAATATTATGTAAATATTGTGCTTTATTTAATAAAATTAATAAAAGAAGTCATATATGGATTTGTGCAAAGTTTGCACGTACAGTGGGCACTCAGTATCCACGGACTTGCCATCTGTGGATCTGAAAATTTGTGGACGGTAAGCCCGCATTGTCCCCAATGGTGGTGTGTGCATGTGGCCACGCCACCATTAGGGACAGTCTCCATTGTCCCCAGTGGTGGCGTGTGCACGCCACCGCACTGCCATTAGGGATAATTGAGGCTTGCCTGCAGTCCCATTCTACCTAATGGTGGCACAGCCACCAATGGGGACAACAAAGGCTGTATTATATTATATTATATATCTTATACATATTATATAGTCTCCTGCATGGAAAGAATGACTGTGTGGAACTGAAAATGCAACAATGAAAAAAACTTAATCCAAAAACCTCAATTAAAAGTAACCCAATATTCAGATAGATATCCCTATGGAATTGATGCCTGTATGCCACACATTCAAATACTGAAATCATTGTGAGATCCTGAATTCGCTGACAGATGAGCATTTATCTTTCCAGTGTATCTTTTTAGTCACCAATATTTTGACATGAGGATTTGAAGAATCCTTTTATGTTAAGCCTTAGCTAAGTTGCAAGAAGCATATAAACAATTTAAAGTCATCCATATAGCTGTAAATTTCAAAGATTGTGCCAATATTGAATTGATATGCACTGGGAGAATTGCTGTGCTTTACAAACTGGATTAACCATGGACATATCATATCTTCTACAAAACTTGTTGCCAAACTAAATCAGACAACAACACCATTCTTCCAGTTTCTACAGCTTTGACATGAGTAGAAAAATACAGTTTGCCTAGATCATATACTATGAGATTTTTTTCTTAAATGGTCCACCAAGAAAAGCAAGAGATTTAAACAGATTTTATAATATGCCCAGCAGAATAGAAATGGCATTTTGAAACAATTCCATAATTTTTAATAAACTCAAATCTTAAAGAAAATGTTTACAATTCTATTTACCAATGGTATCTTACTCCATATAAACTGAGAAAGATCTGTCATGTAAAAATACAAAAGCTGATGATCTTCATATTTTGGGGGAATGTCAGAAACTTAAAAAATTATAGGAATCTGTGTCACCAATAATTAATCATTTAAAGGGGTAATAAAATATAAAAGCAATCCTATTGTGTATATTGAATATAACTGTAGAGCATGTTTGCTTACTAATGATTAATTCTTTACTCACAACAGCAAAAATATGGATTGTCCAGTTTTGGTAGTGAAAAAAAAATCCTCCAACAACAACTTGGCTATGGAAGTCATGGGAAGTGCTTTCATTGTCTAAATTAACATACAGTGGGCCCTCCTTATCCGCAGATTTGCCATATGCAGATTTGATCATCTGTGGATGGCAAGCCTACACTGTCCCCAATGGCGGTGTGTGCATGTATCTGTGCTGCCATTGGGGACAATGAGACAAGTCCTCCCTCCTCCCTTCCTTCCCTCCCTCTCTCCTTCCTCCTCCTGTGAGGCTCCCCTGGGCTTAGTTTGGGGGAAGAGGCTGCCACATCGAGTCAGCGCTGGCGCAGGGGTTTGGGGGTGGAGGCTCCGAGACCCAAGACCCTGTGTTGGCTCCCTGCGGCCAACGGGGCTCCAGCCTCCTCCCCCAAAGTCAAGCCCAGGGCAGAAGCCTTGCAGGGGGAGGAAGGAGGTAAGGAAGAAGGGGGGAAAGAAGGAGGGAGGGAGGACTTATCACATTGTCCCTCCCTCCCTCCTTCCTTTTTTCCCTTCCTCCTTCCACTGCAAGGCTTCTGCCCTTGGCTTGGTTTTAGGGGAGGAGGCTGGAGCCCTGTTGGCTGCAGGCAGCTGGCACAGGGTCTTGGGTCTCGGAGCCTCCTCCCCCAACCCGAAGGCCAAGTCCCTACGACAGGACTGACTCCCTGAGGCTGATGGGGCTCCAGCCTCCTCCCCCAAAGCTAAGCCCAGGGAAGCCTCACAGGGGGAGGAAGGAGGGAGGGAAGCAAGGGAGGAGGGAGGGAGGACTTGTCTCATTGTCCCCAATGGCAGCACGGCAGCATCTGCGGATTTTTATATTCCCCCATGCAGAACAGATCCCCCACAGATACTGAGGGATAACTACGTATATTACAAATAAGAACTTAATTAGCGGAATAATATTTCAATATCTTAATTCAGATATGTACTATTTGAAATGATAAAAGGGTTTATAAAAAGGGACATGGTAGCATAGTGGTTAAGATGCCAACTTTAACGATCACAAGGTCAGCAGTTGAAGACCCATGCATCGCGTGATGGAGTCAATAGTCCCAGCTTTTTCCAACCTAGCAGTCTGAAAGCATGTAAAAGTGCAAGTAGATAAAAAGGTACCACTTTGGTAGGAAAGTAACAGCATTCTGTGCAGTCATGCTGGCCACATGACCATGGAATCATCTTTGACCATGCTGGCTCTCTTGGCTTAGTAATGGAGATGAGCACTGCCTCCTACAGTCGGACACGACTAGACAAACTTGTCAAAGGGGAAACCTTTACCTTTCACCTTTATAAAAAGCTATGAAGAAAATTTAGTTAGTTTTTGAATATATAAAAGTAAGAAGACTGTTTTCTAAGCTTCAAAAAATGGGTAACAGCCTCCTTGCATTGTAAAAAAGATGTTACAACTGGAAACGCTCATATTAGAGATTAGATCAAATTAGTAATTCTATCTAGAGTTAACCCATAGAATCAACAGCCCTTCCTTAAGCACTGACTGCCATTCAGGAACTGATTCAATGGGTTTTCTCTAGTTGGGGTCAGCAACTGGATTTAGCCCAGCAAAATGAAGCATGAAGTGAATTGCAATAGCAACAATTAGCTGAAATATTAAAGCATTTTAAAAATATTTTTATTATTTCAATAAAATAAACAATTTACCAATATATCAATATTATTACAATGTTTCATTCTGAATTACCATCCCTTCCCTTCCCCTCCCTTCCCCAAATTACAATACAGAAAGGAACAGATTTTCTTTCAATCCTTTTAACATTACCATTTTTCTTTTATACCAATACACATAATTACTAATACTCTTCAAGACATTCACCAGTTATTAATCTAGAATTTCATTTGTTTATTAAATCTGGTATTCTTTTTATACATAAAACTAAGAATTGTTTTCATATATTGTCAAATAAATATTCTTTTACATTCCCTCTTGCCAGTCTAACTTTGTATGTTAATTTCTTGGATAAAGCTATGGCCCATATCCTGTTTATTCTCTAGTGTTTTCCAGTTTTTCACTATTTCTAACCTTCCTGCATGTAACATTAATAATATAAGATCTTTATTAATTAGATTTTTATTCTCATTTTCATTATTTTACTCCATTATTAATTTTATATTACTTAAGGTGATAATAATACCATTTCTGAATGATTTTCAAGGTATTATCTTTAATTTGAGCCAAACCTATTTATAAAATCATTTATAAATTTATAAATGTACAGCTGTTCCTCCATTTTCACAGACTTTAAGTCTGCGACCCTCGCTTATCCGCGAGGGATGAATGGAAGGGCACAAAATGGGGCACGCATCTGCAGTGTGCACCCACTTGCCCCCTCAGACATGCGCCTCCATTCAAGCCAATGGCCATTCAAGCCAAGAACTTTATTTGCATCATATAGGTTTATCGGATTCAATTTATTTTTCAATTGGTCTAGTTGTATGGGCTTATCCCCCAGAAATAAATCAATTATTCTATACATTCCTTTCTCTTTCCACTCTTACAATTTATTATATTTATTTTCCTTGAACAGATGTTATAAAAATAGACAAAGTGTTGGTAGAGATGGAGCTAACAGTATCTCATAACTTAACCATATATTAAGCAACCCTTCTGTAAACGGATTTCCTTGTCTTCCTTGTAATTTTATCATTTTATCTACAAATACAGTCGGCCATTGAATTTTGTAGCTTTGACACTCGTGGCTTTGATTATTCACAAGTTTATCCCTGCATGTGCATGCACTCCTCTTGATCCTCCCTCCTAGGCTTTTACCCTCAGGGGAAAAAGTCCAGGAGGGAGGTAGCATCTGGGAAGGCTGCATGCATGCCCCTCCTTCCTTCCCCTGTGCTTTAGCCAGCTGATGCAAACCAGCTAAAGCACAGGGGGATGAAGAGGAGCATGCACACTTGCCCCTCCTGCCTTCCCCTGCTTATTCATGGTTTTTCCACTTTTGTGGGGCCCCTAACCCCTGTGAAAGTGGAGGGCTGACTGTATTTTTTCCACCCTTGCCTTTGATATTGTACTTATCTCCATTTGTACCCAAGCAATTAATTTGTCATCTTTTACAAATTTCTCCAACTGAGTCAACTGGAATGCATACAATTTTAAATTTGGTAATGCTAAACCTCCTATTGATTGCACATATTTAGTGCTATTAACAAACTTTAAAGATTCCACGCCCCATCCCATGGCTATAAATTCTCTTAAGAATTCTTTTCCCCAGTTCTTAATTCTGTATCAGTACAAAAATTTTCCCCTTGTATCAGTACAAAAATTATATGAAAAAGGAAGAAGAATTTGGGCAGAACATGGGCTTTAACAGCTGCTAATCTGCCTAAAAGCAGAAACTGCAACTTGGATCATTCTTTTAGTTCATTTTGTGTGCTCTGGAATTTTTCCTTATAATATCTATATATCAAATGAACTATGTTTTTTGTTTAATAAAAAACCCTGGATACTTATAACTAGAAAAGCTAATTGAAAAGTTTGACAATCTCTTCAAATCTAACTGGCTTTCTTTATACATACAGTGGGCCCTTGGTATCCACTGGAGTTTGGTTCCAGGGCCACCCACTCACACCAAAATCTGTGGATGCTCAAGTACGATTATATACATTAGCGTAGTAAAGTGGCATCCCTTATACAAAATGGAAAATCAAGCTTTGCTTTTGGGTTTGTTTTTGTGTGTGTGTGTGAATATTTTTCAACTGTGGTTAGGTGAATCCATGAATGCAGAATCCATGGATACAGAGGGCTGACTTTACATTCAATATTTTTGATTTGTCGTAATTTACTGTGAGCTGTGTGTTATTCCAATAATTTGACTGGACTGAGACATATTATTCCTGTTCTTTTCCTACCAGCAATCAGTTACCTATGCCAAAAACAACAACTCTTTTAAAAATATGGGCATGGATGCTATTCAAATGAATATGAAATCTGGGAGAACGAATCAAAGTAATGTTATACATCAGTAGTCTTCAAACTGTACTCAAAGAAGTGCAATGATTACTTGAATATTTGTTAGTTCTTCAGTGATATCATATATTTTATTGAGGAGACACAGTGTTGGCTCCACTGCAAAACACATTAGCATGGACAATGAAATATGTCTTTGAGCAGTGGTTGTTGGGGATATATCTGTGAGGGCAACAGTGTACCTGGAACTGGAAGCATGCCTGAGAGTCAACACACAATTTTGCTATTCACTCATATAAAAGGTTTGATTGAACACTATAGGCAGTCTTCCCCTACGTGCACAATGACAGGGGAATGTTGGATGTGTTCCAGAGCACAGCCTCTGTTCAGCTGGAATGGAAATGGGCATGTTCCATATGAACCAACTGTGCTTCCAGATACTCTAAAATGCACAGTGGTTCACATGGCAAGTGGAAAATTGCAGCAGTGATTTTTTTTAGAAATCACTGCTATATAATAATAATAATAATAATAATAATAATAATAATAATTTTATTTTTAGCCTGCCCCTCTGCAAAGCAATCGAGGCGGCGTACAAGTTAAAACAAGACAACAGTTAAAACAATTCCGTCTCCCCCAATCCCTAGCCCACCCACCCCATAAAAGTTGAATTAAACCAGTAGAATAATTAAAATAACAAACTAAATCAACACAATAACTTAAACCTTAAAACGAACAGTGGTGGCTGGGAGCAGCAGCCATCCAACTCTGCTAGGGTGGGAGAGTTATTCCGGGAAGGCCTGTCAGAAGAGATCCATCTTGACTGCTTTTTTAAAGCAGTCAAAAGTGGTAATAAGACGGATCTCATCTGACAGGCCATTCCATAATCTTGGAGCCGCGACAGAGAAGGCCCTCTGGGAGGTCTGCGACAGTCTAGTTTTCATAGGCTGCAGCAGATTCCTCCCAGAGGACCGGAGTGCGTGGGGGGGGGGGAATTGTACGGGAAGAGGTGGTCCCTGAGATAAGTTGGACCCAAGCCATGTAGGGATTTAAAGGTCAAAACCAACACCTTGTACTGCACCTGGAAACTAATCGGCAGCCAGTGGAGAGATTTCAGCACAGGTGTTATGTGCTCTCTCCTAGATGTTCCTGTGACCAACCTGGCTGCCATATTTTGGACCAATTGAAGTTTCCGGGTTAGGCACAAGGGTAGCCCCATGTAGAGTGCATTACAGAAGTCCAAATTGTGAGACTACCAGAGCGTGTACTACAGTTTTGAGATCCCTAGTCTCCAGGAAAGGCCACAGCTGGCATATCAGCCGAAGGCACTCCTGACTGTTGCATTCACCTGATTAGTCATGTGAAGCAACGAATCTAGGAGTACCCCCAGACTGCGAACACAGTCCTTGGAGGAGAGTGTGACTCCATCCAGGACTAGAAGTTGTATTCCCAAACGTGATTTTGGGCCTGTCACTGTTAGTACCTCTGTTTTGTCTGGATTCAGTCTCAATCTGTTTTTCCTCATCCAATCTATTACCGCCTTAAGACAATCATTGAGAGGAGAGGCGCCATCTGAAGTCTGGACAGATGATCAGGTCATGGAGAGATATATCTGGGTGTCATCAGTGTACTGAAGACACCGTGCTCCATGCCGCCGAATGATCTCTCCCAGTGGCTTCATATAGATATTAAATAGCATTGGGGACAGGATGGCGCCCTGAGGGATGCCACAATTAAGCTCTATTCTAGAAGAGCGACTGTCCCTGAGCCTCACCCTCTGGGATCTGCCCGAGAGAAAGGAACAGAACCACTGCAAAGCAGTGCCTCCGATTCCTAACTCTCTCAGGATGGAGTGGTCTATTGTATCAAAGGCCACTGACAGGTCCAAGAGCACCAGCAGGGTCACACTACCCCTGTTGATACCCAAGCAGAGGTCGTCAGCCAGAACAATCATGGCAGTCTCAACTCCATATCCTGTCCTAAAGCTGGTTTGAAATGGATCGAGATAATCGGTTTCATCCAAGACAGTTTGGAGTTGTGAAGCAACCACCCTCTCGATCACCTTGCTTAAAAAGAGAAGCAAGGAGACCGGTCTATAGTTATTCCTCTTCCAGGGGATCAGGGAAGGCTTTTTCAGTAGGGGCTTAACCACCGCCTCCTTTAAACAAGATGGAACAATGCCTTCCTTGAATGACACGTTGAGTGAATCCCGAAGGAATACCCTCAACACGTCCCCCCCGACGACCAGCCATGACAGACAAGGATCTAGAGGGCAGGTCGTCTTCCTCACTCTATCACGGAGCTTGTCCATGTCATCGGTACTCACAGATTGAAGCTGATCCAATAAAATGCCATCAATGGAGTTGCTGGACACCTCATCAGTATAGTATAGCACTATACTTAGTGCTATAGGGGAATATTTTATATGCCCTTCCATAACCAAAGCACCTTGATCCAAACTTGATCTTTCATTAAGTTTCCTTCACTGTGGATTTCAGTAGAATTGGAATCAAGATTTCTATACAAGAAATAAGCTCATAAGTATATTGAGAAAAACCTCACTAATTAGATCCTTTTTGGTATTACATACAACTTTAGTGAGATTTGCCTTTCAGGGGGAAAGTAAAATTAAAGGCAAAATGTGGTTTTTAAAGCAAAGTTTCAGCAGCTAATTAGGTCAAAAATATTTTTGATATAAACTTAAAAGAAATGGTTGAATAATAAAGGAGAAGAACAAATACAGCCTAGAAATTGGACCCTAGAGGTTTTGTGCATAATGAACTTTTATCAACTATCTTTTTAAAATGTTTTGGTTTTCTCAGAAGGATACTGAAGAAGAAAGCTGACTGAATATCAATAAGCGCAGTATAATATTATCCCATGTGGAGTCATGAACTAAGGCACATGAAATGATAGTTTATGTCCCAGACTTGTGTTATGCTTTTGAAACTTAGGTTACCTAAGTTGTTTGATACAGATTATTTTGGGGGCTACATTTCCCAGAATCCCCTAGCCAGTGTCTCCACTGAGTGTTCTGGGAGCTTCATTCCAAAAAGTAACATCCCCAACTCTGACTTGCAGGGCTTAGTGCAGGGGTAGGCAACCTTTCCCCTTTAGGGGCCAAGGGACTTCAGGTCCCAGAAGCCTCAGCCATGTTGGCCAATAGTCCCATATTGGCCAATAGCTCCTGGGATTCTGGGAGCTGAAGTCCCTCGGCCCTTAAAGGGGAAAGGTTGCCTACCCCTGGCTTAGTGGGACAGAGTGAGGCTTAATATTGCACCTGAGGTTAGATTAGCTAGTTTAGGGGTGCCACCAGTTGTTTTCAAAATTCTCCACTTTGATTAACACACTTCCCTGTAGTGCTACATAACAACATCTCACCCAAAGGAAGGTTTACCATTTGGTACAGGAAACTGCTCTTTGAGGGCAAAGTACTTCTATACCTGAAAGAATGCAAAAAGGCCCTAAGGCAGTGATAGTGAACCTTTTAGGCAATGAGTGCCGAAACTAAATGGCCTTCCAGCACCGGGTGTTACCCTGTGCTGGAGGCAGGAGTTCCGAGGGGGAGGGGAAGTCCTCCTCTTCTCCACTCTGCATGCCAGGGAAAATGGCTTTGCGTGCCATCTTTGGCACACATACCATAGGTTTGCCAACATGGCCCTAAAGGTTGCCTCTTTGTCAGATTGTGCAGTCTTGTGGTTGATGTGCCCCCTTGTCACCAGATCCCAACTCAGAAGGGAAGTGAGACGTGGAGAGCTGATGAGATTCAGGGTGCATCTACACTTTAGAAATAATGCCAAGAATTCAGAAAAGAGTTCAAGATAAAACTAAATTAAAAGAAATAAAAATTCCAAAAAACAACAACATGTTTAATCTGGAAAATACCTAAGCCAACCAGTCAGTTATAGGTATTCTGTATTCCACACTACCTAAGCTTCTGCAAGAGAAAACTGCAGATGGCTTGAACCGGACAGTAGAAGTCATACCACAAAAACCTCCATATCTAGGAAATCAGGTTTTTCCAGATGCCATTGCCTGCTGGAAAATTTACAGACAAGCTGCTATAAAAGTGGCAAACAATCTGGAAAATTTTATGTGGTGAGACTGTCACTAAGATGCTGACTCTGTTGATTACAAGATCGGCAGGTTGGCAGTTTGAGGCCCGGGTGCTGCATGATGGGGTGAGCTCCCATCACTAGTCCCAGCTTCCTCCAACCTAGCAGTTTGAAAGCATGCAAATGCAAGTAGATAAATAGGTACCACTTCGGTGGGAAGGTAAACAGCGTTCTGTGGAATCATGCTGGCCACATGATCATAAAGTAGTCTCTGACAACACTGGCTCTTCCGTTTAGTAACAGAGATTAGCACTGCCCCCTATGGACAGACACAACTTGACAACCTTGTCAACAGTGAATACATTTACCTTTACTTTTAGTGATCTCAAGACACATTTCTGTGAAAGAATCTGGTTTTAACAACAAAGAAGGAGTGGTAGGAGAAAAAGGGTAGAAGTATATTTACTAATATAACAAATAAGAATTAAACCCACCTGAATTTTAAAACTGTGTGTAGTATAATTAGCTGTCTAAGTGGTTTACAACTGTAAGCTCATTGCCCACCAACAGCTGGGTACTCATTTTAGCGACCTCGGAAGGATGCAGGCCTGAGTCTAGCCTGAGCCCTGGCTAGTATTGAACTCACAACCTTTCTCACACAATTGCTGATTTTATGGCTGACTGGGAATGCAATTTCCTCGGAGGAGGTCGCTAAGGTGCATTATGCAAGCACATGCCTTGAAGGGTAAGTGGCCAAATGGCTTGTGCATTTATATTACAAGGGGACACCTGTTTTAAATGACCTACAAGCACTGAAGCAAGAAGTGCAGTCGAAGACAGAGTACGCAGAAACATTCTGCTGGTTGGAGGTGAGAGTGGCAGGCTGGTCAGAGGTTACGCAGGTCCCATAATTCAGTATTGGGTTACATCTGGATATCTTGGAATGGGTCATCTCTAGGGACAACCACACCACCTTGATGGAATGGCTCATGCTGGTGGATAAAGGAGAAATTATCAAGGAAATAGTTAAGCAATGACAAAGCCTGAGAACCAAACCTGTTTCCAAAAAACCACAACTGAAAATGGGACAATACAGCAATAGAACATGAGACATGGATGCATCTTGGCTTGTGTCTACACTGTGGAAAATTGGGACACTTGGCCACAAACTGCCCTGAGAGAGAGTCTACGACCTCCCCCCAAGCTGGTAAGAAACCAACTAGCAAGAAAGAATAGGGCAAAAAGAAAATGGGTAGAACAACGGAACTAATCCTACACTTGTATCTGGAGTCAGGGCTTTAGAAGAGAATGAGCTGGCAGCAGTGGAGATGGCCACAGAGAGTTCCAACAGTGACAGAGAGCCAGCAAGGAATGACAAAATGATGTGGCTTTAGTTTAGACCATGCTGAAAAGCAGGTTGGAGAATATAGACACACTGCAACCAGGCTGAGTGGTAGTGTTATGCCATTCTTTTTTGCCAGTCAAATTAGGAAATCCCAGTGGGGAAGGGGATGTTAATTGTAGATATTCTAGATTTGGGGTACACCAAATGCTGCATGAATCCAGCAGCAGCAGCTGGTTTAAGGACTGCACCCAGAAAATATAGAAGAACCAATAAATTTTGTCCAAATGGATAGGAGTATCATGTAAGGTGGGGTGTAGTAAATAGGCAGACCTCCGCAGTGCTTTGGGACATGGGAGAGTACTGGGAGGTCATTCAATTTGTGTAGGCTGCTACCACTGACTATTCTGTGGTACTAGGAATAGACTGGCTGGATTTTTATGATTCTTATGTACATTGGCAAAAGTGGTAGCTGAACCTTCTGCATAAAGATTGCAAAACACAAACCCTAGCAAACCACAGGTCTCCCAAAGAACCCCAGGGAGTTAAAAAAAACTGAAGGGGAGGACTCCCTGAAACCTGAAAAACTGGGATGGGTGCATGAAACCAGTGACCCAGATATCTCTGTTAGGTACCAGGATTTAAGAGGAGTGTTCTATGAGAACGAGAGTGACCTCCTATCCCTCCACTGTAATAGACTGTAGTATTAAAATTGACCCTGAAGTCAAACTCCCTATAATTCAAAGTTGTACTCTATGGGCTCATTCCCACTTACATTTAAACCAGTTTGCAATTTGCTTTCACTCTGGGTCGGTGAATCGATTCCAGTCAATGCGGCCTTCCCACTATGGAAGCAGGTGTTTTCCTTATTTGCTTTTTTTTTTGGCACAACTGTCATTCCCACTAGTTTGTACCTCTTTAAAATGCCTGTCAATCATCGGTGATGCAACGGGCAACACATTCAAGAAAAGACAGGAAGGAGTCATGGGTGCCGTGGCCAGAATTCTCCCCTGGGATGCATGGATCCATGGGTGTCATGGAGAACTCTCCCCCAGGATGCACACGCCCATGGGTATCATGGAGGTCTTCCCCGAGATGTATGTATCCATGGGTGTCATGGAGGACTCTCCTCCAGGATGCACACGTCCATGGGTATCATGGAGGACTCTATCCTGAGATGCATGTGTCCATGGGTGTCATGGAAGACTCTCCCCGGGATGCATATATCCATGGGTGTCATGGAGGACTCTCCCCTGGAATGCATGCGTCCATGTGTGTCATGAAGGAGTCTCCCCTGGGATGCATGGGTCCATGAATGTCATGGAGGACTCTCCTCTGGGATGCATGGGTCCATGGGTGTCATGGAAGAATCTTCCCCAGGATGCATGTAATTTTTTAAAAAATGGACAGTTTACATACTCCATTGCTTTTGCAATTACTCGTCTCGCTGAGCCACAGTCAGTCCACTCACCCGGCTTGCTACCTGCACATAGTGTGTGTGTGTGTGTGTGTATACACACACACACACACACACACACACACACACACACACACACACACACACCACACCTCTAGGTCACACCACAAAGGCAGCACTGAAAGGGGGGAAATGTCTGTGCCAACCCCTCCCCTTCAGTTTGATGCGACTTAGGTCTGTCATTCCCACTTGCTGAACATGCTTGGTAATCACTTCTTTTCAAAAGGACTGGCAACAAACCAGTGTCTGAAAAGAGAGGGTTTTTTGCATTTGTCTCGCTTCAAAGCAAGTCCAAATGATTGCAGTCACATCTGAAACTATTTCAAATGGGGACGAGACACATTTAAAGTGATCAGCAAATTGATGTAAATAATAGTGGGAATGAGCCCTATGACTCCCAGGGAAATGGTAGCTCTAAGAGAATTTGTTGACAATAACTTTGCTAGGAGTTTCTTCTGCCCAACAACCTCAACAACGGGGGCCCCTGTGATCTTCTGGATTCATATAAAATGGCTTTTAACTGCCCTTTGCAGGTTTCTGAATATTTGGTTGTGCCTTTTGAACTGGCAGGAGTCTGAGGTGTTTTTATGCATCTGATAAATGAAGTCCTTCATGAGTTTTTGTATAAGGCGTCTATTTAGATTATGTGTTAATATTTTCCCAAGACATAGACTTTCATGTCAAATTGGTGAGAAAGATACTTTAAAAACTACTGGACAATCAATTGCTTGTCAAGCTGCCAAACTGTGAGTTTCATAAGCAAAAGGTAGACTACTTCAGGTTTTGTATAATCATTGCTGGCACTAAGATGGATTTGAAAAAGGTATCTGCAGTGTTGGAGTGGGAACTCTCTAGAATCTGAAGACAACTGCAAAGCATCCTGGTGTTCTGCTAATTCCTATAGATAGTTAATACCTAACTTTGCTCAGGTAGTCTTATCTTTCACCTGTTGAAAACAAAAAAGAAAAAAGACAGAAAGAATCTCAGAAAAGTGAAACCCAGAACAAAGCTTAAATGGACTAAAGCAGGGGTATGCAACCTTTTTGAGCCAGGGGCCGGGTTGCTGTTCCTCAGACAATTGGGGGGGGGGGGGGAAGCACCAAAAATAGATAAATAAATAAATAAATATTTTTTTAAAAAATAAAAAAACATAAAAAAATATGCATTCACACTCTCTCAGCCCCAGAAAAGCCATGGCAAAACCCCTGTGGAGATTTTGCCAAGAAAACCCCAAGAACAAGTAATAACAACAATAATCAATATCATCGTGGGGGGGGGGGCGGCAGGACCGGCCTAGGGCCGGTCCAAAGGCCTCGGGGGGCCGCATCCGGTCCCCAGGCCTTGGGCTGCCTACCCCTGGACTAAAGAGTGCCAACTGGCATTCAACATTTTTTCAAAACTGTTCTGTTTGGAACCCATTTTAAAACACCCTAACCCCATTCAGCCTTTTGTGGTACAATTGGATGCGAAGTGACACAATGTGTGTGTGTGTGTGTGTGTGTGTGTGTGTGTGTGTGTGTAGTTTTGTTACAAAAGGATGAAAAGGGGCAATTACGTCCTTGTGCTTATTCAGGGGCAGAAATTCACTGGGCAGACTAGAAAAAGGAGGCAGCGCTGATCAGGTGAGATGTTGAGAGCTGGAGAAATCTGCTAGATGGTACTACCTGCTCCTATGGGATATAGACTGATCACTGGAACATGCAGGCATTGTAAATGCCATGAAAATTAACCTTTTTTTTTTTTTTTTTTTTT
>CM034710.1:57995368-58020817 GCA_020142125.1 Phrynosoma platyrhinos
GAGCCATTGTTGAGCACCCTTTGGGTTCGACCAGTCAACCAATTGCAATTACTTGAAAAACCTGTATACTCTTCTACTGTTCTTTGAAGCCAGAGTCATAATTTGCATCTTTCTATAACCTATCACACTCTGTTCCATACCATAACTATATAACTTAAATACCAACACTGCAGTATCTGCACTGCAAGTACTCCATCAGTGCATCTGAAAAAGCACCACAAAATCTAGCACTACTAGATTACTTTTCCCCTCATTATACATCATGTATAAGCAAATCTCCTCAACAGCCAGTGTGGTGTAGTGGTTTGAGCATTAATTTGCAACTCTAGAGGCCAGGGTTCAAATCCCCACTCGGACATAGAAACTCACTGGGTGACCATGGGCAAGTCACATTCTCTCAGAGTAAGGTAAAGACAAACCCCCTTTGAACCAATCTTGCCAAGAAAACTGCATGATAGCTTCACGTTAGGATTGCTGTAAGTCAGAAATGATTTGAATACACACAACTCCTTGAATTCAGTGGGATACAGTTGCAGACATACAAAGCAATATATTAGAGTAAAAAGTTATTCATTTCACCAAACTAGAAAGAGTTTGATAAACTTCCTGTTACTGATATTGCTTGCTGTTTGATAAAATTCCTGTTGCTATTTTTTTTATCTATTGATAATGCAAATGGGAGGGGGGGGCGAGGCTTAGGCCACAGCATGTGGGTTATGGATTGGTAGATCATACATTAAAGAGGTCTGTTTTGAATATATATATTTATATTTGCAAAATTAATTTAAAATCCTAAAGGTAGAGTAAACTTACCAATCAGATACATGCCAATCCAGTCCCCTGCGTCTACTTCTTCTTTTATATCCCAATAAATAACTAGATCTTGAGAATGTCCTATGGAATAATAGGAGCTGCTGACCATAAGTGTAGACCGGCTGTCTGAAGTGACCAAGTCTGTATCACTCGTTGAACGTGGAATAGTAACCGTTTCATGGGGGCCATTCCCAATGTCCATATTGTGGAACTGGTCTGGGTTGTAGCTGTACCTTAGAGGTTCTTTACACCGCCGCCGATTCTGCGAATTCCTAGATGGAGAGGCCATAGCAGCCAGGCCCAGGAACCTGTTCTGATACAGATTCTGTCAAAATGAAATAATACAATCAATGAAATGTTGAGTCTGACACACAAACACATACACATCACTAGTTTCAAAAATAAATATGAGGAAGTGAAACAATGTTATGTCCATGTATAAATGTATATAATGGCATTTAAGAAAGATTTCTTGTGACAACTTCAAAGGGTAAACAGTACATACTGCACATACCTGCAGCTGCCCATAGTGAATTATAAATTGGTGGGAATTTTCTCATCAGTTGCATGTTATTAACACCACTTGTTTTATTGTCCTTTATTGTTTCTTATGAGGCAATATGAATTTGTAACTACATATTTTGCATAAGTAGAATTTATTCTGCTAGAAATATGATGTTACAACACAGGCGTTCCAACAGAAGAATAATTCCTGCTGGACTCTTTGGCTTTTTTCTGAGATATTGAGCCTTCTATGTCAGAGAGTGCTGGTGCCACAATAAACTACAGTTTCCATGATTCCCTATCACCTAGCCAGGACAGTTAAAGTGGACTCAAGTTGCATTATTTCTGGCAATCTGTAAATGCCCTTAGTGTATGACTTACTACAGTCATCTTTCTTTTCTTTACTTGGCCCAACTGCACCATCTGCTTTGGTAAAAGGATGCAGAGGCACTTTCAAAATTTTCCTGTGTTTGCCAGCTAAGCTCGCTCCCTGGGCTTGGTATTCCTAGTCTGTAGCTATGGACGGTGCAATTTTGTGCTCAGTATTTAATACTGTGCTAGAGGTGAGCATTTTAGCAAAATCCCTTTTGGGCCCAAATGTTCTGCTACCTTCCCACAGCTGACTCTGCACCATCTGCTTTTATGCAGAAGCTGGTTCTGAGCCTCATCACAGATGGGAGGAAGGGAGATGGCTGCTGTAGTAACTAGGAATGTGAGCTGCCTTCACACATGGGGGGGACACACACACACACTTCCCAGGGCAACCTGCATAAGGCAGCCAAGGCGCCACATATATCTGCCATATAGTTTGCTTTGATACTTCCGCAAAGTATTGCATTTGGTGATTTTGCATCCAAAATTACACAGTTGTTTTTGTATGGTGACAAGAGAAATTAAAAAACAAACACCTTTGTAGAATGTGACTGTGGAATATGAGATACACCACTGCAATGATAGATATGCTGGCTAAACAGATCAGAACATCTGCTGGTGCATCCATTTCACTGGTAAAGATATACATATATTATCAGAGTACGTAAAAAGAAATGAAGTTGTGTGCAGGGCTGGAGCAATTCACACCCCTGTTCTACAGTCTTGCCCCAAATAATGATACAACTTTACCTTAGCTTCAAACCAAAACAAGACATGTTCCTTCCACTGACTAATGGAAGGGGAAGAAAGGGAAAATTAGCTGTCTCCACCCAAAACAACCATTACAATACATGTCCAACATGACAAACAGCCAGATTACCTAACCACAATTACACATGCACATGCACACACACACACAAAATTATTATATTGATTGTATGCCTTCACATCATTTCCACTAGAGTTGGTGTCACCCAGTGTGGTAACTCATGGTGTTATCCCCATGGACCTCCTCCTATACCATACCATACAGAATCCTTAGTAATGTTTTTTTGTACTCATGTAACTCCTTTATATCACTGAACATAATAGGAATAGTAGTGCTATAAACAACTATCAAAGGTGTAATTTTAAATTACAATATCACATTTACATAGTTTCATGTAGTTAAAGTGAAAATCTGGTAAGAAAACAACGGAATTTGAAGTACAGTAAAAACATTTTAAGAACTGCATCAAAATTATGTTCATTTTGACATTCAACTTGTTCGCACTAGGGTACAACTGTGTCCACATGCACAAGACTGCCAGCCAGGAAGACAAACACCACTGCCGACTCTGGAAGTAGTTCACAACTGCTGAGGTTCTTCCAAAGAGGCTTTTAATCTTAGGATTTATTGCTTTTTAAATTGACTTACCTCTCTCAATTTAAATTTAAATTTGGGTGGCATCCTGATGTTATCAGAAGGATTTTGCCACTGAATCTGCTGCCCGGATACAGCCTGGGTTCTTCCCTGCTCACAGGGGCACTCTGATGACCATTTTCTTAAGCCAGGAGGACTTTTCTGGCTTCAAAAAGAGGCGTACTGAGAACCCCTATGAGTGGGAATGGGCCAGGGTTGTATTCAGGTGGCAGATTCAGTGGCAAAATCCTTCTGATAACATCAAGATGCTGCCTGAATTAATTTAAATCAAGAGAGGTAAGTCAATTTACAAAGTGGTGCAATAGTCTCCTTAGTTGTAGCAAATATTTACAATCACAATATCGAAATATTTATATAAACCAGCATAATGTTCTGCCATCAACCGGCATCCACCAGGTAGGACCACCTGTCCCCCTCCCAAGGGGATAAAAGCTGGGTGCTTGCTAGGACTGAGGGGAGCCAGCACATGGGAGGAAGAGACCACCTCACCACGCCAGGAAGAGCCGCAACACCTGCCTGCCTACTTGCTTTGCTTTGCTGCTGCTTGCTGCTGGCAGACTTCCTGGAGGACTGCTGCCTTCTCCAAGGACTGCTCCCTTCAGGATCAGGCTCCAGGCACCCAGCCTATCCCTGGCTAAATAGCCAGGTAGGGCAACTTGTCCCCTCCCAGGGGGATAAAAGCTGGGTGCCTGCTGCAGTGGGCCTGCTGCCAAAGGGAGTGACACCAAGGGGGGCACCTCTTTGGAGCTGCTTTGGGGGGCCAGGGCCAGTCCCTCTGGTTTGTCAGAGAGGAGTTGTTTGTAACTTCAAACAACTGGCCTGCCAGCAGTAAAATATGGGCTACAAGGAAGGCAAGGGAAATTAAACAGTCCAGGGAGTAGCCATTATATCAGTAATGGGCAGAGGGAGATACAGCAAGGGGAGTCAGTTTTGTCATTCTGGTAGAAAGGCTTGTATTATGGACACCTGGCTGGATGAAGCTGGGGGCGGGGCGCGCTAATCTCTCCCAGCTTTGCCCACCTGGGTTTTCCGTTCAGTAGCAGGTGGGGACTGGGGGGGTAGGTGGGAAGGCAGAATTACAGTGGTCTATCAGGATTCCATCTCCCTTACCAGGTGCCCTGTCCCACAGTCTACTGGGTATGAGTGTGTTTACTTAAAAGTGGATGGTTGGGAAAGAATAGGGATTCTGTTGGTATACCATCCACCCCGCTGCACAACAGTCTCCCTTCCTGAGCTGATGGAGATGGTCTCTGCAGTGGCGGGGAATCCCCTTGGCTGGTGATCTCGGGAACTTCAACATCGATGCAGAGACTCCACTGTCAGGAGCAGTTCAGGACTTCATGTCTGCCATGACAACCATGGGGCTGTCCCAAGTAGTATCTGGGGCCACCCATGTAGCACGACACACTCTGGGCCTGGTTTTCTGTTCGGGCCAATATGATAGTGATCTGTGAGTGGAGGAACTCCCAATAGTTCCATTGTCATGGACTGATCACTACCTGGTAGAGTTTAGACTCACTGGGATTCAGAGCTTCTGCAGGGGTGGAGGGCCGATTAAGATGGTCTGCTCCAAGAGGCTTATGGAGAGTTTCCTACTGCCTTGGCAGGTGATCCTGTCGAAGCCCTGGCTGATTTCTGGAATAGGGAAATGGCCAAGGTGGTGGACATGATTGCCCCTAAGCGTCCCCTAACATGAAGTGGAGCCAGGCATGCCCCCTGGTTTACCAGGGAGGTGATGGTGATGAAACGAGTGGGACGGAGACTAGAGCGACGATGGTGGAAGACTCAGACTAAATCTGACAGAACACCGGCTAAATCACTGGGAAGTCTATGCCGTGGCAGTGGTGGCAGCAAAGAAACTATATTTTTCTGCCACCATTGCATCTGCAAAGTGTTGTCCAGTGGAGCTGTTTCGAGTTGTCAGGGGCCTCTAACATTCTGGACCCCAAGAAAGAAACAAAGACCACCCAACAGCTTGCTATGAGGAATTTGCAAGACACTTTGCACACAAAATCGCTCGGATTCACTCTGGCTTCGATGCTGTAGTTGAGACAGGTCCAGTCATAGAGCCTCCTTGTCCCACAGTATTGGATAAGTTTCTGTTTGGGCAGCCTGGGGATATGGATAGGATCCTTGAAGAGGTGAGACCCACCACATGCATACTGGATCCTTGCACTTCCTGGGTTTTGAAATCAGCTAGAGGGGGACTGGCCGAGTGGGTAAGGGGAATGGTGAATGCTTCACTGGAGCAAAGCAAATTTCCATCCTACCTAGAGGAAGCTGTGGTGAAGCCATTACTAAAAAAGACCTCCCTGGATTCCGCCATCCTGGATAACTATCGGCCAGTTTCTAATATTACATTTTTGGGCAAGGTTCTGGAGTGGGTGGTGGCCTCCCAGCTCCTGGGATTTCTGGATGAAATTGATTATCTAGATCCATTTCAATCTGGCGTCAGGTCTGGCTATGGCACAGAGACAGCTTTGGTTGCCTTGGAGGATGACTATTACAGGGAACTGGACAGGGGAAGTTAGATCTCTCAGCAGCTTTCCATACCATCAACCATGGTATCTTTCTGAGCCGCCTTTCTGGGCTGGGACTTGGGGGCACTGCTATGCAGTGGTTCCGGTCTTTCTTGGAGGGGTGGACCCAGAAGGTGGTTTTGGGGGACTCCTGATTGACTCCTTGGCCACTGGCCTGTGGGATCCCACAGGGTTTTTTGTCCCTTATGTTGTTTAAAATGTACATGAAACTTCTGGGAGAGGTCATTCGGAGTTTTGGAGTGTGGTGTCATCAGTATGTGGATGACACCCAACTCTATCTCTACTTTCCATCTGACGCCAAAGAAGTTGTCTCTGTGCTGAACCAGTATCTGCTGTTAGTAATGGACTGGATGAGGGCAAACAAATTGAAGCTTAATCCAGACAAGACAGAGGTACTCTTGGTTAGTCGTAAGGCAGATCAGGGAATTGGGGCTGTGACTGAGCTGGATGGGGTTATACTCCCCCTGAAATCTCAGGCTCGCAGCTTGGGTGTGCTCCTGGACTCATCTCTGAGCCTGAATACCCAAGTTTCAGCAGTAGCCAGGAGAGCATCTGCACAATTAAAACTTGTGTGCCAGCTGCGCCCATTCCTTATGATGTCAGATCTGGCTATGCTGACACATGCTTTTGTTGCATCCCATTTGGACTATTGTAACATGCTCTACATGGGGCTGCCTTTGGAAACTGTTTGGAAACTTCAGTTGGTCCAAAATGCTGCAGCTAGAACACTGATCAGAGCCAGTTATAGGGACCATATAACTCCAGCACTGAAACAGCTTCAGTGGCTACCAGTTTGTTTCCAAGCACAATTCAAAGTGCTGGTCATGACCTATAAAGCCCTACATGGCTTAGGTTAAGACTATTTGAGAGACCATATCTCCCCATATGAACCACTCAGAGCCCTAAGATCCTCAGGAGAAAGCTTTCTCTTGGTCCCACCACCATTCCAGGCCCGCTTGGTTAAAACACGCAAGAGAGCCTTCTTGGTGGCTGCTCCCACCCTGTGGAAATGCTTTCCATGGGAGGCTAGGCTGGCCCCTTCATTGCTGGCCTTTCGCTGGCAGGCAAAGACATTTTTATTTAAGCAAGCCTTTTAAAATCCTGCAGGCTTGGTTTCATTGGGGGATGGGGGGTTAGTTTTAGATTATTATTATTTTTAACTCTGTTTTAAATTTTATATTTATAATTTTTATATTTTTATGGTTTTAATTGTACTATTTTAATTGTTATTTTAATGAGTTTTATATATGTTGTTAGCTGCCTTGGCTCCCACTTTGGGAGAAAGGCGGGATGTAAATAAATAAATAAATCACACCACCACACTGTGTACTGGAGCATTCATCCTTATATATACAAACCCAGCTAGGATTCTGATCCAACCTCCTGCTAATGTTTTATCAGCTTTCTGTCATGTGTCCACAGTGATAGTGCAGTTTGGACCTGCTATAACTCATCTCCATGCTCTAGTTGCATCAACTTCCTCTGATGCTTTTCCTCTTTAACTTATTGCATGCACCTGATACATTTTGCACAGCCTGGGGCAAAAATATACTGATCCAACTTTACCAACATGAGATACATTAATGCAGTGTTTCCAACCTTTTCTATGCCCCACAACCCTAGGAATTGTTTGGTTTCAAAGTACAAAGTTCTTTATTACGACCAATCGGTCAGCACAAATTGTTTGGTTAATATTTGCACCCCCTACAAAATTAATATCACATCTGTAGATGAAGATGTTTAATTTCTAATTTTTAAACAGCAAACTGAACAACAGAATACTGTGGGTGCACAAACTGAACAAAAACAAAAAAGCTTTTACCTCAGTGCATAAAATGCCTGTCTAAATGAGCAATTAGATTCTAATTTATTCAGAAAAAATTAAACTATTGAAAATTGTAAAATTCTTTCCTCTTGATTAAATAAACAATGAGACCACTATATGTGCAACACAATCACATGCTATCACTTCTCAAGGCACACTGGGAGCTGGCTGAGTGATGACTTGTGTCTCGCCACTCAGACACAAGCTGCTCTTTGTTGTACCTCTGAAATGCAGCACCCCAGGTTGGGATCCCTGCATTAATGGATTAGGTTTGCATAATCAATGGCAGCCCAAATAATGTAGGAGTTGTAGACAAATGTATATGCAAACATACAAATATGATGAGACTTAATATGTGAAAACAGTTGCTTCAGTCTCTGTATAATTTTAACTTTTTGTTCAAAGTTCAAAGTGAGAGTTTACAACAAAAACTTACTGATCTTTCAGATGCTAACTCCTATTACAAAATTTTACAAAAATAAATTAGCGTAAAAGCCATTATTTTCAGGGCACAATATTTATTTACTGGATATAAGACTAATAAATGAGTACAATTAGTTGACTATCTACAGTTATTACCTATGTAATGGAACAACACAAAGGAAATTATAACTGGTCCAGAATACTGCAGCCAGAGTACTGAGCAAGGCCAATTACAATTCTGGCCACATTTCAAAGTGCTTGTTATAATCTATAAAGTTATATATGTCTGGGGACCATTTTATCTGAAGGACCACATTATCCAATACAAGTTTGCCTAGGTTTTATGATTTCTGAGGGTACTCTTTGAGTTCCACTGCCATCAGAGGAATGTTTACTGTTACTGGAATAGAAATCCTTCTCTGTGGCTGCTCTCAAGCTCTAGAACTTCCTATTAAGATTCTTTTTCTATTTATTGTCTTTCTGTCAGCAGCACAAGACTTTTTTTTTTTTTAAATTCAGGGCCTCGGCAGACGGCTTAAAAAAGCTGTCCTGGAGGCAGGGAAGAGGAGGGGCAGCCGCACGCTCGGCGCCCCTTCTTCCTCCTGAGGTTGCCCTCGCAGCTGCCGGTCCTCCGCATGGCCGGCGCTCCTGGGGCAACCTCCCGCCGCAGCGTCCGGACACGCTGCGGCGGAAAAGTAAGTGAAAGTGTGCCGCAAGCTTTTGCGGCGCACTTTCACTGACTTGTGAAAGGAGCGCTATTTTAGCGCTCCTTTCAGGGATGGGGAAGGTGCGCCGCAGGATCGAGGCATGGGGATGCCTCGGTCCCGTAGCGCACCTTCCCAGGGCGGCCCTGTGCCGCCAGTCTGCTTCCCCCCTCAGTCAGGCATTTGGTATCAATAGCTATTTATTTCTTGTATTGCTGCACACTTGTTTGCACTTTTCCATTTGTTTTTCTATTTTTTAAAATTAAGACTGTTGCAAATCTGGATGTATTACTTTGGATACATCATGAGAAGGCATGAATCGTTGGAAAAGACAATAATGTTAGGAAAGATGGAGAGAAGCAAGGAAGGCCACATGCTAGATGGATGGACTTTATTAAAGAGACCATGAATATGAGTTTGCAGGAGCTGGGCAGAGAAGTAGAGGACAGGGGGGCCTGGAGATGTCTCATCCATAGGGTCGCCATGGGTCGAGGCTGACGGGAAGGCATTTAACAACAACAACAAATGGTTTTCGATGGAAAGGCAAAATATTAACTTAATAAATACATTTTGAACCTTGATTCTAGTCTACTTTAAAACAGGGTACACAGTTTACATTTCACTTTACTCCTTTGTTTATTGGAAGTCAAAGAGGCCATAATGAACAGTGCATTTTTAAAATGTGTAATATTTGTATACTAGAGAAGTGTTTCAAATTGGAAAAGGTCTTAATCTGAACCAAAATTCATTAGGTCTTAGCCACAAAATGTACTTCAGTACCAGAGCTCAGCCCTAAAAACTGTAATCAGATTTGTAAAAGTTGGGTATTTGAGCATACAGAATTTGAATTTCCTTCACAATAAATAAGCACAAGAAACAAGAGAGTATTAGAGCTGAAACTATTACCTCAGAAGAAATTACTTCTAGAACAACATCACTATTCAGACCTTTTTTCTTGAAAAATACACACTTATGAGTCAATTATAATTAAAGCTTCATATTTAAAATTAGGCTGACATCCCTAAGATTTCCTGTGTAAATTTAGGACTGATCTCAAAAGTTTAGATTGTGTGTGTGTGTGTGTGTGTGTGTGTGTGTGTATGTTATTGCTGGTTTTGGTTAATGTTGCAAGGAACCTGGTGTTATTATTATTTTTTGTACAAAATGATTACAGGTGCTACCAGACAAAATTGTTTCATTCAAGCCATAAAACCATTGTCAACCCAGGCAACACTAGGCAAACTTTCCAGTACTATAAAACATGCAGGGGGAGCTGTGTTGACCATTTAGCAAATTTAAACAAAAATCCACCAAACAGTGATACCTTTATTGGCCAACCATAATGCACAATATATTTGTTGCAAGCTTTCGAAGCTCCACTGGCTTCTTCAGCAAGCAAGATGTTACAAACCAAACAGGATAAAAAAAGTGAAGATATTAATATCTTCACTTTTTTTACCCTGTTTGGTTTGTAACATCTTGCTTGCTGAAGAACCCAGAGGAACTTTGAAAGATTGCAACAAATATATTGTGAATTTCGGTTGGCAAATAAAGGTATCACTGTTTGAATTTCCAGTACTATGTCTCTCTGTCTATATATGTGTAGGTGTAGGTGTATGTTAAGTATTGGCCATAATCAGGAACTTAACTTCTTAAATATTATTTTTATTACAAAATGTACAGAAATTATACTGATAATGTTGCAATACTTCTTAAAGCACAGTATGGGAAGGTGACCTCACTTTCCTGCCTTAAAATGATCTCATTCCAGTGTTGTTTTCCTTAGGCTATAAAACCCCCTAACAATCATATCCAGCCTTTATCCTATCTATTTGTGGTAATGGCCTGGTGACGCCCCAGAGGAAAATTTTCATAGATTTTTCAAGCTGAGAACAGCTTATTTCCAGAGATGAAAAATAAAAATAACTCTCTTACAAGTCTTGTTATGCTGTTACAAGTCTTGTACAAGCCTTATAATAAGTGGGGGGGGGGGGGGGGGGGGGGGGAGAGTTTTATATAAGATTTTATTGAAAGATTTATATATCAATTAAAAAAAAGGAAAAGTAGATCTTGTAATGTTACTAGAAATGTTTTTGTTAGGCATTTTGGATAGTAAACATGGAACTCTTCTTTGGTCTATGACAACCGGAGCAAGAATATTGTTTGCTCAGACTTGGAAATGGATTGAAGCACCAATGATACAAGAATGGATTGCTAAGGTTGCTATGTTAGCCCAAACGACCAATTGCTTATCCGTTAAAATCCACTAACTACACAGAGTACAAGGAAAAGAGGAAGGCTGGGCAGGTGTAAAAGATTTGTAAAACCTTTGTCAGAACCTTTGTAAACTGAGATATGCCTGTATCTTGCAAGCCAGCAAAGCTATCCTTGAGAAGGAGGATGAGGAGTTAACTGTAAATGCATATACATTTCTTACACTGGGAAGTTTTGTTTTAAATGTAAAATTTCTTTTACACTGATATATAAGGTAGAGCTATACAACTATTACTGGACATTGGGAACCCACAGCCCAGCTCCCCTGCAAGTGTTTACCCATTGACCAGCAGGTGATGGAGGCAGGGGCAGAGAGGCCCCCAGTAATAAAATTTGTTTCTCCATTTGTAAATATATAGACACACACACACACACCGTATTTTCTGGCATATAAGACGACCCGGTGTATAAGACAACTCCCCATTTTCCCAGTCAAAATATAGAGTTTCAGCACCTCTATCCTCCTTATCCTTATACCCGGCGTATAAGACGACCCCCCCACTTTAACCACAGATTTTGCAGGTTAAAAAGTAGTCTTATACTCAGGAAAATAAGGTATATATTGAAAAACCCTGTGAAAACTTAAACCTTTGACTGTCCAAAGCAAAGGTCATATTGCCCTTTGTAGGAAGAGAGTACTACCCATCAAATGGAGAGATTCTCTCACTGTTTACTTTTTATTTTCCAGCCAAATATTATTTTATATAACAGCCAAATATTTTGCTTATGATCTTTTGTTTTGTTTTTACAAAATATAATTGGAATGAATTCATTATCAATGCAATTACTCTTTTAATGCTTTCAGTCTTTTTACTGGCATTTAATAAGAACCATTCTTACTTACTTTGACCCTAGGTTGAATCTTTTGCTGAACTGATCTTATATAAACCTCATACTTCAGTTCTCACAAATAATCCTAACCAAGAGGGAAATGCACAAAGAAAATGAACGGCTGTCAAACTAAGTATCAACTATAATCACAAAGGTACTGTTTCTAAACTGTTTAAACTGTTTATAAATGGTCTAAAGTTAAGGGTTAGCAATGATCACATCACGTTATTTGTTGACAAGATCAAATTAATTACAATGGTTAAAATATAAAGGGCCAGCAAAATGTCCAGATTTGGAGCATGAGCATTAAAAGTCTATCAAGTCATGCACAGCGGAAAGCAAACACCAATTTCACATATATGCCAATGAGATCTGAGAAATCATGAAATGGATGTGGTAGATAGCTCATTCAAAACATCTACTTAGTGTGCAGCTGCTGCTGTAAAAATAACAAATTCAACATTGGGCTTATTTTTTAAAAATCCAAAAGCCCACCACTCCCCTGCATGTACTGTACTGCCATTATGCAAATTTAAGGTGCATCAACTCTGGGAGCACTGGATGCAGCTATGGTCTCTGTATCTTGAAAGCTACCATATATTCTACAGATTAAAAACTGGTGCAGATAAGGGCAAATGAAATGATCAAGGGGCAAATGCCTCCAGGAGGAAAAATTACAGAAGTCTGAGGCTATTTCATATTTAAAGGGGGGGGGTGATAGTGGGTTATAAAATTATGCATGGTGTTTAAGTCGAGAGCAGGTTTTGGGGCAAAATTTATGGATTTTGCTATAACCTGTGTTTAAGTCAAGGGTAAAACTTAGGGGCACATAACAAAGGATGCAAAGGATGAAAAAAAGGAAAATGATAGCAAAGCATGCTGCTATTTTCACACCCAGACATTCAAAAAGTCAGAAGTAGCACTGCAAGGGAAAGATTAGAGGGGTTCAATGCTTCTTTTAGGTTCTCCTGGGATGGACTAAGCTCTCACCTTCTGCCACATCACTCAGAGAAAGGGATAGTTCCTTTTTAAAATAAGAGTTAAGGTACATTGGCCCTTGGATATGCTGACCTGGGGTTTTTGGATCTATTTTTGATTAAAATTTCTAGACTTATACATGAATATATACAGTAAATTATGGAATTTCCTAACACAAGTTGTTTAATTGGAAACTGGATAGTTTTAAAAGGGAACTACAAAGAATTAATAGAGGCTAAGGGTATCTTTATGTAATCATAATGGCTACATAATAACTCCAATATAAAATGAAGTATGCCCTTGAATACCTCTCAACTGGAAACATCAGCAGGAAGATGTAACAGTGGGCCTTTACAGACTGCCAGAAATAATGCAGCTTGAGGCCACTTTAACTGCCCTGGCTCAGTGCTAGGGAATCATGGGAACTGTAGTTTATTGTGGCACCAGAGATCTCTGACAGAGAAGGCTCAATGTCTCAGAAAAAACTACAGTTCACATGATTCTCTAGCACTGAGCCAGGGGCATTTAAAGTGGTCTCAAGCAGCATTATTTCTGGCACTCTGTAAAGGCCCTGTATTCATCTTCTGCTCATTGGTTTCACATAGCCATTCATACTTTCTGATTAGGGATGGGCAGTCTTGATTAATCCTCTGGCATGCCACTTTTTCAGCTGCTTTTAAAATATCCCAGATTCTCACTCCTCCCCTCACTTGCTCCATTTGTCCTCAGCTTTCTTCAATTGGTTCAAACTGTGGTCAGAGTACTAAAGTAGTTTGTACTCAATTAATTTGGCAGGGAGAGGAGATGAGGGACAGAATCTTGCCCTTCCCGTAGACTCAGGCAAAAGCAAATTGCTAAAGCCTGTCCTAGCTTGTATGTTCCTCCTCATTAATAACTTTTGGCATCTTGTTGACATACTGATGTTTCTTGGCCACATGTGTCCTTCTTTTCATCTCTGTAATGTTGGATGGTAGTGGCATCTGGTTGACCACTCTACACTATAAGAATAATATGCTGGGCTACATCCGCACTGCAGAAATAATCCAGTTTGATACTACTCTTAACTACCATGGTTCAATGATAAGGAATGCTGGGAATTGGTGAGACATTTAACTTTCTCTGTCAAAGAGCTCTGTTGCCAGAACAAACTAACATCTGTGAAGAGATCCAGGACTTAATCAGTGGAGAGCATCTGGATAAAAATTAAAGGTGAAGGAAACAACAGGGATGTTTTGTAGGAGTCTACTACAGAGCCCCAAGTCAGACTAAGGAATTGGATGATGTCTTTCTGGAACAGATGACCACACACTCAGAAAGGAGAGATGTGGTAGTGATGGGTGACTTCAACTGTGCTGATAATTGCTGGAAGTCAAACTCAGCCAATACTTCAAGGTCTAGCAAATTCCTCACTTGCCTCGAAGACAGTTTCTTTGTCCAAAAGGTGGAAGAGGCAACAAGGGAATCAGCTATTTTAGATCTGATCCTAACCAACAGGGATGACCTGGTAAATGGGGTGCAAGTGGTGGGATTCTTAGGTGGGAGTGATCATGTTCTCCTGGAGTTTCTTATACAGTGGAAATAAAATGCTAGGCATAGTCAAACACTCATTCTTGACTTTAGGAGAGCTGATTTCAACAAACTTAGCGAAAGACTGGGAGTGATCCCATGGTCAGGAATACTAAAGGAGAAGGGAGTTCAGGATGGATGGGAGTTTCTCAAAAGGGAGATACTGAAGGCACAATCTCAAATGTTCCAATGAGAAGGAAAAATGGGAGATGTTCCAATGAGAAGGAAAAATGGGAGGTGTCTCAACAAATTGGGTTGGACGACAAAAGAACTTTCAACTGAACTAAGTTTTAAGTGGGAGATGTATAAGAAATAGAAAAGGGGCAAAATCATTAAAGAAGAATTCAAATAAATAGCTAGCACATGTAGGCGTAAAGTAAGGAAAGCCAATGCACAGAATGAGCTCAGGCTTGCTAAAGCAGTTAAGGACAATAAAAAGATCTTTTTTGGGGGTATGTCCATAGCAAAAGAAAGAAGGAAATGGTAGGGCCACTGCACAGAGAAGATGGAGAAATTCTAACAGGGGACAGAGAAAAGGCAGAACTACTCAACACTTTCTTTGCCTCAGTCTTCTCACAAAAGGAAAAGGGTGTTCAATATGGAGGAAATCGAGCCAAGGACATAATAGGGGAAATGCGGCACAGAATAAGTAAAGAGGTAGTAGAGGAGTACCTGGTTAGCCTAAATCAGCGGTTCTCAAATATTGGGGCATGCCCCCCGGCTCCATAAAGGGGCCCCCGTTACGGCTGGAGAGAGAGAGATTGTCCCAGCGCAGCCCCAGTAGCAGCCTGATGTGCTCTATCCTGATTGGTCAAACCCGCCCATGTGACTATTTACAGTTGCGCGGGGGGGGCGCGAAATGTTTTCTTCTTTCCTGGGGGGGCGTGACAGAAAATAATGGAGAAGCACTGGCCTAAATGAATTTAAGTCTCCAGGATCAGATGAACTACATCCAAGATATTAAAAGAACTGGCAAATGTAATCTCAGAGACACTGGCAATAATCTTTTGAGAACTCCTGGAGAACAGGAGAAGTCCCAGCAGAATGGAAGAGGGCAAACATTATCCCCATGTTCAAAAAGGAGAAAAAAAGAGGATCCCAACAACTATTGCCCAGTCAGTCTGACATCAATACTGGGAAAGATTCTAGAACAGTTCATTAAATAGAGAGTCTGTGAATATTTAGAAGGGAATGCCATAATCACTAAAAGTCAACATGAGTTTCTCAAAAACAAGTCATGCCAGACTAATCTGATCTCTTTTTTTTTGGATAAAATTAAAAGCTTGCTAGATGAAGGGAATGTGGTAGACATAGCATATCTTGATTTCAGTAAGGCTTTTGAGAAGGTCCCCCACGATATTCTTGTAAACAAGCTAGTAAAATGTGGGGTAGACAATAAAACTGTTGTTAGGTGGAGTAGTAATTGGTTGACTGACCGAACCCAAAGGGTGCTCAGCAATGGCTCCTCTTCTTCATGCTGGATAGAAGTGACGGTGGGGTGCCACAGGGTTCTGTCCTGGGCCCAGTGCTATTCAACATCTTTATCAATGACTTGGATGAAATAATAGGGGGCATGCTTCTCAAATTTGGAGAACATCAAATTAGGAGGAACATCAAATTAGGAGGAACAGGTAATACCCCAGAAAACAGGATGAAAATTCAAAATGACCATAATAGATTAGAAAGCTGGGCCAAAGCTAACAAAATGATTTCAACACAGAGAAATATAAGGTACTGCACTTAGGGCAAAAAAATGAAATGCACAGATATAGGATGGGGGACACCTGGCTTAATGAGACTACGTGTGAAAGGGATCTAGGAGTCCTAGCAGACCACAAGTTGAACATGAATCAACAGTGTGCTGCCGCAGCTAAAAAGGCCAATGCAATTTTAGGCTGCATCAATAGAAGTGTAGTATTTAGATCAAGGGAAGTAATAGTGCCACTGTATTCTGCTTTGGTCAGGCCCCACCTGGAATACTGTGTCCAATTCTGGGCACCACAATTCAAAAAGGATGTTGAAAAACTGGAGCATGTCCAGAAGAGGGTGACTAAAATGGCGAAGGGTCAGGAAACTATGCTCTATGAGGAACGACTTAGGGAACTGGGTATGTTTAGCCTGGAGAAGAGACTATTAAGAGATGATATGATAGCCCTGTTTAAATATTTGAAGGGATGTCATAACTGAGGAGGGAGCTAGCTTGTTTTCTGGTGCTCCAGAGAACAGGACCTGGAACAACGGATGCAAGCTACAGGAAAAGAGATTCCACCTTAATATTAGGAGGAACTTCCTGACAGTGAGAGCTGTTCAATAGTGGAACACACTTCCTCTGAGTGTGGTGGAGTCTCTTTCTTTGGAGGTCTTTAAACAGAGGCTATCTATCGGGCATGCTTTGATTTTGAATTCCTGCATGGCAGGGGGTTGGACTGGATGGCCCTTGCGGTCCCTTCCAACACTATGAGTCTATGATTCTAAGTTAAATTCCCAGAATTCCACAGCACTGAGCCATGGCAGCCAAAGTGGTTTCCAACTGGATTATTTATGCAGTGCAGAAATAGCCTGGGTTAGATAGGCATGTAGTCCACGAGGGCTCTTCTTATCTTCTTATGTGATCAGATTTACAGCATTTTTCAATAGAAGCATCCAAGAAGCGCCTGTATTTTTTCCCTTGCAGGATAAATAGCTACTAGAGGAACAACTTCAATTGAAAATAAGGTGTAAGAAGAAAAGGTTAAACTGCTCCTCTTGTAATACTAATCTGATCTAAATTGTACATTCCCTACTCAGTTGTTTTGATATTTTCAAAATATCATGGGAGCTCTGATGACAGAGCTCACTGAGTTACACTTTATTCTGATTTAATAGCCATTAGCTTAATAGTCTTATGGTACTATCGAACATCAGACTTATGGACTAATTTCTCTTGTAAGTTAATATTCAGTATCCCCATAGCTAAAGCTCATGAGCAGTATAATTCTTGTGAATGATTTTAATGTCTCCTGGTTTAATTACAAAAGTACTTGATTATAAAAATCTATAGGGCTCTTCTTTGGACAATGGAAGTTGGGAAAATTCTATGCTAAGACAAACATAGCAAATACTATAAAACTGACAGTCATTTCTATTTTGGACCTGCCACATCTATTATCGAATATTAACTGAAATACAATAGTCTTACATCCCCAGCTTCAACCATCCCCAGCTTCAACCCTCCCTCCCCCAATCCCAAAAAGTAAAGCTTAATTTTGTCATTTTATATAAGGGATACCATTTGATTACACCATTGTATATAATGGGATTTGAGCATCCATGGATTTTGGTATCCACATGGGGTCCTGGAACCAAATTCCAGCGATATCAAGGGGCCATTGTTCTTATTTCTCAGTAAGTATGTATAGGATTGCAACCGTGAGATGAATTTGGAAAGAGCCCTGAAAAAGCTGCTGTTCAAAATAAATAAAGCAGTGCTAAGACAAACTTTTTAGATAAGATGTTTAGATCCAAAATATGAAAATTCTACTACAGTTCACTTGACTATACCAATGAAGCTTCAAGGCTTCTTGATGTTATATTGTTTGCATCCCAGTGCAAATGCAAGCAAGACTACTGACTGGACACGATACTATAGCAACACCTCCTGGGTTCCCTGTTTCTCTGTGTAGTATTGTCACTTTTAAGGATCTTTCTGAGTTTAATGGTTAGGATAAGATGTTGGTAACAGCACCACTTAATTCCTCTATTGGGTAATTATTTTTAATGAATTCACTTCCCATTGGTTTCTACTTTTTAGTGTGTGGGAAAGAATTGGTGAAAGATCAGTTTTGGTTGACTGATTATACTTTATTGTGTACCTTGTATTGATATGCTGCACACCACTTGAGAATTCTTTCTCAGCCTGAAAGCATCACCACCATCACCACCATCATCATCACCATCATCACAGGTACGTACTAGTGCAGGGGAAGGCAACCTTTCCCCTTTAAGGGTCGAGAGACTTCAGGTGACAAACACAAAAATAGAAGAGCTTTCTAGGAAACTATCAGTCACCTGACAACCAGTAATAGACTTGGAAGGACACACTAGTAGGCAACCTTTAAGGGCCGAGGGACTTCAGCTCCCAGAATCCCAGGATATTGGCCAACATGGGACTATTGGTTAACATGCCTGAGGCTTCTGGGAGCTGAAATCCCTCAGCCCTTAAAGGGGAAAGGTTGCCTACCCCTGTACTAGTGTGTCCTTCCAAGTCTATTACTGGTTGTCAGGTGACTGATAGTCTCCTAGAAAGCTCTTCTATTTTTGTGTTTGTCAGCAAAGCAGCTGGAATAGTGTATTGTTTAAGTCCTTGGTGTACCACATTTATTTAGTAGGTCACACACTGTGCATCTTATTCAGTGTGTATACTTCTATTCAAGGATGCCACTAATTCTTGATGCTTGTGAAAATCATGAGTTTTCAAACTGTGTGCCAGAAAACACTTGTGGCTTCTGGGAAGTTACCAGGGATTTCTGAATGGCAATATCAGTAATGGCAGGCACGCTGCCTTCCACTATTAACTTTCTCCTGAAACATACAGTTGCAAAGTGGATGTGTTCGTCTTGGCACATTCTTAAGTTCACAATAGTGAACTCGACAAGCCTATCACTGTATCACATGAAATGAGCGTGTGCCCTAGAACATGTCCCAAAGCTCTTTTGCAACATATTGGAGTTTTGTGGCCACACATATTCCCTGGAAAACAGGTAAATTCAGAAAAGATTCTCTGAAGGTAGAAAGTTTTTTGGGGCAGAGGGATAATACAAAATAAGAAAGTCCCCTCCAAAGTTTTTTTATGTTCCAAAAGTATTCTGTTTCCATAAACTATGGAAAAACAAGCTTGTTATGGAAGGTATCAGTGCAGCAGAATCTTAATTGTAACTCCACTGATACTTCAAAGTTTGTTCTGAAGCTCTAAATTCTCTTCTTGACAACTTCCTTGATCAAGAACAAAGCTCAAGTGATGGGTGTTGTACATTCAAAATCTGCAAGCCCTGCAGTGTGAATAGAGATGTTATAAGCATGCAAGATGCGCACAGGCATAGTTTATTATTTATAATTCTCTAAATCTAAAGGGAAATGTTGGCACAGATATCAAAAGATACGTTTATAATTTTCATCAAAACCCTACAGACCAAAGTATATCCCTGCAAGCCGAAAAATTGCGTGGGTGCACATGAGAGCAAAAACTGACCTATTTGGCTCACAGTCATCTATGTAGTATTGCACCTACCCACTCTTGCCACTTTTTTCGCTCCTACACACACGTCAAATGTAAAGGGGGGGGAGCCATATTGAGTACAATAAAAAGAAAGTCTCATTATTTCATTCAGGAACTCAATAATACCTAGCATCCAAAAAAATGTTTACAGACACCTGGGTGTAAAATTCAAAGCTGCAAAGAAACATTTTCATTATAATGTGTCATTACAAAAAATATGGTTTAAAACATACTAGCATGAAGAAATGAGAACATAAGGAAAGCTGAACAAGTAATTATAATGCTGGATATCTAGAACTTTTGTTTCCTTCTAACTTAGTAGTAAGCTTACTGGGAGAGTCTAGAAACCAGGCACTATGTGGAAACAGGCGCATAATGCCCTGAGCGTCTGCCAGCATCATATGTGAGCTGAGAACGAAATTGACTTCACAGAATGCGTCAATAAACAGATGAAACTTTGTACAGGCAAATACTTCCATCCAAGCAAGGAGGTGGCTGGCCCAGAATAAGCATGAATCAAAAGATAAGAATCACTGGGTATAACTACTGAAAGCTATATTAGAAATAATACTTTAACAAAGCATAGGAGGCAAGGGACAAAGTTATATAAATGTCAATTCAATTTGATTTATTCGGTCACTGACCAGTATAATATAAATGTCAAATTTCTAAACATAAGAATTTATTAAATAAGTTCTCAAAACTGATTGTCAAAGGAAAGGCCAAAGAAATGGGAAAATGCAAGGTCATAAATGAATGGTTCGTTAAAGGGTCAATTCTCATAGGTTCATATGTATCAGCTTTAATGCTAAAAAGCTTCACAAATCCCTGGGAGTGACAGTGCTCTCCTTCCTGACTTGCTTAAACAGTGCCTTGTTCACTGCCAATTGTTTGTACAATTAGGGCATAATGTTGTTGTCGTTAGCTGCATTAAAGTTGACTTCAATCAATGGTAACTCTATGAACGAGACAGCTCCAAGACACCCTGTCCTGAGCAGAAATGTTCAGATCCTGCAAATTTAGAGCCATAGCCTCCTTGATTGAATCCATCCACCTAGAATGCAGCCTTCCTCTTTGCCTACTACCCTCTACTTACCATGCATTATTGTCTTTTCTTGTGAGTCATGCCTTCTTATGATGTGGCACAAATATGACAGCCTCAACTTAGGGGTGGAATACACAGGCAGGAAGGAGCGGCCAGAGGCTGCTCCTGCCCAGAGCGCCACAGGACTGTGGCAACTACATGCCATGGGCCCGACGCTAGCCCCTGTTGCAGTCCTTAATGGACTGTGGCAAGGAACAGAAAAGATCCACTCCTTTTGGGGACAGGTTTGGGTCGCTTGGGGGCATGTGTCCTCTAAATGCCATACTCTTAAGTCACGTGGAAGCCAGCTTTTTACACCTGTCTGTTTCGAGCCCAAGTCATTTTGGCTTCTAGGGACAGTTCAGGCCTGATTTGCTCTAGGATCCATTTATTTGTCATTTTATATGTCCATGGTATCCATAGAACATGATATTCAGATAAAATACATCTCAAATTAATTTATTTTCTTTCTATCCACTATCTTCACCATCCATCCATACTCAGGGGAAATAAGATGGCATGGACAATCCTAACTTTAGTTCCTTCATAGCTACCCTTCTAAGTCCTAGTCTTCTCCTGATTTCTTGACGGCAATTCCCATTCTGATCAATGACTGATCCAAGGTATGCAAATTCTATGACTATTTCAATTTCCTTTTTGCCTATGTCGAATGTATGCAAATCCTCCATATAATCACAGAATGGAATTGGCTTACAGATAATAAACCACTTAGAGACTGCTGAGTTCACTATTATGCGGTATAGAAATGTAAATGCTATTGCTAGAAACAAGGGCATCCAGTCCAACCCCCTGCCATGCAGGAACACAGAATCAAAGCACCCCCAAGAGATGGTCATCCAGCCTCTTTTTAAAAAAATTAATATAGTTTATTGAATTAAAAACATAAGTACAAAAAAAAACTAAACACAATACAACACATACAAGCAAACAATCAAACATACCAAAAAAGATTTTTTTAAAAAATAATATTACCTGACGTTATTACTATTATAACATACATTATATCTTCATTGATTTATTATCATCATAATTCATTAGTAATAACTACATCTTTAACTCACTCATTCATTCTTTCATAACTAAAATACTTCCAGCTAATTACCCTCGTGCTTAGCCCGAAATTATTACTTCTCTTTTCCTACCTAGTTTATATTACATGCCATACATTGATGATTCCTCATCTATCAATTTTAAGTTACATTTCAATATTTGTTTAATCTACCTATCAACTAAGTTTTATATGGCTGATTAAGAGGACAAATGTGAATGATAAAACATCTAGCCTCTTTTAAAAACCTCCAAAGGAGGAGACTCCATCACACTCTGAGGGAGTATGTTCCACTGTTTAACAGCTCTTCCTGACAGGATGTGCTTCCTAATGTTCAGGTGAAATCTCTTTTCTCCTAGTTTTAATCCATTGGTCCGGGTCCTATTATCTGGAGCAGCAGAAAACAAGCTTCCTCCAGCCACAATATGACACCCCTTCAAATATTTAAACTTGGCTATCATATCACCTCTTAACCATCTCTTCTCCAGGCTAAACATACCCAGGTCCCTAAGTCTCTCCTCACAGGGCATGGTTTCCAGACTTTTCACCATTTTAGTTGCCTTCCTCTGGACACATTCCAGTTTGTCAACATACTTTTTGAATTGTGGTGCTCAGGACTGGACACAGTATTTCAGGTGAGGCCTGACCAAAGCAGAATAGAGTGGCACTATTACTTCCCTTGATCTAGACCAGGGGTAGGCAACCTAAGGCCCGGGGGCCGGATGCGGCCCCCTGAGGCCTTTGGACCAGCCCTAGGCCGGTCCTGCCGCCGCCACTGCCGCCTGCCATGATGATATTGATTATTGTTGTTATTACTTGTTTTTGGAGTTTTCTTGGCAAAATCTCCACAGGGGTTTTGCGATGGCTCTTCTGGGGCTGAGAGAGTGTGCATGCATATTTTTTAATTTTTTAATTTTTTTTTTAAAAAAAATATTTTTATTTATTTATTTATTTATTTATGGTGCTTCAGCCCCCCAATTGTCTGAGGGACAGCAACCTGGCCCCCGGCTCAAAAAGGTTGCCTACCCCTGATCTAGACACTATATTTTTATTAATGCAGCCTAGAATTGCATTGGCTTTTTTAGCTGCTGCATTACACTGTTGACTCATGTTCAATTTGTGGTCAACTAGGACTTATAAGAAAAGCAGGCTTGGACACAGAAGGAGGAGGAGTGAAAATAAGAGGAAGGAATATCAATAATCTAAGACATGCAGATGACACAATAATACTAGCAGAAAACCTCACAGGCCTGGAACGTCTACTAAGGAAAATCAAAGAAGAAAGTGCAAAGGCAGGCTTAATGTTGAACATTAAGAGAACAAAAATAATGACCACCAAGGACCTTCACAAGCTCAACCTGACAATGAAGAAATAGAAATAGTAAAATAATTCCCATAGCTGCAATCAAATATTGAAAGAAATGGGGACTTCAGTCAGGAAATAAGAAGACTAAGAATGGGGAGGGTGGCTATGAAAGAACTAGAAAAGATTCTAAAATGCAAAGATATACAACTCAGCAAAAAATTAGAATCATACGAGCCATTGTATTCCCTATTACCATGTATGGATGTGAGAGATGGACAGTTAATCAACGCATTTGAGATGTGGTGCTGGAGAAGAGTGCTGAGGATTCCATGGACAAACAAGTAGGTCCTAGAGCAGATCAAACTGGAAACCTCCCTGGAAGCCAAGATGACCAAACCAAGACTATCATGCTTTGGAACATCATGAGAAGGGAAGACTCTTTGGAAAAAACAATAATGCTGGGGAAGGTGGAGAGATGTAGGAAGAGAGGAAGGCCAAATACTAGATCAGGGGTAGGCAACCTAAGGCCCGGGGGCCGGATGCACTCCCGAGGCCTTTGGACCGGCCCCAGGCCGGTCCTGCCGCCGCCGCCACTGCCACCACCTCCCACTGCCCGCCATGATGATATTGATTATTGTTGTTATTACTTGTTCTTGGGGTTTTCTTGGCAAAATCTCCACAAGGGTTTTGCCATGGCTTTTCTGGGGCTGAGAGAGTGTGTATGCATATTTTCTTTTCAAAAAATTAATTTAAAAAACATTTATTTATTTATTTGTTTATTTATTTATTGGTGCTTCGGCCCCCCAATTGTCTGAGGGACAGCAACCTGGCCCCCGGCTCAAAAAGGTTGCCTACCCCTGTGCTAGATGGATGGACTCTATTAAGGAGGTCACGGGTATGGAGTTACAGGAATTAAGCAGAGCAGTGGAGGACAGAGCATCGCGGAGATATCTGAGCCATAGGGTCGCCATGAGTCAAGATCGACTCGAAGGGAGTTAACAACAAAAGGACTTCTAGATCCCTTTCACAGGTAGTCTTGTTAAGCCAAGTGTCCCCCATCCTATATCAATGCATTTCATTTTTTACTGCCTAAGTGCAGTACCTTACATTTCTCCCTGGTCCAGGACGCCCTGGTCCGGAGCGCCGCGGGGCCATGGCAGCCTCACCGCGGCGCTCCTCCGGCGAATCTAAAAGGAGTGCCAAATTGGCGCTCCTTTTAGATTTCAGGGAAAGTGCGCCCCAAAAGCGGCAGGCGGTCGCCGCGGCGTGAGGTCAACCTGGAAGCGCCGGCCGTGCGGATGGCCGGCGCTTCCAGGGGCAACCTCAGGAAGAGGAAGGGGCGCCGAACGTGCGGCTGCCCCTCCTCTTCCGGGCCCGGAAGACGAGCCAATTAGTCGTCTGCTGAGGCCCTGAGGCAAATAAGGTGTTGAGTAGTTCTACCTTTTCTCTATCCCCTGTGAGCATTTCTTCATTTTCCTCATGCAGTGGCCCGACCGTTTCTTTCTTCTTCTGACATACCCCGCAGCCCTTTTTATTGTGCTTAACATGTCTAGTAAGCCTGAGCTCATTCTGCATTTTAACTTTTTAAACTTTACCCCTACATTTGTTAGCTATTTGTTTGAATTCCTCTTTGATGATTTCATCCTTTTTCCACTTCTCTCTTAAAAAAAAAGTTTGAAATTGTGCCTTCATTGTCTCCCTTTTGAGAAACTCCCATCTATCCTGAACTCCCTTCTTTTTTAGTATTCTTATTTAGTATTTAATAAAAAGGTGGCCTTGAGGAACTGACAGGAAGAGCCTTATGACAACATCCCTATTGTTTCCCTCCTCTGTAATTTTTATCCAGATGCTCTCCAGCTGGCTTCAAGGATTTAAGTCCTGGATCTCTTCACAGGTGTAAACATCCCTGACATGTAATGCTATTTCTCCTCCTTTCCTGTTTGCCCTATTTCTCTTTAAAAGGGTATACTCTATTACTACATTTCAGTCATGAGACTCATCCCATTAGGTTTCAGTGATAGCAATAGCAATAGCAAGTATATTTCTATACTGCTTATTAGTAGCCTAAACAGTTTATAGTGTGTAAGCTAATTGCCCCCAGCAAGCTGGGTACTCATTTTAGCAAAATACGGAAGGATGCCAGGCTGAGTCAACTCTGGAACCCCTGGCTGGGATTGAATTCACAACCATGTGGCTTGTGAGTAAGTGGCTTCAGTACCGCCATTTAACCACTGCACCACCAGGGCTCCTTAAGTGATGCCTATTATATCGTATGTGTTTTGTTGTGCTAGGAGTTCAAGTTCATTTTGTTTATTTCACATGCTTTGTGCATTAGTGTAGAGACATTTAAGATCATGGGAACTAGCTGCCTGTGTAAAGTTTTTTTCCCCCTCTCACTGTTGGGTCCTTTCACTATTTACCTTGTTCCTAGTTTGACTTAATCATTGAGTCTGTTATCAACTCGGCTTCCATCTCAATATCCA
>CM034710.1:58025882-58056451 GCA_020142125.1 Phrynosoma platyrhinos
AAACTCTTCTAGAACATGGCCACACAGCCCGAAAAACCCGCAAAAACCTATGCTAAGAATTAATTGTTACCAGTGCCAAAATCTCAGGAATAAAATTTATAGGATTACTTTCTTTGAAAGGTGAAACTGTTTAAATTAGTAGTGTTTACAGAATGTAGTTAAATACATTTCTATCAAATCTACGAGAGATAAACACAGCTGCCATGGCTTGAATTGCTTTGTACTAGATATCTGATACATGAGATCAGTAGGTGAAGGTGCTTCCTTGAACACTTTGCTTGGAAACTCAAGGTTGACAAAATAATAGGAGCTACAGAATTGCATGTAACAGACTTCCAAGTCTCGTGAGATGTTTCACCAGCAGTCAGCCGGCTCCAGATGCACAGCTTCATAGCTGCTCCTGCCTCAGCCCGTCAGCAGAGCTATAATATAGAGTACATATTGGTTGCTTTCCTCCTCCAAAGTAAGGCTTGGAGAAGAAAGGCTTGTTACTGACAAGACATTACTGTGCCTTCTGTGCTACTAGCTCTACTTCTAGAGTGCTGGAAACTACCCACTGTATTCTCTGAATCTGCCACTTATTACTAATGGGTGGTTTTGCTGGGCAGTGTTCTAGAGGGACAGTTAGTATCTTCACATACTAAGGCCAGTGGTGGGGTTCTTTTCCATTCTCATTTGCAGTGGGTGTGAAATTCCAATTCCCTGGTGCATCATCATCATCATCATCATCATTATTATTATTATTATTATTTACTTATATTTTGTTTTTCTTCCAATATGGGAAATTAAGCTACACCTGGATTAAAAAATGAAGATAGTAAATAAATGCCTGAGAAATTGAAGCTCATGAAAAATTAATAACATTAAGATTTTATTATTGTATTATTACTGGAGCTGACCTTCCCACAGAAGTTCCTTCTCACATAGGACTCACTAGCTGCATTGAATTCTCTGAATCTGCCACTGTGAACTACCATATATACTTGTGTACAAGTCTACCTCATGTATAAGTTGAGGGAAGGTTTTAGGTCCAAAATGATGGATTTTGATATGGCCCGTGGATAAGTCGAGGGTAGAATTTAGGAAACAGGTTTTAAGATTGGCTTGAAAGTGGAAGTGGAGGGGGGGGAAGAGAAGATTGGTTTTCAGAGGAAATGCAAGGAGCAGGAGGATGTGAAGCAAAGGTTTGGAGATTGGCTTGAAAGTGGAGGGAAAATGGTGAAATGCGAAGAGGAGCAAAGGTTTGGATATCGGCTTGAAAGTGGAGGGGAAAGGTTTGGAGATCGGTGTGAAAGTGGAGGGAAAAGTTTTGGAGATCGGCGTGAAAGTGGAGGGAAAATGGGGAAATGCAAAGAGGAGGAGAGGTTTGGAGATAGGATTGAAAAGGAAATCACCACACACACACTCACATTGGTGTCTCACAGCTCTTTCAGCAAATACTGGTGAGGTATGGAGAGTGGGGCATCGGGGCTGCTTTTTAAAGGAGCTTTATGAGCAATATTACTGTTTGTTGTTGTTGTTAACTGTCTTCCAGTCGATCTCAACGCATGGTGATTGTATTGATCTGTATATAAGTTTACCCCAGATTTTGGGCATAAATTTCTCAACTTATTGTCGAATATATATGGTATGTGGAACTGGAACTCATCTTTACTATATTCAGATGAATTTTTTTATCTGTTCTGCTCAGCTATTTTAAAGGCAGAACAAATCTGTAATAAATATATGTTTATAATATTTGTGATGAATTTTACATAGCTACTTGAGGTAGTTAATTTTGGTATAGTTTTTACAGCCTGATTTTAGCCATGTAACTCATAAGTAACAAGGCTAAGAATATTAATTTTTAGAGTGGTTTACTTCCATTTGGGGGATTTACTTCCATGCAAGGAATGCAGATACTGTTTGCAGGAAAGCACAGTCTCCTTTGAGCCAAAGGCTATCTTTGGATATATATGTAGGTAGGAAAGGAAGGACCTCCAGGCTCACCTCAGGAGTCCATTTGCCATCTGTGGGTGGCCAGCATGGCAAAGAACTTCCATCTTCTTCATTTATGCTATAGGTCTCTCCTGCAAGCCTATGCACCTTTCTATGGCTCCAAAAAAACCCAGCCAATCAGTGTGCGGGGATGGGACTCCCTCCCAGGCTGACTTGGGAAACATAGTGGTAGAATTCAAAGATACAGCCATATTAGTCTGGATAATTGGTATGCAAAGGGATCTTGTAGCACATTTGAGATTAAGGCCCAAAACAGACAGGCATATGGGGGAAGCTTCTAGCCGCTCCAGGTGCATGACATTTACACGATGCATCCTGGGGCCATGACAGGGTAGCCTAAGGTGGACCAAGACTGGCCCCAAAAGAAGCAGATTGTTTCCGCTCCTATTTGGAGCTCTGGCAGGAGGTGCCCTCAGGGCCATAGCATGTGTTTGCTGTAGCCCTGGGGTGATCAGGCTGGAGCAGCTTTGGGCCACTCTTTCCTGCCTTTGGCCCTAACTGAAAGATTGAAGTTGGTAGCATAAGCTTTTTGTAGACAGACTGTATACAGGTCTGTCCCTGGGCTTTCCACTCCACCACATGCATCTGAGGAAGGAGGTTCAAAGCTTATGCTACCAACTTCTAACTTTCAGTTAGTCTCAACAGTGCTGCACGATCCCTGCAAGATCCCTTTGGGAAGCATATCCTTCTCTCCAGTTTGGATGGGGCAGGGTAGGCTAAAAAGTACTTTCTACAGAGTTCATCTAGCATCCAGGCTTCAACTGTCTTGTCTTCCTATTCTGCCACCCTTTTGTTCAATGATTTCTGTAATTCATTATTTGCCATTTGTATGGGCTGGATCTGATTTGGGGATACAGGGCCTGATTGTCCATCATCTACAAATTTGGAAATCTCTTTAAGACACTTTGGAAATGTAGGGAAACAGGATTACATCCAGCTCAGGGCTGGTTTCATCTGCCTCCCTCCCAAGTGGCAAGGAAGACACACACTGGGTTTGGGATTTCCTATGTGTCACAGAAAGGTTATCCTAGCAGGTGGGATCAGGTTTGCACTCATAAGGCAACAGAATCCGTGGATCCAGTACCCATGCTAGGTCAACACAGTTCAGGTGTAAATAATAAACTTGTGGCCTTTTAAAAAATTCCCACTCCATCTATTTGTACTGTATTTGCCTTTGCTCTGTGAACCCATGCCTGCATCTGACTAGTAGACCAGCAAGACAGGAATGGAGTAAATCCCCAGCTAGTAACATGATAGGCTGGGGAATATGGGGAGTTGCAGTCTATTATTTATTTTATTAATAAATGTTTTCAGGGGTGTCTTGAATGCAGATGAAGAAAATGGCTATGGGTCAGTGAGAGTGTGCTAAGAAGTAAGAGTTATACCTCATGAGACAGAGAAGTAAGGTTCAGTGCACTTGCCTACAGATGCCACAGAGCAATAGTACTGTACAAGCACAGAAGTTGCTAAACATTATGGGAACATGGGCCATGATGACAGGCACCAACACTGGACAGCAGCCATATGTCCATTACTGCTGGTAAGGATTTTAATCATCTAAGGTAAATGCTCAGGAACAGCAATCTGGGATTATTGCTTAAGAACACTGTAGCAGTAAAAGTGCAAAGAATGAAACAGTATGTAATTCCTCACTGAACTGGGACCAGTTATGCTTATGCAGTTTATTCATTTTTGTGCACATTCCATAAGCCACGAGGAATTATTAACAACTATGAATATTGCATAACATTCAATAAAGATATAGAAATCTAATTATTATTATTATTATTATTATTATTATTATTATTTGACAGCACATATTCCTTCAAAAACTATAGTACCACTCTGTTCACACAAAGAAATAAGCTGCAAATATTCCTCCTGAAAGAAAGAGAATGTGTGAGCAACCATTGGTGCTGGGTCCCTTATATATCAATTCTGTGTTTTAAGTTGAACTTTAAAGGAACTATCCAAAGTATTGAATTTATTTACTGAAAAATTCCACATGCAGCAGAAGGCAGATCACCATACAACTGAAGAATACTATGAGCTGTTCATATGTTTAAAGTACATGGCAGATTTCTTTGAAAGTCTGTTTCTTCCAGTTAAAGAAACTGTTCCACAGATTCCGCAACAAAAGGGAACACAGTAAGTGGCAAATCACAAAATACTTTATTTCACAGACAGAAATAGCACCATGGAAACCACAGGCACATGTTCTGAGTTTGTACAAAAGCAGAGTAATTTGGAAGCAATAAGCTTGGCAAAAATGTATGCACAGGAACAAGCATTTACTGCACACTCAGTATTTCCCAGATATTCATATATACGCTACTCATGCCAAAGCTGATATACTTCAAAGTTCATATATCGTGCACATTGTGATGGCAGATTTATTCACTGTGATGACTTTGAATCAAGTCAAGGTTAACAACTGGGTGAGTGTAGACAAATGCCACATGGATATGAGTGGCACGTGCATTATCTGTACTTGGCTCAGTATGCATACCAGACACTGTAATGTTCAAGTTGCCTCCTGGTGCATGTTTAATGAATGCTATGGTTAGTTGTAGAAATGCATTGATGAGGAGACACTGATAAAACAGTTGAGCATATAAAAATACAGTTACAGTAAACAGATATTTTTAAATGTCATTTCAAAATCATCAGTTTTCTAGTCTGCTGGGTAAAAGAATGGGGAACCTTTTTGGTACAAGGGTTTCCCAAGGAGCCTGCCCTGGAAGTCACAGTAGAGGCAATTATGTTGCTCCAATAATATTAAAGCACCCACTCTTGGCAAGAGAAGAGCAGACAAACAATTCCCATGATTCCCTAGCACTGAACCAGGGCAGTTAAAGTGGACTCAATTTGCACTATTTCTAGCAGTCTGCAAAGGCTCAATGTGGTAACTGGAGGAGAGGAGTTATCCTAGCAAAACAGGACATGGAAATGTTTTCGGAGTTTTTTTAGACTACAGTTCCCCAAACCCTGCAGCTATCATGGCCAGCCAGGCTAAGGGATTCTGAGAGCTGTAGTCCAAAAAAGTAACTTTTTAAAGCATATGGAGTAAAAATTATTTGAGGACGCACTACCTGCTCTGAAAACAGAATACAGAAAATTGTATCTTTCGTACTCTGTAATGCATGTCTGTCTTCATCCAGAATCAAGCCGCTGCTTAAGTGCCTCTCATCTATTTCGTTCTGCTTTTTTGTTTATTAGGCTCTACTGACCAAACATATTTTTCAGCCAGGAGCACACTACGGCAACACCTGGCCTTCAGAAACTACAAATGGGGCTTAGCTGTAGAAAACCAAAGGTCCAGGATGATCCATGGGGAAAATGCAACAGAACACCCAAAAAAAGGGAGAGAGCTCAACATGCCTCCCAAACCCAAAGTGCCACACCCCTATTTATATCAGACCTTTGAATTATGTGAACTTAGGGCACCTGCAACCAGCTCTGGTCTATGGCACATTCCATTATGAATGGTTGTGGATTTATAATGGAATGATATGGATGGTTTTTATAATCAAAAAACACACTGACCTTAACACTACACAGGTGGAGCAGCATAATGACTCGTCAATTGTAAGTGCATCAATTCCTGGGGAAAAGTTCAATGAGGTTAACTCAGTATGTATCCCAAAGTGACATATAAATACAGAGACATATATTTAAATTTATGTATAAAAGGTATACCTCAGTTAACAAAACAGATGTGTTCCTGGGCAATACCTCTTTAACAGAAAATTTGGTACCAGAGACAGGAATAACATGCAAAAAATAAGGAAAGATTCCTGCACCAAAAAAAGAGCAGTTCAACATTTTTTAGCAAACATTTTATCCCAAATTAACAACATACACATGTGAAATGAGAACCAGGTGGGTAAGTCAGTTTCTTAAGTAAACAAAAACAATTTGAACTTTCTAGAGACCACTTGAAAGCTTCTTCAAAAATACATCAAGAATGATTTTTTCATTCACTAGCCTCTACTTTCCTTATGATTTCCCCTATGATAGTCAAAGATAGAGATCAATGCTTTTTAAACACGCTGGGGGGGGGTAGGTGGTGAGGCATATTTCCTGCTCGCCCCTTTTCTCTTTGTTTTATTGTTCACATATGCTCACTAAGGGATTCTGGACGCAGCAGTTGCTTACCTTGCTTGTGGTAGGCAGGCACACATGGCAAAAATAGGATCGCCTAAAGCAGAGCTTTGCTCTTTCAAAACCCAAGCTTTATTAGATTGTTTACTGAAGATGCACTGCTGCAGCCTTGCACTGAAATGTCCAAGCCCTCTTTCACTATTTTCCCAATGCTGATTCTGCCTTAAAAAAACACCATTCCATTTAGACAGAGGATGTGGAGGAAAGGAGGAGGTTGGGCAGGTAGGAAACGACTTTGTAAAAAGGAGCTTCTTTGTCAGAGGCTTTGTTAACTGAGGTATGCCTATATATATATAGAAAACAACAACAACACAGAACGTTATGTTGTGCCCCAAACATACTTTTTAATGTCAGTATGTATTCATTTATATGTGTTTTGGGGCATGTGTGTTCATTTTGAGCATATCCCTGTTAACCTAGTGCACAGACTTGGGTTATGAGCCAATAAAACCTGATTTGATAAAAACCAAAAGAAAAACTTTGAAGTAACTTGAGAGCAACTTGAAAAATACATAGTCAAAAGTGTTTCATCTAGTCTAAGAAAGGCTGGTAACTAAATAAATGTTATTCATACAAATATTCCTATTCATATAAATAAAGATTAAGTCCAATTTAATCCACATTATAACTCTCATTTAAGTTTGCAGAGAGATCTTGTAGCACCTTTGAGACTAAATGAAGTAAAGAAATTGGCAGCATGAGCTTTCATAGACTTCAGTCTACTTCCTCAGTCTACTTTGCCCCTAAGTATGGGGTGAAACAGACCGCCCCTTTGTGCCGGCTTCCAGGTGGCTTGGGAGCATGGTGGCCATTTACATGGAGGTGGCTTCATGACACTTTGGTAGTGTGACATTTACATGCTGCATGTCGCCAGAATATCATGAAGCTGGCTTTTTTGTCGACACAAAAAAGAGTGGCAATTTGTCGCTTCTTTTGGGCCGGCAAATAGGCGGATTGGGGCTGCGGTATTCAGCCCCAATAGGTGATCTATTTCACCCCTATATTCCCTTTATGCATTTATAAAAGAAGAGGGAAAGATTTGTTATATACCTCTAAGTTTTACCTTTGACATCCACAGGTCATAGCAAAATGACCTGTGGACCTAAAACCTGCCCTAAACTTATGCATGAGGTTGACCTATATAGGAGTATGGATAGGAAGTGATGAGTTAGTCCAGAGGTTGACAATCCAGAGACCAGTAACAAAGGGACATATTCAATATTCCCTTTTATCACTAATGACACGCAACACAGATCCCCTACTTTGGCTGCCATGGTTTCTGCATTTTATAAGCTTATAAAAGCTTATAAACATTTATTATATTCATACTTTAATCTTGTATTGAGCTTTCTGTGGTCTCACAACCAAAATTCTAACTAGGTCAATAGCTGCAATGCTTCAGTGATTCTACAAATCTAGAGTTCTCAAGGCTCTTCTCTTGCTTCCTATTATTTTATATTTTTATTAGCCACCCTGAGCTCCTATGAGGAAGGCTATAAATGTATGTATGAATGAACAATCTTTAACATTCGAGATCTGTAGAAAGTTCACAAGGGAGGTCAGTTTTCCCTTGCTTTGCAATACCTATAGCCTAAAAACATTCTTTTTGCATGTCACTATATGTTAGAAATACCATAAGTAAAACTTTAAATCCAAGTTTATCATTTCTGAAAAAAGGCCTCTCCACACCTTTATATATGCATAAAGAAATATTTAATGATGAAAGGCATTCAGATATACTATTATGATTTGGTTTGTCCCATTCCTGTTCACTTTAATGCACTCACCCAAGGGTTGCAATGTTTATACATTCCATTTCTTGTTTTACTATATCCAGCTTCCCCTGATACATGATTCTCACATTCCATGTTCCTATAATATGTGTTGTGCAGTTTCAAACTTTCCTTTCGCTTCTGAGCACATAAACTGAATGGCATTTCAGCTTGAGTTGAGTTGTATTATTAGCTACAGTATTCCTTATAGTTGTCCTTTGCTCTACTCTTTTAGCTCCCTGAGTGCCTTCTGACCTGGGAGTCTCATCTTCTGGCATTACCTCTTATTTAATTTTAGATTATCTCATTATAAGTTTTTCATGGTAAAAGATCATCAAAAGGGTTTACCGTGTCTCCCTTTGCACAGTACTAACCAGCGTCAGCTATGATGTTACTATGCTGCCAAATTAAGGATTTGTAAATCACGCTGGGGAACTTTTTCACTGAAGGGTGACGTGTAAATACAATAAATAAATAAATAAGTTTGTTTACACATAGAAACACACAGACACAGGCATATACAACAAGTCTAATTAATGTGCAACTGTTTCCATGGTAGAAAATTAAAGTTTTCAAACTCAGCATTGAACTGGGGAAAAGATCTCAACTTTCCCCACCTCGTCTGCTTTTCTCATCCCCAAAATCATAATCATCTTCACCATCACCACCACCATCAGGCACCAGACAGTCTCTTGGATGGGAGACTGTCAATGCATAACATGTGCTCAGCAAAATATGAGGGGTAGGGGCAGCCCTGGTTAGTACTTGGATGGGAGACTGTCAATGCATAACATGTGCTCATGTTTACTGGCTATATTTCATAGGAAGGACCAGACAAAATCACCTGTGAGTATTCCTCATCTAAGAAAACCCTCTGAAATTCATGGTATTGCTATAAATTGCCAGGCATCTTGAAGGCTATACACACACATATACAAAACTTATAACTACGGTAGTTTGTTTGTTTTATATCCTGCCTTTCATTCAAAATGGGATTCAAGGTGGCTATGAAAATCAACTATTCATGAGCTCTGATTTTAGTTACTACTGCAAATATATTTGTATTCATCTTCCCTTGGTTTTGGTCAACAGAAATTATTTTAGATTTGTAAGTGTATCAACAATTGACCAGAACAGACATCTAAAAAGTAAATTTTTCTGAATTAGAACTCTGCATTTATTTAAACTGGAATTGAAATGGAAAACTTCTATAAAGTTTATAAAGCCCAGAAATGGAAAATGAATACTATTCCATCAGATGAAGATTGGATTATTAAAGTCCTTGAGTTGGCAGAGATAGACAAATTTTCAATATTGCTGATGGAAAAATCATTGGTTAACTTTTTTTCTAACTGGGAACTTTTTTGACTTTATCTGAAGAAGAAAAAAGATTATGCTTGCAGAATAGGATGCCTGTAGCTTTTTAGATGTTTGGAATATCAGAACAGAAGTGTGTTTGCAGTAAAAAAAAAAGTATATTAGAGAAGTTCACTATATTTTGCTTTAAATTTCTGGGATGGGAGGATAGGACATTCAGTTTTAGTTAAACTCTTGTATGTAGTTATTTTGTTTAGTTTCGTATGATTTTAGTTTATGTTTATCTTAGGGTTTTGTGTTTTTAGTAGTATTGTGTTTACCTTATATACTCGACTATAAGTTGAGAAATCTATGCCCAAAACTTGACCCTAAAATCTTGGCTCAACCATATATAAGTCGGCCCCGATGTCCCACTCTCCCTGCTTTGACAGTGATTTCTGAAAGAGCTGCTGAAGCAGGAATGTGTGTGCCTAAGAGGTGATTAACTTCTCAGTCCAATGTTAAACCCTTCTCTTCCATCCTTCCTTCTCCCTCTGGATTCTTCCCTCTGGATTCCCACCAAACACCTCATTTCCCTCCACTTCCTTCCTTCTCAATTAATGTTAAAATCTTCTCCTCCCCTAATTTTTACCCTCTACTTATCCACAGGTCATATCAAAATTCATGACTTTGGCCCTGAAACCTTCCCTCATGAGGTTGACTTGTACATGAGTATATATGGTAGTTTTTAATTTTTTTTATTAATTAAAATTAATTAACATTTTTGAACTTTGCATGTTATGATTTAAAATATAATAAATATTATTGTTTAAAAAGTATTTAAAACATTTTGTGTAAAATTACATTCAGTTTAAGTGTATAAGGTGTATATGAACTATACATGAATTCCATGTTTAGACTTGGGTCTCACCTCCATGATATTGCATTAAGTATATTCAGGTATTCCAAAATCCAAAAAAATCTAAAGGATACCACTTTGATTGCCATTGTTCAGTGCTATGGATTTCTGGGATTTGTAATTTTGTGAGACATTTAGCCTTCTATGCCAGAGGGCTCTGGTGTTGCAATAAACTACAATGCTCAGAAATCCATAGCATTGAGCTATGGTAATTAAAGTGGTGTGAAACTGGATTATTTCTGCAATGTGGTCACAACCATATACAATTAAAGTGAATTCTCCCTTTCTGTCATACTCTTAACATTTCCATAGTCTTGGAATATCAGAAAACTAGAGGGAAACATTGGTAAAAGGTACAAAAGTCCTTTGATAACTGCGTTATCTTGACAGTACCTTTTTATTTAATAGATGTATATACAACTTTTTTCACAGCTCAGAATTATTATTACTATTATTTATTTCATTTTTATGCTGCCTTTCTCCCAGAAAGGGACTCAAGGCAGCTCACAAGATAAAAACATTTTTAAAACTTTATTTAACATTTTAAAAACAATTAAAATAACTCAGTTAAAACAGTATAAAATTAACATTAAAAACATAAAGAAAGGTGAAGGTATTCCCCTTTGACAAGCTTGTCAAGTCATGTCCAACTGTCGGGGGCGGTACTCATCTCTGTGTTAGGAGTGTTGGGATATGTAGTCAAAGTGGAAATGTACAGATGTGGGAAAATTTCTATTGGAAAGATTTTGGGCCTGCAGGTGGCAAATGTAAACAGAACTCACACAAGGTCAGTGGCTTGGGAACAGAGGAAGATAGAACATAAATAATTAGATCATCTTTGTTGTCTGAGAACCAGGATCACATGACACATGACTCACAGCAAGAGACTGGGTTAGAGACTGGGTTAGAGGCTATTTAGCAAATTGACTATGGAGGTATCCACCCATGGGAGGAGTTTGGGGTTTGGCTTAGAGCCTGTTTTGTTCTTACAAATTATGCACTGTGTGTGTTGTATCGATCTTATATTTCTACCTGCATGAAGATGGATGTATATAGTTTTATCTTTACTATGTAATCATGAATAAAAAGCCTTCTTAGAAGAATCTTTGTTTTGGTCTGGCTTAATGAAAAGCTTGAATCTACAGAGAGCTGAAGGATGGCTGCATTCCAGGAAGGTGAAATCAGCTCAGCTCTGATCCAGAGACAAAGGTGGCTGATGAATGAAAGCCTATCATTCTGGCACAAGATCTCTGCTAATACAACACCACCATAAATAATTCAACACTCCGTTACTAAGCCAAAGAGCCAGCGTTGTCAGAGATTGCTCTGTGATCATGTGGCCAGCAGGATTCCACAGACTGCTGTAAAAGTTTAAAACATAACTAAAACATGTAGCCTATATAAAAGCCACCCTGTTATAATTTTTAAAAGCCTGCCTGAATAAAAAAAGTTTTTACTTCCTGGCAAAAGGCAAGCAGGGTGGGTGGCTAGTCTGGCCTCCCGTGGAAGGTGGGAGCAGCCACTGATAAAGCCCTCTCCCTTGTCCTCACCATGGGAACCTGAGATGTGGTGGGACTGAGAGAAAGCCTTCTCCTGAAGATCTTAGGGCTCTAGCAGGTTTGTATGGAAACATTATTGTTGGCAGTGTAGAATTAACATTGTGGATCTAGCTAAAGCTTATCCTAATTTTCATCCACGATATAAAGATATTAAGGGGAACAGAGAGAGAATATATTCAGAATCTAAGAATGGTCTACAGGGACAAACTCATTGCAACAAAGATTAGGAATTTTAGTGAGATCTCTTTTGCCCATATCCTGCTTTAATATCGTTATTAGAGATTATTAATTCACTATCATAGAAGTTTTAATTATTATAGAAGTTGTGAAGGGCAAAGAAAGATTTGGCAATTAATATGTGTTGTAAAAAAAACACACACACAACATTCATCCAAATATTGCCATGATAAGATCCAATCTAAAGACGTGAAAGAGCCAGTTTTAAAGCAGAAGTGTTTATTATTATGCTGTTCAACTGAAGGCTCTTGATACTTCTTGTAAGCACTTTTAATTAGCAATGGCAGGAACTGAAACTGAGAACAAACAAATTAAATTTGACTATAAGATGGCAACTCAAATAAGTTTCAAATTTGTAGACATCTATAAAACAACAACAGTATTTCATTCTTAGTTTCTTATTTCAAATTCCATAGTTCTTAGAATATGGAAGAGGAAAAAGCAGTTCTAATGAAACAGGGCTCCTTCTAATACACAAAAAAGAGTGTATCATATATGTAAAGCACATTACAACCATTTCTATTAATAGAAAAAAAGTTATTTAAAAAATTATCTAGTTTCATTTCAATTAATTTCATATGCAATAAAATAAAATAAAATAAAATAAATCCTGAACCTGAATGAGTCCAAGCTCATATCCCTCATCCTCATCCAAAGAAATCATACACAATGATTTAAATCAAACTCTGATCAGTTCCTAAACAAGCTAACTACAAACTATAGGTTGATAAAGCTGGGTTGTCTAACAAATTGCTTCATGTTTTCTATGCATATTGGTTGGCTCTATAAAGATATCACTGTTTTGTGGATTTTGGATATTATTGTACTTGTTTAACAAAGTATGTTTTTTAAAGCCACAGCCTTTGTTTTTCACTTAAAGAAAAACTAGGAATCATGGAAAATTAAACACTGCTGAAGTCCTCACTGAAGCAAGAGGAAAAAAAAGAAGGGGTAAGCATTTCATCCCAAGCTTTCCTTATACACATTGTGCCCATGGCATAGTGTTACAAATAAATCAAGAAAATCAGCAACCACTTTTCTTGGCAACTGAGTTTCTAAAGCTAAATGAGAAAAAGAATAGACTTACAGGACTTCAGAATAGATTTCCTTCATTACTTTTTCCTTTATGCAATGTGTGATGGACTTCTGTTGTAATCAAAGATGGCAGGTTGGTTGTACATATTAATAGTTAAAGACATGAAATCACTCTGACTACAGAGACCAATTCTCAATTTGTGCTATGTTTTGTAAAGAGGAGGGGTATGAAAGAGTTCATCACAAAGATTTTTGGGGGATTTCTTTTAAATTCATGGATATGTTTCTCTTTTGTGATAGAACTTCTTAATCACTGTGATAACTCCTTTACAAAAGATCACACATTAACCACCATGTTAGCTTCTTTACAAAAAATTGCGGCACTGTCACTAAAAACAAACATAGCTATGGAGTTGAAAGAAACCCAGAAAAACCTTAGTTTGTAATCATTTCACTTTTGAATTTTTTTTCCTGTGCAGAAGAGGATGCTCATAGAGGGAGCAAAAAGAGCAAAAAACAAAAAACAAAACAAAAACAATTCCTCCAAAGGGAGGTACCAGGAGAGACAGGATGGCTAAACAGGAACCAAGCATCTCTGAAAAAATCACTTTTTCCCAGTGTTCCCTGCCAGGAACAAAATTGTCAAGGAAGAAGAATATAATGTTTTCTCATCCAGAAGGTATCACGGGATGATAATGTAAGCAAGTGGGAGACTGAACCAGGGACCCCAGAATTGTTTTTAAGGTGCAGGGGCCTCAGCGTTGACAGGCAAGTTGTTATTCATTTTGCCTATTTGCAAAGGGATGGCAAACTGCTTCTGCTGCCCATTATTAGTGAAATATCCTTAAATATAAAGACTCTTACAATCAAAATGTGTACACAGAAGAGCCTTACAGAAGACACTTACAGGTCACCCACCCCCCAAGTAAGTGTGCATAGGATAGTTTACAGGCAGCTTTTTCTATTCCTAACATCTCTATATTTCTTATTCCTTGTATACTTTTGATTGACAATTCCTGAGAGGCATAACTATGCAGGAGTCATGGGCCTAACAGATGGGCAGGATACCTCAGGCCAACACTCAGGCTTTGACCTGGGTCTGTCCCTGGCCTGGCACATCAACAGGTGGGATGTTCCTATGTCTGCCCACCACTATGCTGCAGTTCCACTGCTCCTGCTATCTGCCTCTTTCCTGCCACCACCATTGTGTCTGCTCTGAAGGATCCCGCTGCAGCCCACGAAATCAGAAATGGGGTGCTTAGCTATACTCATGTGGCCAGGCGCCCCCTTCCAACAGGCTGCAATGGGGGCCATCGGAGTGGACACGATGGTGGCAGCAGGTAAAGGGTGTATGGGACCATCCACTCTGCCAGTTGTCACCGCAGAGTGTCCAGGAAACTCTGCAGCAAACAGCTGGTCTTTTTAGACTGGATTAAGGCCCCTTTGGGCTGGGATCAGTCCAGGACTGCCAGATTGGTGTCTGGACTGGCCGATGTTTGCCCAGGGCTAATGGCCTACATTGTCTGGACAGGATGACATCAGGCCAGGGGGGGACATGAGCCTTTTTTGCTCATGTGTACAAACTCTTAGTGGTCCAGTTTTGCCCTCTGTGCCCCTCATTCCAGGGACCATGGGTGGAACAAAGATATGTTGCCTATGTGGAAGGCTGCTATAAAGAAGAGCAGGGATATTTCCATCCACCTCCCCATTGATATCTATCCACATTCATAGTAAGGATAGGATCACAGGACTAAATATATATAATCAGTTGAGAAATTAGAAACAAACATTAAAAACAAAGCAGATGCGTGAAGTGGTATCTATGACATTTTATTTCTGATGGTTCATGCAAATCACCATGTGACATTAAAATTTCATGCTGTCAGTTATTATGATTAGCATACAATGCCGGTGTTCCTGAATGTCAGAAGTGCATATAAGAATCTTCAGACATTATGGTAAATTTTGATATTCCACAAGTAGTTCTCCCATAAAAAGAAGTGCAGAAAAATCTAGAACAAATATATCCATCAAGGTAAATTTTGTTGAAATCAGAAACAGAATATACACACAAGCTTCCACTTGGGATAAAAGCGAATCGCTTGAGGTGGGAGGGGGGCAGGACAGGAGGGGCAGGCATCTCCATATGTCTTTCATGAAAAGAAGCACTTCCTGTATTACATCTTATAGGTCATAGAGGTTTCCAGAGATCTCATCAACATGTATGAGCTGCACACAAGTAAAACTAAAAAAGTAGTGATCATGGAAATTAACATATGATGGTTAGCTTCAAGTCAGAATGCTGCACATTTTCAGAGAAAAAATTAAAACAGGTCAAGCAAGCATGTTATAGAAGGAGAGCCACAAATATAAACACATTGTATGAGAGGTGATCTGGTTAAGTATTTTTGAACATATCTGCCAACCTAGTTTCAGGGGAGAAGCAGAATGGATAAACGTTGATACTGTGATCCAGAACACACTGTACCTTCTAGCATTTTGCTTTATGATAAAAGGAAAGATCATCAAGTTTTCCTGGCCAAGACATCATATCTAATTAATGTCAAAATGTACCTTTCACTATAGCACAGAGAAGCTAAGTATAAAAACTGAAAATATATTTTACAATTAAGTCAAATGACACAGGAAACCAACATGCCATTTTAAAGTTTTAAAATCAAACTGATTTCAGTGCATAACATTTTACCCCAAACTGTATTATAAATGTCCTGTTTGTTGAAAAAAGTTTGGACATTTGGATTCATTGACAATGATATTACTGCTCACAAATGAATTAAATTTTACAGCCAGCTAGATTTAATCGTTTTTCTATTTGCCACTAACGTAATCAGAAAAACAAGGTTTTAAAATTACGTTCTAGACAGAATTTGGAAAGGTGTTTTTTTTGTTTTTTGTTTCATTTTGTTTTTGGAAAACAACTGCGAGAATCTCCAATCCAGCATTTTATCCTTGATGGCTGGAGAATTCTGGAAGTTATCACCCCCCGAAAAGTAACCTTTTTGTATTTCCTCTTCTTACCTCCCATTGTTCAACTTAAGTTTTATTGCTGCTCTGACTGCTGTGAATTATTTTATGCAATATTTTACTCTTATTTTATTTTCTTATTTACTTTTGCTTTTGAATACTCTTGTGTGAATTGTCATGAATGCACACTATGCGACTCCAGGTAAGGACTTGTCTGTACAGTATGAAAGAAAAGCTTTGCCCTTTTTAGAATGCATCTGTGCAGATGATGCACATGGCTGAAATGGCAGAAAAACAGCCCAAGGCCATGCCCCAGGGCTTAATGTCAGAACAATAGCCCCAAAAATTAATAATAATAAAAACCTGACTGCTCCGGCTTTGGAAAGGGCGAACTATCACATCAGCATGTGGACTGCACAAAAGTGTGAAGATGGGAGAAGGGCCCAAGTGGTTGATGATGCCATTGCTGGCCATACTTTTTTTGTCATCAGCCCGCACATCAATCTAACAAGCATATGAGTAGTCGCCTGCACCATCAACACATTGCACACTCTATGAAACAAAGTGACAAGCACACCAGATTACCAAAAATAAAATGGATTTAACAAAAACATTAACAAACTTATCAGTTCAACAGGGGGCATGGGGGGAAGGAGAGAAATGGGGTATGTACAGAGGGGGATGTCATAGTTGGAAAGGTCCTAGTTGTTCCAGGAGGGTGTGGAGGTTACCTTGGATCTCCCTGAGCTGGACCTCTATGATGGCTACCTTCTGCAACTACAGGGGGTGAGCAGGATAAAGAGGGGGCATGACCGTGATGTTCTAATGTCTCACTGGGTGCATCGGTGTGCCATATGAACAGTCGATCAATCATGCAATAAAGAAGATGGTCATGAAGGGTGTCCAATAGGCTGGTTACTGGGCGAGATGGAGGGAGGCAATTGGTCACTGCTAGTGGAGCTTTTTTGCATTCGTGCACATGCGATTGCAGTGGAAGAGAAAATAATAATGGTGCGGCATGGTTTGCAGCTACCATTGCTCCATTATGACGGGTCTGTTCTTGCAGTAGGAGGGGGGAGGTGTGGATTGCACATCAGTTGTCAACTCATTGTGGGGAGCAGACTGTGAAGTCAGGACGTTCTTGCTGTGAATCAGGAAACCCCGGGGGTAAATGAGCTTTTCCTTTCCATTTGTTTTTGGTCTTCAAAAATCAGAACAAGAATTTGAATGAGAAGTCAACAGACTATAACAGAGACTCCAAAATCTGAAATAACTAATTTTCGAGTAATTAAAAAAAATTAAACCCAAATGTTTTAAAACTGAATACAATATATGTACTTAATGTGAGTTAGATGTCTTTGGTTATATACCTTTGGATATGTCATTTCTAGAAATAATCAAAGCTGCGAGTAATTTTATTATTATTAAATTAAGAGTGAATTTTAAATGCTGATTGTTTTATTATAATGTGCATTTTTTTAGTCTGTATTTGCCTTGCAAATATTGCATTGCAATCTTTTTTGTAATAGCCTAGGGCTAAACATAATAAAACTTCCTACTTTATATAATTTTATATGAATTATCATGAATTGGGATTTTATTCGTAGAAAGGCAACTACTATTATTAAAATTATTAAATAGTAATAATAAAATTGTTTCAGAAAAAGGGATTCTAGTTTAGCGAAGGGAATGGCATATGAGACTGGAATAATCCAGCCTCCTTCTTTATATATCAGATCAAATCAATAATTTATTATGGACATAGACCAGCACAAAAGGAAAGAAGACAATTTTTACCATAAGATAAAATTTAACAAGGTAGCATAAAATAAAAAGTGGCATTAAAATACAATAAATATGTAAGGCCTGCCTTATATATAACTAGCTGCTAGATTCAATTTTCTTGATCCTATGTTGAAGGTCTAGTGTTTAGAGAGCCATACATTCCAATTTTTGTTTCCTCCAGACTCTGGAGGGACACAACGGTGTCACCACAGATACTGTTTGGACAACTGGAAGTAAAATTGCATCACGCCTGGTCATCTTGGAGGTGCTAGGAGAGAAGTCTTGCTTACTATCAGGGTCATGTAACCCCCAAAGCAGCGCATCTGAAATTTCAAAGTATTATCCACTTAAAAAGTAGAGGCTTAGGGGCTGAATAATTATGGATGGTGCCGAGGACTTGCAGGGGTCATTGCATGTCCCAAGGACTACACCACACTCTTCCATGGGCAACAAGATTCCCATCCCCATTTAGGATTATAACTTTATTTAACAGAAATGGATAACATGTAGTCAGTTATGTTGCTAAACATTCTTCTTATTGGAAAAGTGAAGGGACATAAATCCAAATGAGTTCCAGCTTTAGGACATCAACTTCATATCTATATATACTTGACCTTCAAATTTGCTGGGGTTAGGTGCACAGGATCCCTGTGAATGTGGGAAAACAACAAACAACAAAAGCTCTATGTTTTTACCTGAGAGAACACCTCTCTAAGAATGTCTAGGTCCTGCAGGGCCAGACATTGACCACAGAATTGCATTGGAGGAACTACAAATGCCTGGTAGAGTGTTCTCTCTAGCAATCTCTAATCCTTCAGTGACACTTTTGGTTAAAGTTGACCATAAAGTTGCACTGGAGGACCTAGATATTCCTAGAGAGAACATATTAATCAAATCTGCAAAAGTCAAAGCCGCATATGAGAAGAGGTGAGTGTATTTACCATTGTGGTTTATGTATATTTGATGGCTAGCTTAAACTATTGAAGGATTAGCATGTCATCATTATAAATCATTCTTCATAAGGAACATCTCAGATGCCCAGATTGCCTAGTAGTTTCTTTTCCTTGCCTAAATTCTCTGCCTGTAGATGAGTTGCAGTATTGAGAGATGCATCTGAACAAGATTACATTGGTTAAGTTATGGGGATATTCTCTGTATTCACTATTGAAATGAGCCATACATTAATGAAAAATTAAAGAACTGCTGTAGAAAACCAAGACTGTTACATGTACCTACTTGCAGTGGGCAAAACACCAGCTTTGGTTTCAAAGTGTAAAAGTTTCTATGACAAGCTAACAGTCAATAAAGATTTTGAATGTCACATGATTAGAAGAGTGCTGTTAAGAGTCTGGTTAAAAATCAAAAACAATTTTATATAGAAGCACCTTTGTGGATCTCCACACAAGAAGCTTTGTACTACAGATCCAAAAATAAAGGAAAAAATTGGATATTGTACAAAGATATTTTGAACATGAACATTGACAAAATGTTACAATTTAAGCGATAGAAACACTTTACCAAGAAGACATAAAAATAAACTGGTTTTTATATAACCAGCTGAAATCAAAATTTCAGGATGATATAAAGGTATTTTAAAAAATTACTGTAGAGAAAAATGAAATAGATAAAATAGTATTTGGAGAACAGGGAAAACACATTACAAAATATTATAAGTTATTGAAAAATAGAGATCTGGAGAATGAGAAAGTTAAACACACGATGGTAAAGTGGGCATAAGACATTGGAAACCCGATAGATTTAGAATGTTGGGAAAAATCTTGAAGGATGACAAACAAATTTACTTTGTGCCAGAAAATTATTATAAAATGTTTTATCAATGGTACATGTCTCCAGCAAAACTGAATAAACTATATAAAACAGGAAACACACAATGTTGGAAATGTCAAAAGCAAGGTGGTGATTTTATACATATGTGGTGGCGATGCCAGGAAGCTAAGCGCTACTGGACAACGATAGCAGATATTATAAATGAAACACTCAAGATAAGAATCACATTGGATCCAAAAGTTTTTCTGTTAAATATGACAAATACATTAGAAGAGGATGTTAGAAAAACTCATTCCAGAAAACTACTATATATGTTCACAATAACGAGAATACTGTACGAGCAATTTTGGAAAACTAATAGAATCTCAAAAATAGAAGAATGGATGATTAAATTAAGTGATGCTGTTAACATGGACATACTTACTGCAAAATTAAGAGGTAAAGACTTAAAAGATGAAGGGAAGATGTCTTCAAAAAATGGAAAAGCAAAGGGGTTGGAATGTAAATTAAATAATAATAAGATGTACCGAAGAAAAAACACCTGTTCAAGTACCAGTGAAATAGTAAAGATGAATAAGAAAGCATATATTTAGAATGACCTTAAAAGCTTAATGATAGAGTCAAAGATATAATAGAATAAGATTTAAGAACAAGGTGGTAATATTGTGTTGTTGTTTTATGTTTTTATGATGTTATATGTTTTTATGTTATGCCACATTTGTGTTTGTATTTGTATTCAATGTTGTAGACGTTTGTCGATGACTGTTTGTATAATGTAATGGTTGTAAATATTGTTGTTTCAATAAAATAAAATGAAAAAAGTGTAAAAGTTTCTGAGTTTTTAAAAAATAAGTTTCAATTTTAAATACTCATATATTTATTATGATTAGTAAGTAATAACTAAAAGGCTTCTCAAAAAGTTTTTTTGACATGCAGACATCAAAGGAGCCCTCTTGGCAAAATAAGATAAAGTACTAAAAGCTTGGGTTTTGTGCTACTTGTGCTCTCTCTATCCTTATCTCCAATCTCATTCAAAGGCATTTAAGAAATATTTGCATGCACAGACAATAATCACAGTAAACAATATCTGAGAGTATCTGCAATTCTAGATAGCTAAAGGATAATTCAACCACTATTGGCCCTGAGAAAAGGGCACTAGAAATGGTTCTCCCATGCAAATACCAGCAGAAACTATAATGATAATTTGGGCAACCTTTCCTACATCTTTTTCAGGTCTATAATAGCCTTTTTGAGGCACAGACACCAGAATTGCATATATTATTCAAAGTGAATTCACACTATAGATTCCTATCAAACCACTATGAAAACGGCAATTTAAATTTCAGTTCTCACTCTTTATCATTCTGAACAAAGAATTTGCCTTTTCGATATCCACTGCACACTGGATCAAAATTTTCATCACACTATCTACCACAGCTCAGACCTTAATCAGTGCATTTTTCCTGTGAAAAATGCCTCATTACACATCACTTTACATTTGCTTATATTGACTGACATTTCCCATTATAATGCCAATTTCTCCTGTGCAGAGATCTCTTTTTTGGAGCTCTTCATTGCCCCTTTTTCTTTTAATCATGTGAAATATTATTATTATTATTATTATTATTATTATTATTATTATTATTATTATTATTATTAATTAAATACATACAACAACATAAAATAGACATAACAACAAAAAGAACATAACATAACATTAACCATCAACTAACATTACACACTATCTACGCTTTAAAAAAAAATCATGTGAAATAATCTGGTGTCATTAGAGATGTACAATTACCAGAAACTTTGAAAACATGCAAGGTTTTTTTTATTTTAAATGGAAATTTTCAGAAAAATTGAAAAAAAAATGTAGTCACTCTGCTCCTTTAAGAACTTGCTGCAGAAGAAGCAAGCAGTGGTGACAAAAAGTTTCGGGTTTTGGATTTCTAGATTAGGGATGCTAAATCTGTATTCAATCCCCCCCCCCAATTTTTTCTGGCAAGAAAAACTTTCAAAAGAGAGGGAGGGGGGACTAATTCCCCCAGGGCATTCATATCTCTAGGTATCATCAGCAAACCTATCTACCTGACTGTTCACTTGTTACTTTGGATGGTTTATGAACAAGTCATAAAAACATAAATCCAAATGAAGGCTAGCTGCGCTCAATGCTGAGGAAACAACACTGCTAGCAGCAGCAGCTTCCCTCTTGGAGCAAACAAAACCTTCAGAAGATGCAGCATTTTTTGTCAGAACTCATGGGGGAAAAGGTAGATTCCCTTCCCTGCAGGGAAGCCTCTTGTACATTGTGGGAGCTCACTGTCACTTGCTATTTCTTCCTGAAGCTCTCCCCCCAGTACTGACCATGCTCTTCCACATCTGTTCTTTGCAAGAAAAAAAATGTGTTATGTTAAATGCAGCTGCAGATTCAACCTATTCACTTGAAAGAAACTGATTAATATAGACTCATCAAGAACCTGAACTATAATCTGTTCCTTACCCTGCTCTGAGAAAGAAGTTTTGTCTTATTTATATCCCTGGAAGTCAGAAATGAGATGAAGGACACTTCCACTCAATACAGTCCCATTAAAAACTAACAATGTCATTACAGAACTATAGATTCCCTATCTGTGAATCAAAAGCACATCAGGGAGAAGTATTTCTCCTGGTGTGCACATTTCTTGTAGTGTTGCAGATCTGAGATGGGATGTTAAAAATGCAAGTATTCTCTTCAAACATATCAGCCCCAGTAGGGGCAGGTGGGTGTGGTTTGAACAATAGACTACGATTCTGGAGACTAGAGTTCGAATCCCTGCTCAGCTTTGGAAATCTACTCTGGGACCTTTGGGTAAGTCAGACTCTATCAGCCTCAGAAGGCAGCAAAAGCAAAGGCAAAAAACCTCTTAACAAATCATGCCAAGAAACCGCTGTGATAAGTTCGTTATTCGGGTCACCATAAGTTGGAAATGACCTGAAGGCACACTATCACAAGAAGGGTCCTCCTGAAAAACTGCAGTGTTACTCCAACATGCTCCCTATCTTCTCTGCCAGCCTCCAAACCTTCCCTATGCCAAAAAAGGACAAAAAACCAACAATGCTTATCTTTGGGGAAATGATATTAAGAGCAGAATCAAGACTTTTCCTTTGGCAAAGATTCTCCTCACGTTATTTTTCTACCACAGGGAGGTCCCATAGTGCTTCCTATGTATGGAGGAAGCCTTTTGTCACCTCTTCCTGAATCTTTGTTTTAACCCACTTCTCTATTATGTTTGACAGATCAGTCGATGGCTGCCTTGAATCCTGTGCCAAGAGAAGAGTGGGATATAAATTACATAAATAAAATAAATGCTAAATAAAAATCGTGTGGAGTGGAAGGATGATTTTTGAAACCTTGCATCTCCAGCCATCCCCATCTCCACAATGCTTAGCTGATCTACAGGAAATAGCTGAAAAGTGGTAGAAACAGAGGTTGAGGGTCTGGGGCTATGCAGAAGTGTGATCCTGGGAAAGAGGCTGGTGGGCTGGGACTGGCTGATCTCGATTGTCACATCTAACCGATAGACCAAAGTTTCCCTGCTGAGATGACCCTGGAAACCAGCCCCAGTCTTCTAACTGATGAAGTCCTTTGAGACACCTAGAATTTCACAGAATGAAGCTCAGAAAACACTGGTGTAGACAAATGGACAGACTGAAACAAAAACAAGTTAGCAAGGGCCTAAAGCTGTAATAAAAGTTAGCTTGGGCTTTTCTTGGCTTACATGAGTAGTCAATACTCCATGAATTGAGCAGCTTTTATAAAACAATGCAGGAGAGGCAGATAAAAGCTTGAGGAAGAGAAATCACATGTAACCCAGTTTCTTAAACAACATCTGGAACAGTCCACCAATTGGTACTAGTGGTCAAAGATGCAAAGGCTGGCCAAGGATGCAACTCTGCAATTTCCACTGTAAATTAAAATGGTATATGATGCTGGGGGAAATGGCAGAAAGAGAGTTGTGGGTCAGTGTGCTTATTATAAGATACTACTCACTGGACTTTGCCCAATTCCAGGAAGGCTTATCTTATACTTTGAGATGATCACTTTATGTCTGTAGTAATTCTAAACTAGTTGTACAGCAAACCCTTAAAAAATCTCCTCTAAGAAGTAGGTCACCATAGTAAATAATGTATCACTGTCATCATTAATAAATTACTCTTTTACATTAGCATTTCCTATAGGCTTGTTCCTTCCAAACGTTGAAACAGAAGCTTTCCAAAAGATCTTTTAATTAATCTAAAAGACCAAAGACAAAGAAAAAAGCTAGAGAAATTCACTTACAGAAATATGCAAAATTAGACATACTATTTAATAATCTCCTGGCATTTGGCTAAAAGTGGAAAAATCCATCCAATGGAGAGAAGTGGCAACAGGCAGTAGGGTACTAAGAATATTCTAGGTGAGTATATCCATCAAGGCAGAGTATGGGAAGAGGAATGGTCTTAGAAACATTTGCAAAGCTGCCCCACAGTAACATATGCTATTCCAGACAATGAGTATGGTCAGGCTGAGCTTCAAATTTGAGCAAGGATTCAGTGAGAGCTTAGTTAGCAGCAGTTCAGACATTATTAGGAACATTGTCAACTTCAAGAAAATATGGACAACATGGCAAGCATAAAGCAAGCTTTGGAGGGGAAGGGGTCTGTATGCAATCCACAAAGATTTAGGATGGGCAACAGTGGAAGACTAGTACAGCATTTCTCAACCAGGGGCCATATGGTCCCCTGGAGGCTCCAAGATATTCCAAGGGAGCCAAAGATGGAAAATTAGTAAATGAGGGGCCACAATACAAGACTAGGGCCACAGAGGAAAGTGAGAAGTGAAGAAAACAGATAAGTGACTGATAAAAGAAAACAGAAAAGAAAAAAAAGAAAGCAGAGAAGTTAAGAAAATAGAAAACAGAGGAGAGTGAATAGAGAAGTGACCATGCTTCCCAGAGGATGGATCACCATGCCCACTCTGTAACAATGTTGCTTCCTTCTCCCTCCCACTTCCACACTCCACTGCTGCATGCACCAAGCTGTCCACATCTTGTTTGTCATGGGAAAAGTGTATCGCTGCAGTAATGTTAGTGTGTCGGGTGCTGTTTCTTTGTACAAGTGTTACTGAGGAAGGAGTTATGTTGCTGCATACAAGAGTTCTGCATGTAATCTTCAGGTATTTGTAGTTGTTGTTCGCAATTTCTTTTGCAAGTGTTGTGTACAGATCAGACATAATTTTTCATTTGTCTATGTTCAGATGTTCTAACACTGTTTTATTTCTGAGAAGTGATCTTATTATTCTGTAGTTGAAAATATATGTAAAAATAATCTGTATCTGTATTGAATTTTTTATTTTTTATTTTTAGATACCGCATGCCTACCTCTGCAAAAAAGAAATGTCGACAATACTCAGTCAAGTATCTTGACTATGGATTTATTCTGTCACCACAAGACCACATTGTAACTATGTGTTTGATATGTATGCCTACACTTTCCAGTGAGAATATCTGCCCATGTAAGTTGCAGAAGCATTTGGAAACATCTCATAAATACAAGAAGGACAAATCATTGGCATGTTTTTGAGTGTTGCAAAATAAATTTGAAACTAGACATACACTGAAGAAAATGTTTGTTCAGAAATCAGTTTTACATGACAAAGGTTTAATCGCATCTTATGAGTTATCCAAACTGACAGCTAAAGAATGAAAACCACACACTATAGGGGGATCCTTTATTTTGCCAGTAGTGTATGTTGTTATTTCAACTATCATGAACCAATATGCTTGTGAAATTATCGAATCCATCTCTTTGAGCAATTCATCAGTGTCAAGGCGGAAGATGTTAAAAACCAACTAGTCTCACAGTTAAAAGTTCAGAAGTTTGCTTTGCAGATTGATGAATTGTGTTTACCAGATAAGACAGCAGTACTGATTGCTTATGTTAACTATTTGTAAGATGACAAATTTAAAGAAGAAATGCTATTTGCTCGAAAGCTTATAACAGATACTACAGGTGAAACAATTTTTGAAGTAGTAAAGAGGTACTTCAATGAAAAATTGTTTATGTATGGAAATGAAGTAGCAAGTCCAGCTTTAACCATGGTTGTTGGTGAACAAAAGCAGTGGAAGCTGTAGCCTGTATGTGAGGATAATAGATGTGTGTGCAAACAGAAAATATGGGATGAACAGGGAATGATATGCCATACTATGTCAACAATGCCCTTCAGCACTCTACATTGGACAAACAGGCCAGACTCTGCGCCAGAGGATAAATGGGTATTAATAACACATTAGGAATGAGAATACACAACAACTGGTGGCAGAACATTTCAATCTCCCTAGGCATTCCATCTCAGACCTCATAACCGCTGTCCTTGAACAAAAGAACTGCAAAGGCAGATTGGAAAGAGAAACAGCAGAATTGGAATTTATCCACAGACTACATTCCAACAGCAATGGGTTAAACAAAGATAATGTTTCCTGGCACATATTTCAACACTATCTAACCCCCATCCTCATGGGGGTGCCCTTGACCTGTGCATCACATCTGTTTCTGACACTCATCTATTCACCTCACATACAGGCTACAGTTTCCACTGCCTTTGTTCACCAACAACCATCTTTCATCTCCATATACAAAGGATTTTGAACTTGAACTGACATTCTCACACACTAATGGCATATATAGATCTGTCCCTGGCTTTCCACTTCACCAAATGCAGCTGAGGAAGTAGAGTGAAGTCTACAAAAGCTCATGCTGCCAACTTCTTTCATTCAGTTAGTCTCAAAGATGCTACAAGATCTCTCTACATACTGATTCTACAGACTAACATGGCTATATCTTTGAATTCTGTCAGATCTAAAGTCAACCAGTAATGATGAGTGAGGATTTGATTGAAGTCCTCTCCAGTCCTCATCAAACACTAACCAAAATCCTACAATGGCTCTGCCAGAAACATGATCAGATTTTTCCCTTTTTAAGAGGAGATAATTAGGATGAAGAAAGGCAAAGGCATTGCTGTAGTTGGCAGCCTGTTTTGTGGGTATAATGCCCAGATCTCAAGGCCTTGCCCTTTTTTTCTCAGAGTGAGGAACAGAATCTCAGTGTGAGGGCACAGCCTGGAAAAGCACTTTATTTATTTAGTTAGTTAGTTAGTTATTTGACCTATGGCAGCCCTTCTTCATAAGAGCTCAAGACAGCTATGCTGGTTTAGGACTGCAGTTGTAGGTTGCTTTAGAGCAGGGGTTCCCAACCTTTTTGACTCATGAACCCCTTTGTAAAATCAGTTTCTATGGCCTACCCTATGTCACACAAGTTAATGGTGTTAAGGAGTAGTGTTACTTTTTATTTCTTATTCTTTAATTTCTTTCAATTTTTATTTCTTTAATTTTCCTGAAGTGGCTGAGGAGCATCTGGGAAGTGCATGCAGAACCCTAAAGGCTCCTTGAAGCACAGATTAGGAACCACTGGTCTGTGACTGGTGTAAGCTCTCCAGGGGATCTGCCTGCCATCACTTCCCTTCTCTCTTTCACAGATGGCACCATGGCTTTTCAATTCAATAGAGCTTGCTTCTGAAAAGACATACACAGATAGGTTGGACCTGTTGGGCTCTGTTTCCTTCCGGACCTTTTCATTGTTTTATTTATTTATTTCCCAAGGTGGCTCACAGATTTAAAAAAAACATTACAATAAAATTTAAAACAGTTTAAATCATCTAAAAAGCAATATAAAATTACATTAAAAATATAACAAAAGTTAAAAGGCATGACAAATACACATGCTCAACATAAAAACCACAGTAGCATGCTTATGTTTTAAATCAGGAGTAGGCAACCTTTCCCCTTTAAGGGCCGAGGGACTTCAGCTCCCAGAAGCCTCAGCCATGTTGGCCAATAGTCCCATGTTGGCCAATAGCGCCTGGGATTCTGGGAGCTGAAGTCCCTCAGCCCTTAAAGGGGAAAGGTTGCCTACCCCTGTTTTAAATACTTGCTTAAATAAAAACATCTTAGCTTGCCATCAAAAGGCAAAGGGGGAGGGGGCCAGTCTAGCTTCCCGCAGAAGGGAGTTCCACAGGATGGGAGCAGCCACCGAGAAGGCTATTATTGTTACTGTCATAACTGCCAACATCACCTCCCCCTCCCCAAAATATCTTGTAAATATTAGCAACATTATTACCATTATGATGACAACAATTTTGAGGATGTGGGAGGATTTCAAAACATGAAACAGGGTTGGAGTTTTCTAAAGTAGAGCTTGGAAAATGTTATTTTGGTAGACTCCACTCCCAAGTGTTGTTGAAATAAAACTTCAGAAAAAATGCTTAAAACCCTTCTAAAATTTTCCATAGAGCTGAAAAAAGTTTGGAACTTTTTCTGTTCAAAAGAGAGCTTGGAAAATTCTTTGCTTGGACTATAAGAATATTCCCTTGTTTATTAGATCTTGTGTGTTATGTGTAGTGTATTTTATTTGAATGACAAACTCTGAGAAACTACAGTTGATTATTAATATATCACGCTTAATGACATCACATGGGCCCTCCTCATGTGATGTCACTCGACTCTATCTGTGAAACATTACCAGAGACCATTCTGAAGTTTCAGGTTTTGGACCAGAAATGTTAGGCATGCTTCTGACCTGTGGGTGAATCCTTGGGTTTTGTTAAATTTTTAATTTAGTTAATTCTGTATCCCGCTAGCAGCTGCTTTGCTAGTGTGCATCCAATGCACTGTAAGAAGGTCTCTCCTCAAAGTAACATCTTCTGCTAGACTAACATAGTAGAGTATGTTCTTCTAAAACCCCTGTATCAAAACCTGTTTGCTGATTCCTCTCCTTTGGCCTTGATTTTGGATAGCAAACAAACACAGTGATTACTAATATACGGGTGCTCAATCAAGTAAAACACAAATGTCTTCACCAAGCTAGAGAACTGCCACTAGTTTCTTGCATGCAGATGTCTTCATTCTCACACTTGCTTCCATTAGTGCACGCAAATGCCGTGCCTGAGTCTCTTCCACATTTACTACAGGCTGCAATAGTCAGAAACAGTGTAGCTTTTTGCCATCTTATGCTGATGGGCTTGTTAGCATGGCTCGTGAGGCACCCAAATGGGAGCCTTTGATTGCACAAACACAAATGAATGAGATAATTAAAATCTGACTCAAGGGAAAGTAAATGGCAGTATTTGCAGTTCCAACTTGATTTTGATCCCTAGGCACTTAGTGACATATTGTGAGAAATTAAAACTAAGCTTCTCTAAACTTCTGTAGCACTTTTTTGTTTTCATTATTTTTATTTCTTTTTTATATTGTTACCTTGACTTCTATCACAGTGTAGAAAGAAAAAAGAAATCTATAAAACAGACAAGGGAATTCCTCCTTGACTTTTCTGCAAAAAAAAACCCCAAATAACTTCCCCTGTTGTTTGTTTTAAATTGCATACCTTATTTTCTGGCGTATAAGACCTGCAAAATCTGGGGTTGAAGGGGGGGGTCTTCTTATACGCCGGGTATAAGGAGGTTAATGATAGGTTTGCCTTAGTGTCATCATCAGTTGGAAATGACTTGAAGGTGCACAGCAACAACAACAACAGTTTTGGAAGTCATACTCTTCCCAAACTCTATATTTTAACTGGAAAAGTGAGGGGTCGTCTTATACGCCCAGTCGTCTTATACGCCGGAAAATACGGTAATTGTTTATCGCTTATATACACAAAAGTACTTTCTTCTCAAGGGTCTATTTTTTTACTTGAGATCCAAACCCATGTATGTTATAATCAATAATATTAGATCTACTTCTTTTAGGATCACAACTAAGATTTCAGACTGCATTTGGAAAAGGGGGCTGTCACTTCATAAACTGATGTTGTGGTTATTATGAAGGCACACAATGTTGCCATAACACACTGTTTTAACAGCCTACTTGTTGCTGTTCACATACAAGACTCTTCCACTATATTCAGTAGCTGACTGGGCTGAGACTGAGATATATATAAGTCAAACTATAACATTTTTTTTACTTCAGATGTAGAAGAATCAGGAACAACAGTGAATATGTATAGTTGAGGATATGGCAAATGAACTGTCACTAAAATTTTGCCGAAACTGGAGCCAATGTGAAAGCAAAGTACACTCGGCTGTTGATATTCGCAGGGGTTAGGGATGCAAGACCCCGTGAATGTGGAAAAACAGTGAATAACTCTCCCCCCACGGAAACCAGTTAAAGGGAGGGTGGGCAGGGGAAGAGGACCAGGTGCGCACACTCTTTTCCCCCTGCCACCCAGTCCCTTTAACTGACTCTCTACCCCTTTCCCGAGCAGATGGATGCCTGCCTTCTCCAAGCTCCCATCCAGCTGGGAAAGAGTCTTGAAGGGGATGGATCCCCTTTCCTCTTTCCCAGGTGGATTGGTGCCTGTGGAAGGCAGGCTCCCCTACACCTGGGAAAGAGGCTTGGAGGGAATGGATCCACCCTCTCCCCTTTCCTGGGTCGATCAGTGCCTGGGGAAGGCAGTGATCCAACCAGGAAAGGGACAGGGTTGGCACATGCATCCCTACTGGTTTCTCCCTCTTGGGCCTTTTCCGCTGAGGGGGAAAAGCCCAGGAAAAAGGAGTGTGTGCACACCCAGCCTTGATCTCGTGAATATTCAAAACTGTGAGTGTCAAAGCCATGAATGTGGAGGGCTGAATGTACACTGTTCATCTATTTCCACTTCTTACCCATTCATGTGAACACAGTTTAACAGAAACTAGGGGGCATAGAAAACCATTATACAACCAAGAGTAATCCACACAATCTTCACAGATTTATTACATCCACAACACATTTTTCCACCTATAGGTAACTATTTTAGGCATATTTTACTGTTTTTTAAAAGTTGCTCCTTATAATGGAACCTGGTCACCATCTTTCTGGTCATCAGTAACAGAGCCTGATTTGATTTCGGTCCCTAGGCACTTAGTGACATATTGAGACATTTCTTTATGTACACTGGAACATTCTTATTCATGGGGGTTCC
>CM034710.1:58087142-58097337 GCA_020142125.1 Phrynosoma platyrhinos
AGCCCCAGATTTTCCAGGTTAAAAAGTCATCTTATACGCCAGAAAATATGGTATTTTAAATTATTTGTTATTTGTAATTTTTAAGTATGTTTTTATATTTTGTTTGTTTAATTGTATGGGGGGGCTAATGGGGGATGGGATTGTTTGTCTTATCTTGTAAGCCGCCTTGGTTGTATTTTACAGGGAGGCACAATATAAATAATAATAATAATAATAATAATAATAATAATAATAATAATAATAAAACCATGTAGCCCTCCAGAACTTATTGGATTATAATTTCCAGCATTCCTCAACATTGGTTATGGTGGTTAAGGCTGCTGACACTTGCAGGTGAACAATACGTGGAGGGCAGAATGATTCCCAGCCCTACTTTTAAAAGTAGTGTACAATTAGACCAAAAAAATATGCATGGTCTTGGGGGTTTTATGATGCAGCAACATTTAGGCCACATAGTACCCTATATAAGAGAAGTTTCTTTAATACCTGGCAGACATCAGGTAACTCCAGTGATAGGACCATAGAAGTAAGACTAAAACAGAATACACTGACTAAAACGGAACAAAATGAGGGATTATCCAGTTTAGGAGTAGATAAACCCATGAAAGATAGGTTCATGTGTGTCTACATGGACCAAATAAAATAGTCTCACCTAGGTCTTACAGCAAGCTGTCCAAATGACATACAGGACAACTGGGACTGAATCTAAGCCTTTTCATCACTTTAGGGTTTTAAACCAGGGAGAAAAAAATGGAGATTTGTCCTGGTTTTGAGTGGAAAATCTGGATATTTTTATGTGTGTGTGTGTGTGTGTGTGTGAACTGTGCTCCAAAGCAACATTGTTGTGGACCATGGGGAAGAGTTCAGAAATATATATATATTTGCATACATGGAGGGAAGGGGGAATACAGAGCAGTTACGACCATGTGGCTACACATACTATGATTTATCGGACCTGGGTGAGTTCAAAAGGGAGAAGAATTATGTATGGCTAGTTCTCCCAAACTTGCTTCAGTGTGTGTGGTGATAGCGTACATAAGGCTAAGGTGGCTGCGGACTGGGATAACCCAAAGATAAACTGGATCCACCTGTCAGAGTAGATGCATCCTTTGTGGATCGTGGACAGCAGCCATGACAAGTCAAATGTCACCTCAGTGTTTAAAAGGAAGGAATCTCATAGGACCCCATTGATTTCCATACTCAGGTCTTCTGAGTGTTTTGGACTTCAGCTCCCAGAAGCTTCAACTATATTGACCAAAGTCCAAAACACCTGGAAGGCCAGAGTTGGGGAATCATTAGCCTAATGAATTTATTTCAGCATAATGTTTGGTGGACTACAGATAGATCTGAAGTTGGATACAGTCCATTAATCTTTATATTGAAATAAACTGATTAATCTTTAATGTGCTACAAGTCTCCTTTTTAGACTAAGACTACTATTATTGTTTCTCTGAAATATGCACGCTTAAAGGCAGTATACCTCACATTGCTGGATGCTGGGGTATGACAATAATACTATTCGGTACCTGCAAGTTTCTCAAAGCATTTAGCTGATCACAGGGACAAAATTATTTGATTCAGCAAGGCATTATGTCTTTAAGAGTGAGAAGTCATTCATATACTGAGTGTGTGTGTGTGTGTGTGTGTGTGTGTGTAGAATTGTTCTTCAAGTGTGTGCTCAGAGGATACCAGGTCTCATTTACAAGCTGGCTTATGCTGTCATGGTTTGCTTTTAGTTTTATGCTGGTTATATTGTTGTTGTGAGTCTTTAAGTCATATCTGGCCTATGGCGAACCTAAGGAGTTTCATGGGATTTTCTTGGCAAGTTTTTTCAGAGGAGGTTTGCCATTGCCTTCCCCTGAGGCTGACAGCATGTGACGTACTTGTTAAAATCAACTTCAATGTTAATTTGATTTTATTTCATATTTTGTCGATATCTACATTTGCAAACGACCTAAAGGCCAGGCATCCACTGATGTCATAAATAAGTAACATCCATCACATCTACCTAAGATATACTCCTCAAACTACATTTGGGATTTAGCTAACATCAAAAACAGAGTCAACAATACAATTCCAATCTTGGATTCAGTCACCACCATGACTCAGTAAATGTGTACTATTGCTGACTCATCATGCTGACTCTCCACTGAAGGAAGGATGCTCAATTTGCCTGATTAAACTTTCAGAAATAGCAACACACTATATGTCATTTGTGATTCCCAAATCCAGACAGTACACATAATAACTGGTGTCAGGACCACTGCCTCTGATGAGTTTTCCCTTGGTGGCATTAGAGAACAGATGTTTCCAGAACAGACACTTAGCATTTCTGTTGCAACCTTCTGACAACTATCTTCACATGGGAAAGGCTCTTTATGTATTTCATACAACAGATGGATTCACCACATCTCTATGAAAGTGTAATATCCTGTCCTCACAGGAGGACCACGACTGCGATTCTTGATTAATGTTTGCTGACCATGCCTTGATTCAGTGTTATCTCGTGCAAGGATCAAGTTGTATAAACATATTTGGGAGTTCAGGCCTACAAATGTCCACTTCAATTTCCACCAAGTTTCACAGCAGAGATGCCTCCACATACTTCAGAATTTTGCTGCATCATTGTTTCTACTTCTACATAAGCTCTGTCTCAAGCTTCAGTTTATAGTACTAAAAAGCTGAACTGTGCCCATTTAGTCCTTATGCATGTCACAGAAATGAGTGTGATTACAGTCACATAGTGCACAGTATCAGATAGAATAAGATATTATTCACAGACACAGGGCCTGAACAGAAAATGCCAGAAATAATCCATCTTGAGACCACTTTAACTGTCCTAGCTCAGTGCTAGGGAATCATGGGAACTGTAGTTTATTGTGGCACCAGAGCTCTCTGACAGAGAAGGCTCAATGCCTCAGAAAAAACTATGATTCCCATGATTCCCTAGCACTGAGCCAGGACAGTTAAAGTGGTCTCAAGCTGGATTATTTCTGGCAGTCTGTTCAAGCCCACAATGACCTTTTCAAAAAATAACTAGAGCCAGAGCAGGCATAAACAATTTAATTGTTTTGTGTTTCAAGTTGTAAACTGCTAGAAACATTTCCTAGATACACAGTTTATAGTTTGAATAAATAAAATAGATTAACACAACAAAGTAACTAATTAAGGTAAAGAAACAATCAAACAAACAAAGGTGCTGAATTTTCAATCATCATGAACTAAATTTTTTGGGGGGCGGGGGGTATTCAAAAACTTGCATATTTTGATTTGTTATATATTTTCAGTCTCTAATGACTATCCCAGTGTGTTGCACGGTATAATGTTGCCACGTAAAACTGTCAGCAGCTTCCCATCTAGTCTCTGAAGTGGGTCCAAAGTTTCAGGAGCTGACCTAAGCCATCATCTGATTCTTTCCCAAGCAGATCCATCCAAAGTGTGCATGCTCCCAAAGTCATTGTACAACACAGCACAACAATCAAAAATGGGTTGCTATGTTTGAGGGGCAGAAAACCCGGCTGTGTTCAACAGAGTATAGCCTTCTTTAATTCAGAACTAAGGAGGCAATTGATGCGGCAAACATTCTGTACATTAATTTTTTGTGTGCTGTGTATTTCCATACTGGCCGGCCGCCTTGGGAGCAATGGGATATACAATCTGGTTAGACAAACTTAAGGTGCCGAGGACACAAGAGAGACAGAGTTCAGCAGGCCAGACAGCTTCTTTAAAGTTCAGACTAAACCTCAGAGTAGATTCACCACCCATCTCAAATGGAAGCTACCAACTACTACTGGAGGCAGGATAGGCTTTAATTTCCTTTCAGGCCCTGCTCTTAGTAATCCTCCTGTAAAAACTGCAGCTCAACAAGAATAAATAATGTCTGGTACTATTATGTTGAGAACAGCCAACATGTTGTCATAGTTTGAGTGTTGGACTATGACTCTGGAGACCAGGGTCCAAATCCCTACTCAGTCATGGAAACCCAGTGGGTGACTTTGGGCAAGTCACACACTCTCGGCCTCAGAGGAAGGCAAAAGCAAACCTCTGCACAAATCTTGCCAAGAAAAACCCCTTAGGCACATAACAACAACAATTATGATCAGACATTATTTACCAGCCATATCACATACAGGGTCTAAATACCCTAAAGCAGGGGTCGGCAAACTACGGCTCGCGGGCCAAACCCGGCCTGTCGAGGCCTTGTAACCAGCCCATGGCCAGTCCTGCCGCCGCCGCCGCCACCACCTTTCTCTATCGCACGCATGCGGCCTCCTCCTCCGCCCTCCCCCTCCTCCTCCGCCCTCCTCCTCCTCCGCCCTCCGCCTCTTCCTCTGCCTTCTCCTCTGCCCTCTGCCTCCTCCGCCCTCCTCCTCCTCCAGATCTAAATATTATGTTTGTTGTGTTCAAAGTGGTGATGAAGTAAACATAAGAGGAAGAAAATAACACTTTTCATTGCAGCATTTCCTGCCAGTGGATTATTTTCCTTTATAGCTGATTGGCAAGAATCAGAAACCTATCTCACGAACAAATACTTTTGTCCAAGTGCATGATGTCCTAACCACAGAAAGGTTCCAAAACTCTATGACTCATTAAAACCATTACTTAGCCTCTTGGACATTATTTATTCAAAATGAGGTAGATGAGCAAGGAAGAGGAGAGGGAAGAAAGTGACCTATGTTCAGCTCAAACTGTATCACAGGTGGAGAACTCTAGTGATGGGGACTACAATGTCCTCCCCAAACCCTAGGGGGAGTCTCCTCTGATACCAAACAGACTGTGGCTACAGTGATGGAGGTTAACACGGAAATATACTAAGTCCTTGGGCTATGTGTTGTCCATCCTTGATCACAGAATTATGTATACTGAACTCACTTTCTGTTCGCTTAGGGACAGAGTCTAATTGTACAGTCCACTATCTAATGGAATGCATGAAATTTCAGCGTATTCTCCATCAACAGCAGCAGAAAGCAGCTTTTCCACACCAAATTGCCTTAAAGACCATAAAAGAAAAAAAAAAGATTTTCACCTATTTATTAATCCTGTAGGCATCAAAAGTGTTTCTTGATAAGAACAAAGGCAAAGGAAGAACTTTTTATTTATTGTTGATCTCTAGCCGGATAGATTAATCCCAGATCCAAATGAATAATCCTAAACATTTATAAATAACAATTTACAAATCCCACAGGCTCTTTGGTTCCAAGCCTTCCGGCTGTAAACATCTTCTTGATAGACATTGTTATTTTAAATATTTATGTATTTTATTAATTTGTTTGAAATGCATTTTCAGTGAAGAACCTGCAGCAATTAATAATCGTATAGTCAACCCCAAACTCCCAGAAGTTAAACATTCCTTAGCTCTTCATTCACATCATAGGATATCTCAATATAATCCATGTTAGAGTTATTACTCTCTTCAAAACCACCCCACAATTTCATTGCTAGTGTATCATCTTATCTTTCATAAGTAGGTTCCTGAGATTCTGATTTTTTTCTTTAGTCCAGAAATTATAGACAGCATCAGACTAATACATATCCTTTAAGTAAAGATTTCACTATTTGATCCTCAGTGCTGCATAAAGACAATTGATTTTAAAAAGTTCTTAGGTTAAGCTCCCCCTAAACCAGAAAGACCTGGAATACTACACGATATATCTGAGAGAAAGGAGTGGTAGATTTGTCAAGACCAAAACAATACTGTACTGCTACAATGCTAAAATAGCCCAGTGGGGCAATAATGTGGTGAAAATGACCCCATGAACCTTAGAGGAAATTGGAGGGCATTTTTTTCTTTTTTTTTTTCTTTTCTTTTTTACAATAAATGATCCTGGGGCTACACTTTGCACATCCCTGCCCAACAGGCTCTCAGACAGTAGGAAATGTTTTCAGGAGGCAAAAGAGGTGGTTGAAAGGAGGCACAACACCCCATGATATGAAAACATGTAAGGTAAGTAGATCCTTCTTCTCTGCACCAGATAAAAAGTAAATAAAGCAGGAGATGCAGGAGATCTTTATTGCTCCACAATGCATCACACTTTTTGTGCCCTACTATATCAGCCTGATCTGAGAACAACTCAGAAAAGGCTTTTACCTTGTCCTAATGATACCTCCCCATCAGCAGTTTTAGAAAGAGGTCAGTAGGTAGGTAGATTAAAGGTTTTAATGGCACAGCACCAAATACTGGGGGGGAAGGCATAGGCAGATTTGTCCAATCCTAACCCTGTGTACAAATATATTTTCTTTACAAAGAACTGCATGTGAAGAAGAGCTGATTGGCACTACGTGGATGTGATCCTAGGTCTATCTACTCCTACTTCCATCTCTTTCTTCAACTCTTTTTTATAGTATCAGCATTAGGCTTAAGCATCTAAATCTTACCTACTCCTAAAATGAAGACTAAATGCATGCATTTTTATATGGCCATATTCTTCAACCAATAGATTTGCTTCTGCCTTTCAATCCTTACTACTGAGTATTAGACTGTACGCCCACCCATCAAGGCATTCATCTGTTTCCGCTTTCTTCCATAGGACAAATGCTGTGGACAGTGATGGAACTAAATAAATAAGAATAAATATGTGTGGTAGTGGGAGGATTTCAAGAAGTGTGAGAAACGCTGCTCTACGGGCCACAGAATAGTCAAATTTAAATCACTGCCAGTGCTTTTTTCTGCCAGCACCAAATCCAAAGATTCACCTACCCAACAACATTACAGAAGTTTTAGTGCTCATCAAAACAATGATTAAAACCTACATCATGGTTCAGCTCATCATACAGACCATGGAAACTTTAGAAATCCTAACCAAAAAGACATTACAGAGATGGGATTGATATGCTGGCTGCTGATGCCACAATGCAGATTCATTTTGTACTGTGATAGCCCTTCTTTTACTGCTGTTCTAAGGAGGGTCAGTGTGGTATAGTGGTTTCAGTTACAACTCTGGAGACCAGGGTTCTAATCCCCACTTGGCCATGGAAACCCACGAGGTGAGCTTGGTCAAGTCACACTCTCTCAGCCTCTGAGGACAGCAATGGCCAACCCCTCTGAAAAAAACTTGTCAAGAAAACCCTATGATAGGTCGTTCTTAGGGTTGCCATAAGTAAAGAATGACTTGGAGGAACGAAACAATAACAAGAAAATTGAATATTTTGATGGTTCCACCCACAGGAAAATAGCCACAGGTTCTCCTTATCCTAGTATTAGTTTTTCTTTCCTCCTTGAAAATGCTGCTCCTGTCCATGCCAATAAAAAGGATCAGGACAGTGGGAGCTAAAGTCAGTGAAGTGGTAAATCTGCTCTTGGTTTTAGACAGAACTTTAAGCTGTGTAAGGTGCTATATCTATTTTCACTTTAAATGGCTACTCTCTAGTCCATAAAAACCTAAGGTTCATGGGCTATGGACTCTATAGTTCATAATAAAGTTCATACTCCACTGAAATGGAATCCACTAACTGCCACTATCTCAAGATCATACAGCCTTGCTTTGATAGAGGAAGCCAGGTATACGGTACTTCTTTGTGGAATTTTTTGTGTTAGTGCTCAAAAAACATATATCAAACTGCTCTTACAATATTTTGTGTCCCATCACTGCCTTAAAGAAAAGCATAAAACACTGGAGGGGGACAAGAGATATTAATGGAATGCAGATGCATGAAAAGGGCACAAGACATATATTGTAACAAAGAACAAATAGGTAGCAAGAAAACATCAGTAGTGTCTGACTATAATATAAAGTTTGCTAAAATGAATCAAGTATGTTATGAAACTCATGTACTTGTGTTAAAGAGATCTTCTCTATGTTGGGGGGGATAACTATTGTACAGGATAACTTCTTTTTTTTAAAAAAATGCACTTAGGTTGTATCTGCATTGCAGAAATAATCCAGTTTGACACCACTTTAACTACCATGGGTCAGTGCTGTGGAATTCTGGGAAATGTAGAAACTAGTTACAGTTGCATTGTGCAGTTAAAATGGTGTCAAACCAGATTATTTTTGCAGTGCAGATGCAGCCCTAGATTCCCAAAAGCTTCAACATGGCATCCAGCACAGGCCCCCATCCAAAAGGACCCCCCACAATCAATTCTGTCCAGAATGAGTGAGAGATACACAAACTGCTCTTCAACTCACTTCATTATACTTTGAAGAGCAAAAAATGCTTCAGCAGCAATTTCCCAGAGAGTCAAAAGATTTAGAGTTAAGAGTCAGTTAGGTTTAGGAATAAATGCATGATACTGTAAGGGTCTGAGTTAGCTAGAGATGAGTGTGAGATAATATATGTGGCATTTAAATTGTAATAAATAATCATTATGCTTTCTTATATTTCCATTCTGTTACACTGTTTTTATATACTTTTCACCTCTGGGAATGCTATTTCACTGAAAGCTTGGATTCAGACAAGGTGTCTGTGGTGGCAGCACTGACTATGGAGGGTTGATGTCCACTGGGGCTAGAGGTTCCTCATAGGAACCTTGAGGGCATTTAGAGGGTCTCCACAGTTATTACACAAAGGGGACAGGAGGAAGTCCTTACACTAGTGGCAGACATGGGGATCAGGGAAAGCTGCTCACTCTGAGTGATAGCAGTGGTCTCCTTCCTTGGAGGTCTTTAAGCAGAGGCTGGATGGCCATCTGTCAGGGATGCTTTGATTGGGAGTTCCTGCATGGCAGGGGGTTGGACTGGATGGCCCTTGTGGTCTCTTCCAACTCTATGATTCTAGGACCATGGAAGTCTTCATATTTGGTGTGTTAAAGAGTAGGAACCCAAGATTTGCCCGCAATGATGGGGTTATCTGAGGAGGATCCCTACAGTTGATGGCAAGGGATATCTTGAGTGGAAACCCTCACATGTGATGGTAGTGTACTAGGATAAGTGCTGCAAAACCCCACAGGCTGCTTGCTGCATACTGAAAAAGCTACCTCTTCCCCACCCCAAATTCTTCTTTATAGCCTTCCTTGCTCCTGCAGAAGAAAAGTAAATGCTCTTTTCTTCCAATCTGCAGTCTCCTACACCATAAACCAGAGGTGCCTGACTCTGCCTGAAGGTGATGTTTAATTGCCTCTGAGTTTTGGTAACACCTTCAGCTATTGTCAGAATTGTAGCAGTAACTACTGACCTGCAGCATGGAGTCAGTTGGAAGGGTCTACTGTGTTGCCCAACACTCAAACCTCTGGCCTGGGTAGCACACTGCAACCTTCCTGTGACCTCTCCATTGTGGGCATGCTGCCAGTGTTGATGCGCCAATGTCATGGAGTGCATGACCTTGGGGGCCAAGGATCAGGGTGTCACTGCTTGTTAGACTCAAATCTGAGTCATTGCTGGACTCTGGGGTCATGATAACAAGACCTGGACAATACACTCCACTGCGGATTGCATAGGAAGACTGGTTATGGACAGGCTGGCAAGCCATCCTTCACTAGTGATCTTCTCAGCAAAAGACCAATATTAAGTTCCCAGGGAACCCTAGAACTCCATGGAACACAGTTTGAAAAACCACAGATCTAAAAACGCTATCAACTTCATTTCATTCCACAACTCTTGTTCTCTGCCTTGAAATAAGTGTATTTTTTAAAGATTTGATGAAAATTGCTATCAGCTGTTTGGAATCCCAAAGGAATCCTCAGTGAGAAAAAGAAAACTGCATATAGTACCTAGCAGTGTCAGCTGCAATATTAGCATGTTACATACGTTTAATAAAAAGATGTAACAACACTTGTGGGAATTAATTGTAACCATAAACATTCAGTAAAGAAGAAAACATTGCCTTTAGCAATGCATGTGAGCATTTTTAAATAGAGACTAAACTGGTACATACACATAAAATCTGAGTAAGTCCTGATTTAATTTGCAAACTCTGCAAACTCTTGATTACCATCAGTCTGAATAAAATAGCTTTTTAATGGAACTGGCATTTCCAATCAACTGTTCATCCTTAAAGACATAAGAAAAAGAAAAGTGACTAAATGTTCTCTTTGGAAACTCAAACAACATGTTTTCAAATCATCTTTTCCAAACGCTGACAGGATTTTAACTAGAGCACACTGCTTAATGAGTATACTTCTACTCAGAATAGGCATAAAAATAGCATCACATTATTTTAAAATAATTATGTGTTTATTTTAGAAAAAAACAGCAAAGACAAGTATAGGCTACAGCCAAGACACATACTTCACTGTACAGTACTCCATTTCTTTAGAAAC
>CM034710.1:58115782-58134297 GCA_020142125.1 Phrynosoma platyrhinos
CTGGAGGGTTTCCACAGTAGGCCATGTACTTATATTATGCTGACTTGGACTGCAGGCCCATCCAGACAGCTGGTTCAGGGGAGAGTACACACATAGGAGATTATCCCACTGCTGAAATAACCCGGCTTACTTCTTCCAAACTGAAGCCTAATTCAGGAGGCAGCTGAGCCCTATCACAAGCCCAGGTCTCCAGTGTGCTTCGACTGCTTTTTTGAAGTCCCGATTTCGAAAGAAGGCTGCCGAAGCATGCTGGAGACCTAGGCTACAGCCAGGCAGGACTCACCCGGTGGCTTCAGTGGCAAATTCCTTGTGATAGGACCCAGCTGCCTCCCAATTAGGTTTCAGTTCAGAAGAGGTAAGCTGGGTTATTTCAGTGGTGGGATAATCTCCATAAGCATATCTGATAATAATTGCATATTTTTGCTGGGAATTCCATATGCAATGCAGTTCAGATACTTTTATTTTTCAGAGAAAAAAATACAATTTACAACTCTTAAAGAGTTTATCCATTCTTAATCAGTTATTCTTAGCAAACTTGTGAGAAAAGTATTTCCCTTGGCATAAGGCCCTTTGTAGCTATCCCACTATGCCATCCCCTCTCTCATCACTGGCAACACTGGCATTTTTGTTTTTTTTACTAGCTGAAATGTAACTGTCTCTGCCTGAATCTGTCCCTGTCAGTGTCAGCAACCTTTGCATAGCTATACTCGCTACCGGTAATTGCTAATATAAATGTTATTTCATAAGAGTTTTGGTGCAGCATATATTTATGATAATTTCCTATTTGTTTGCTTGTATATAGTGTTCTCCATCCATGGGGGGATGGTTCTGGGGTCACCCACAGATGGGAAAAAAACATGGATGCTCAAGTGTCCCATATTGTTCAATGGGAAGTAACCTGTGCAGGTCTGCATCAGTGTTTTTGCAAACATGCACCACAACTGAATAATATGGGAGTGGCAAACTGTGGACTTTCCTGTGGATAGCTAGCCCATTTTGCCATGGGCCCACTGTACCACACCATCCCTCTTCAGTCCAGTAGGACTATTTCCTAGATAAATGTATACAGAATTGTTTGCTCAAAAATGGTAAAAGGCATTGCAGTGTGTGTATTCCAATGCATGTATTGCTATTAGCACAATCATGTATTTTTTTCTAACTATATTTTTCTTATCTAATTACATTTTATTTATTTCCTGGAGCTAAAAAAATTACATACTATATTTCCCCAGTCCATTTTTATTCTAAGAACACTATTGTGAAATAGGTAAAGTTGAGAGGTTCAAAGTGACCACATGAGTGTTACGTTATGCCTTCCCTTCCACCATATATATGGCTCTATTGGATTATGTGGGAAATGGTCCTTAGTTAAAGAAGGCACAAAAACTGGAAATAGTTTTTAATTAGTTATCATAATGTTTCAGTCAGTCATGTATGCTATTCCCCTGTTTTTAGGGTTTCTGCTAACCCAGCTGACTCCTGACGACTGCTTTTAATAATGATGGGGTGTATCTTTTAAAAAAGAGTTTGAAATGTGCCAGCAGTAACTATTGTATACTTAAGACCTTAGGAGGAAAATAACCACCACTTAAACTGAAAAATGGCTGCATCCTAGTTTAAAAAAAAAACCTGTGCCTTTTCACACCATCTTCTCATGATTTATGATATGTAATAGAGAAATCAATTCAGGTCTTGTCCTTTAAGGTGAAAAGCAGTATGCTTTGACAACACTTGGAGGCCAGTCCTGTTCTACATTGCTGCAGCATAACTACACAATTGAGTAAAGACACGTAATGGAAGTGCTTCACCTTTACACCAAAGGAAACAAGTTATGAAGTGTCAACTGTGCACAAGAGATATGTGTGAATGGGTAGCATCCGCAAGTAATCAGTTCTGGCAAGATTTGCTGTAATACCTTGCATTTCCTTCACACTTCTGCACAAGTAGATTAGCTTCTGGGCAAACATTTTTCCACAGTGCTAACTTATATATTGTACTGTTTACACACTGTCAGGGAAGCAATCAACACAGAAGTTAAAGGAAAGCAATTTCCTCTGGTGCATGATGGTTGGTTTTGACCAAAGGTATGAGCATGTGGCCATGCAATTTAATGTCCATTTTAGAAATATGTGATCAAAGAAAGTTACTGCTAACTTCTTACAGAGACTCCAATATATATTTCAGACAGTATGGAAAAGGTTGTCTGATAAATGGGGTGTGTATGGATTAATTGGTAATTCTCTTCATTTATACCAGTCAAATCAAAAGATGAATTACTGTAAACAATGAGCATATGAAACAATTAATTTACATTAGTGGACTATCTGACTCAGTATTTTTCTGTATTAGTACAGGAAAGGACAGTCATAGTGCATTTGGCAATATGTTGAGCTGTGACATTGGTGGAATGTGTCAATCTTGTAAAACAAGCTGCCCCGTCTTTTATCATTATGCTAAGATGGTGGTTACTGCATACACATGTGTATTGTTTGTTTTCACAAAGCAGCAATTCATTAAAACAACTGACAAGTGGAGAACGCATGAGCAGAAACACATTGTCAGCCCTGGCACAAAATATCATAAAGTACAAGATGTCATACACCATGTTAGTGTCCCGCTCTTAGCATTGAACAAGAATTCTGAGTGTCCAAAATTTAGTAGCTGTAGCAACAGGAAGTAACAAAACAAGAGAGTTTGTGCAAGCTGTCAAAGCCTTTGCCTTTCCCAGGAGATTGGAGGTCTTTCTTCTACCTCTGCTTCTTTTTCTGAATTTTGTTGACCTGGAGGAGGACTTGGCTGCCTGTCAGGATGAACTGGAGGAGGACTCAGCTAACAATTAAACATCTGCCCTGGCTTTGGTACGTCTGCTTCATCTTGTGATGGGGCGGGGGGGGGAGGAATGACAGCCAGATCCCCTCAGCATCTGTACATCCACAATGAAAGGGCCAAGAGGTGAGTAGTGATAGGTGTTCCACATGACTGGGATCCTGGATTCCATCCATGTATTCATTTATTGATTTACGGATTCAAACTCACTAGCATTCTTCCAAAGAATGGCATTCGATGTGGTTAAAAATGATAAAATCAAATAAAATAATCAAAACACTTCAGTAAATGAAAGGTCAGCTTCCACCTGGTTCAAATGACAAAAGAACAAAGCCTTGACTCTTGTAACAGAAAGTTCCACAACCTGGGGGCAACCATCATCAAACATGTTTCCAAGGGTGGCAGAACTAAGAGAAGGGACTCCCCTAAAAGTCTCAAAATCCAGACAGACTTGTATGGGAAAATCTGTTCTTTCAGATTGCCTGTATCTGAGCCACAAAGGGCTTTATAGGTCATAATGAGCACTTTGAATTATGGTGGGAAACAAACCAGTAGTTTGTGAAGCTGACATCATGCATAGATATCCTTTGAAGACCTCACACTGGATATGTAAGTATCGAGGAGACAGAGCTAGTATGATGCCTAATAATGGAGCAGGATCAGCAGTGTTGGCCTACTCCCTTCTTCTTTACACAGTTATTCTATATGTGGATATCATAGAGAATATGTTGTATAAGAATCAATAGACAGTTGTGTTACACAGTGCCCCCGCCCCCAGAAAGGGCTGCTGGAGGGGTGGTAGTGGTGGACTGCCCCATTCACCCTTCTCTCCTTCTCCCCTGCCTTGCTCACCCATTGCTTGCTGTCCTCTGTCCATCCAGACTTGGAAAGAGCTGCTGGACAGTGGCAATGGACTACCCTCCTTTCCTTCCCTTCTCTCCTTTCCCGCTGCCTCACTTGCCCAGATGCTTGGCCACTGCCCCAGAAAGGGGGGCAGGTGGGCAAGCGAGGTAATGGGAGGCGACAGGACGTGCGCCCATTCCTCCTCCATTGCATTGGCTTCCTTGACAAAGAGCTGGGGCAGCAGAGATGAAGAGGCAGGCACCAGCATCAGTATGACTCCCCACCACCCCACAGCAGGAGGGGGGCCTGACTGTATGTAACTCCCCCTGAGGTGTCTCCCAGTGTGGTCCATACTCTCCGCATAGCCTTGTGACCCCTTCATTAATAGAGCAACAGCAATTTCCATTCTCCTAATTAATCAGATATCTATCAGAACTCTGATGCATGAAAATGTTTTTTTTTCTTTTGGAGCAATAGCATAACTTCATGGCTGCCTCTTTTCTCTTTCTTCCCTTCAAAGTAATCCATTCAAGTTTCTTCAGTTATGTCCCTTCATTGCAGTGCAATGCTTAAGTTAAGGAAGTGCTATGGTCAGAAGTGGAGGGTAAGAGTTCATCTCCTGATCCCAGAATATGGTGCCATCTTCTCTTCTCGGTTAATCCAATATTGTCTGTAGAGATGGGTGAGAAATTTGTTTAGTTCTCTTTTGATAACTATTGGATTGGAAAGAATATAAGATTTTTTTTTTTAAAAAAAAAGTCAGTGTAGGAGAAACAAAAATTGAGGGATTTATCCTTCCAAATCCAGTGTGTTTGAGTCCTAAACTTTAAAAGTCAGAATTTGACTCTCTGTGTATGGCCATGCTACTGCAGTTAAAATTGCTAACTTCTAAGACGCCTTTAATGTTAACAACTGCAAGTGGATACAACATGATACTCTCCATGATGGGAACAGTTATAACTGTTAAATTTGGTCCATGGAGAGAATTTTGTTTTGGTTCATTTCTACACAATTTCACAAATGTCTTCAGGGAAAGAAGTTGATATTTTTTTAAAAATGAAGGTTTTAAAAAAGCAAAACTGGCGTATTTTCTCAACCCTATTTTCAAAGCAATTTAATGCAGGAGCAGTCACAAAGGCATGAGGATAAGAAAGGATGGGCAGCAGGCTACAGGGATACAAGAAGAAACAGGCAACTCCTGACTTGAGGTGTGATTGTGTTTGTGGACAGATATAACCAGATGTCATCATTGTCCATTATCATTAGGTTTTTACCATTTCACTTACATCTTCTTTAAAACATAATAAAAACAACATGACAGCAATACTTCTGGGATATTTTTCCTCTGACAGAGTCAAATGACCTTCTGGTGCATTCCCAGAGCTGATGATACTGTGAGCTTTGAAAGAGGTCATTTTATTTTACAGCCCTAGGTCTTGTAGCGACCCTGCCTTTAGACATGCAGTACTGATTAATAAAATAGAAGCTTTACATGGACACTTATGCAATTGGTTTCTGGAATTATTATGTCAAATGTTGCTTCGTGCTGGAAAGAAAATAATATATTCTGACATTTCCCAAGATGAAGAGTAGTTTTAAGAGGTAATGATGATTATAAAAGTCTAGTGCAGAGGGAAATAGGTCTTCTGCATGAGAAGGATAGGTAGCAATCTAGATATGTTTGTCATTCACTCTGCATATTGATTTTCCACTTGGTGGCAACAAACTATAGTGGGAAGTAGACTTGGTAGAGAAATTGATTTGCCAAAGGCTATCTAGTTGTCTTCAAAGATGAGCAAGAATGTAAATCCTTTTCTTTCAAGTTCAAACCCAACACTGTCTATGAAGTATAACACTGGTGAGACCCAAATAAGTAAAAGTACCAAAAAGAAGAAGAAAGAAATTATTATGGGCTTTTTGAAAAATTGATGTTACAGCATGGTGAGGAGATTTAGGAAGGAACATTCTACAGTCGCCTCTCCTTTTTCGCAGGGGATTCATTCCAGAGCCCCCCACAAAAAAGGAAAACTGCAAATATTGAAGCCCTATTGGCTTGAATGGAGGTGTGTGTCCGTGGGGGTGAGTGGCACACTCCCCATTTTGTGCCCCTCCATTCATACCTCACGGATAAGTGAGGATTGCGGACTTCAAGTCTGCAAAAATGGAAGGACAACTGTATATGCTTGTGCCTTAATATAATAGACACATCTATAGGCAGAAAAGGACAAAAACATTATTTCCCTTAGAACTGGACACCAAAGGATCTTTCTTTTAGGTTTCTGTGGAAGGAGGGATGCAAGATAAGTAGAAAGTTACAAAGGGCTGCTCTTGGATGTATTAAAGATCAACTGTCTGTCCTTCCCCTCCTTATACTGCAGTCCGGCACCACCCCAAAAGAAAATGACATCATACCCCAGTCATTAACATCAACCACTTTGTAGAAGAATAGTGTTATTTTTAGCTGCTTAAGTAGACTTCCACCACCATGATTCCTTTTGTGCGCTACTTTTCAGGATTACCAGAGAAAATAATTATAGATAATGACATGGAGACAAAGATCTATGCTTTTAAGCTACAGAGATGCTGAACCTTTATGATGATAAAAAGAAAAAATACTTGCTCCAGTGATAAAGCATTTTAAAGCAACTTCTTTCATCCTTCTTTCTTTGGTTTAAAACACTGGATTGCTTTTTTCTATTTATATCTTACCACTGCAGCCAGTAGTTTGTGACCCCCTCTTGGGGTGAAACTTTCCTCAGCCAAAGAATATGTGACAGCTTATCTTAATAATGTCCAACCTCCAGTGCCCTGGTTTCAGATATCCTCTATGGAACATAAACAATATGCCTTGAATGGTTATTTGGTCTACAATACTATGCCAGTATCACTTCTCAAGGTGGACTAAATGATATGATGACACCACTTCTTTGAATCAGCAGGGAACTTTAATCTCCTTGTCCCCTTCATTATACAAACTGGGATTGTTCTTCCTTGCTTTGGTGAGATAGGTTTGTGCATTTGTTTGAGTACTACAGTACATGGCAATATGTTCTAGTAATCTTAAGGAATAGAAAGAATGATAAAAATCGGAAGAAATCTCTGTCCTATTCATCTTTCTATGTGTGCTTCCTCCCATCTGAGTGTATTATGAAGAAACACTCCTTCTCAATCCTGGCCTGAGGAAAGTCAATGTGTTATGCATATTATCAGGACATAGTTGGAGATGGACAATCTCCTGATTCTAAAAGCCAATGGGTTGGGTTACATCAAATACAAAGTGGAAATCTGCTTGCATGCAAGCCTTTGGGCACATTTTCACATTCAGCTCCAAGTGTGTAAGCCGCTGCTGGCACTCAGGGTAAGCCACACTATCTATGAAAGGGGGTGAACATGTCTGGGCATCTGAGTTGGTATGCATAAACCCTGTGTGAAACATGCTGACTTAATTAATGTGATGTTTTGTGTGCTTTGTTGCCTCTCAGTAATAATGGCACCATACTTTCAGGGAGAGAAATAGTACTATATGAGGGGACCTGTTGGGTTGGGAACAAAGTATGAATTTTAATTTTAGGAAGCTATGGGGGAAGCATGGCTGGCTATGGAGAATAATGGTGACTTAGGGACTTTCCTCCATATATCATTTACCTTTTTTTTTTTTTTGCTAGCATATGCCTGTGTAAAGATTGAATGTTAAAATAAAATTTCCAGAATATTTAAAAAGAATGAAAAGAGCTGCTCATAAGGAGAGACTTAGATTTTTTTTATTTTACTTTAAGAAAGTGATCAGATGGAATTGAGAGAATGCCTGCTTGAAATCCTCCAAAATGGTCCTGGATGCATATAAAGGATCGAGGGGAAAGGGTATACACACAGTAACCCTATCCTGGAATCCCAAGTAAATGCAACCATTAGATAAAATTCAAGGGGAGCTGCCCGGAGAACTGGACATTGGCTATGGAGCTCCTGAATCAAAAATAATCTGTGTTAACTACCAGAATCTCTGAGGTGGAGGATATAGCTAACAATGTATTACAATTAGGAATATCAAAAGATACAAAAATAAAAGTATTGCAGATCACCACAATTGACCTCCAGAATAAGACAGAAAAATTTTAAAATCAAAATTAAAAAAATAACCTCAGCCTGAGAGGGATCCCAGATTCTGAAAGGGAGGGAGATCTGGTTAAGGTAATTTCCTATGGCATAATGAATGGAACATGAATTTCCAATTAACTGCAGGAATTTGGCTGTTTGCATAGGACAGCAAGTCCTGAAGCTCATGGTCCTAATGCTCACTGAGACAGCTTTATTTTTAAAATCTAATTTTGAGAGTATTAAGCGGTATGTATAACTTGAAGGAATTGAAGGTATTTTTCTTCTAAGTTGTTATGCAAAGCATGCTAACCAAATGCAGGGAGCTCAAGCTGATCACTGCTTTGTTGTGTGAGACATTAAATATCCCATTCAAACAACTTTTACCACTGACAGACAGCAGTTGACAGGCATCTCTGAGGCTTTAGACACACCAGTTCTGGAGGAGATTGAAGACAACCCAGAAGAGACAGAAAATAAGTTGAAAGAGAGACAAAAATGGGCGATGAAGGATGGAAAAAGAAACTTAGAAATCACCTTTTTCTTTGGTGTGCTTAGATTTATTGGGCACAAAGTGGCCATTTTGAATCTTGTTCCATCCCCCAGATGTCCCACCATTTTGCATTCACATGTGAAATTTGCAGTTAAGGATATGTTGTATCATATCGTAAGCAAGCAGGCTTTATCTGAATATATTTTAATTCTATTTTTGGTAAGGGATAGTGGGTAAGAGGATGTACATGGCTTTCTTCTTCTTCTATAAATGAGAGAAGTTTGTCTAACTGCTTCTGCCTCTGTTGTATTATCCAGTATAGCAGCGGGCCTTGGTCCTTGTGGCTGTGGATGTTCAATCCAGGCCATCAGCTGGAGAAAGGGAAAGGGGATGCAGGTGGTAGTTTAGCAAGTTTTTTGTTTCAATTTATTGTTAATTGGCACTAACTCAGAGATTAAGAGAAAAATGAATTTTTTATCTCTGAGTAAGATCTAGGAAAAGGGCTTATTTTGATCAGTTTAGTATACTTTTGTTATATTGTTGTTATTTTATGCTGCGTAAGTTGATAGTCCTATCAGCCAATTAATACCTTAGATTCATTAAAAGAAAAAGAAAAAAGAGTTTTGAAAGTTCTGAATCCTAGACATTATGATTTAGGGGTGAAACACACAGGCCAAATAAAGTGGTTTGAAGGCAGGGCATTTAGATGATGCATGCCCCCAAAGAGAGGGGAAACCAGATCAAAGCCACACTCCAGGGTTAAAAACCAAAGCAAAAGGATAATCAGGAAAATATGCATCTTTGACCCTGCATATAAATGCCCCAATGCCAGAGTGTTCTAAAGGAACAATCTATCCTAACCCTAAAGCAACATATAAATTAAGGTGCAGGTGCACATTTAAAAAGGACAGAGCTGCTGTACCCAAGTGGTTGAGGCGGCAATGCAAAAAAGTGAAAGTGTGACACCTCCAATAGATGTTATTACAACACACACAAATCAGAGAGTCCAAAAGGGGGCATGGGGTAGAGTGGGTTGAAGGGGGCATATGGGAGAGTTTCCATGATTGTGCTTTGCCAGTGTTTTTCTGGGCACGCTGATGCTCCAATGCCCTGTACCAGGGCAGGTGTGACTGTGTGGCCAATCAAAGGGGTGCCCATCCAATGGGATGGCATCTAGGTAGCAGGCAGTCGCTGGCAGTGTGTTTGTGCGACTGTGCGCATGGATGGTGGGGAGGGGGGGAAATACCCAGCAGTGATGCCATACTGTGCATGACGCCATACTGTGTGATTGAGTCGTGTGCATTTGGACCACCTTGGGAGCAGCTCGGGCAGTCAGTGGGGTTTTGAATCACTTTTGGAAAAAGCAGGTTTGAGCCGCTTTTTCCTGCCTATCTTTTCACCCCTATATTCTTCTTCAAGAAACCCATCAGCATAACAAAATAAATATAATTTTAATGTGAAGTCGTAGGCTTTCATAGCCAGCATCCATAGTTTTTTGTGGGTTTTTCGGGCTGTGTGGCCATGTTCTAGAAGAGTTTCTTTCTGACGTTTCGCCAGTATCTGTGGCTGGCATCTTCAGAGAAAAAATAGCTGGGTGCGGTGGCTCTTTGAATGCTATCTTGGCATGCTGCCGCCCTGGCCAGAAAATAAAGTAGTGCTTGCTTTGGATCCATTCGGTCTCTCTTGTCTTCTTGGGGATACAACTCTGCTACAATATAATTTCTTTAATAAGATACAAATCAGAAAAAATCTAACTTTTCCTAAGGATATTTGTCAAGAATTTATGGAATTCTATAGGGATCTTTACAGGTCTGATCAGCACACAGAATGAAATATAGACATAGTTGATTAGTTCTTTATTTCAGTCCAGATATTTTCTCATTACTTTAAAGATTATTCATATAGATGATATGCATAAGATGATTTGTGCTACAAATGATAATTAAGGCAGCCATAAAACATATAAGGTTGGTTAAATCAGCAAAGACTTGACAGTTTAACAGGAGAATTTTCTAAAGTCCAATCAGAAATATTAGTTCCTAACTCAACCAACTATATGCTTTGTCAAGGGAAAAGATCCCAGATAGGTTTTTGTGGTTTTTTCAGGCTGTGTGGCCATGTTCTAGAAGAGTTTCTTTCTGACATTTCGCCAGCATCTGTGGCTGGCATCTTCAGAGAAAAAAAGATCCCAGATAGCTGGAAGGAAGGATGAATCAAAGGATGTTATCACACAGGGGCAAATCTGCTGGTTAATCCACACAAATCCCAAACAGAAACTGGATTTGTGCCTCACGATTTCACATGACGTTGCACAGAAACTGGACAGAAACTGGACAGAAACTCTGTACAGGGGTGATGGGGTCCATCTTTCCCCTATGGGTTCTGATGTATACTTGGAGTTAATCACTCGTCATATTGAACGAGCTCTCCTGGGGGGAGGGGATGCCAAGCTAGGCTGGCCCCCTCCTGTGGTGGGCAGGGACCCCCCCCGGGATAATTCAGTTAATCAGAATTACCAAATTTGGATCAATTTAATCAGGACAAAGAGTATGCGTTATTTGGGTTAACAAAATTTTCCTATGACATCACCAACTAATTTGAGGACGTCATAGCTAGGTTACATCATGGGATAGGCTATGATGTCATTTCCGGTTGGGGTGAGATGATTTATTTGGCTGTGCATTTAATTGGAACTTGCTGTTATTGACGCATGTTGTAAAAGGTTTGGTTTACTGTGTTAGCGAATTGCTTATGTACATGGACACATGTGTCAAGAACAGTTTAAATTATGGTTAATTCTGAATTGTTAACGAACTTGTTTACGACCTGTACAGATAAATAAAGTTGTGGCCAATTTATCACCCATATAGAGTGATACGGTGCCCTTTTGTGCCGGTGCAACAAATTGTAGTTCATTAAATCTTTAGTTTACAAAAGTTGATGTTGTCAGAGTTATCCAGACAAGACTTCTGTACTGTCAGTTTGGAAACTTCAACTAGTAAAAAAATTATCTGCTTGTTTTTTATGGCATATAGGTGTCCTTTCAAACAATACAATTATAATACAATAATTCAGTAAACTGCCATGACAACATCCTATGGAATCTTGGAATCTGCATTTAAGAGAGAAGAATTTAAAATTTTCAGCTAGAGAACCCCTCTAATGTCTCACCTAGCATATAATGCCATATAATGCGAACTGGTTGTCAATTTGCTTCTGGGTCCAACTGAAAGTGGTGGTAGTTATCTTTAAAGCCTTAAATGGTTTTCAATGAAGTACTTATACTACTTATTGGTTTGTGATTTCCTTCTTCCAACAGAACAGGGTTGCTGGGTTGAATACAGGTCAAGACTCCTGTTGCTTTAATACTAAGCAGATCCTCAATCAGGAAGACTTAGCATAATGTTCTGTCTGACAGAAATATGGCACCTCTCCTCCCTGACCTCCACAAACCTTCAGTTGTTGCATCCTCCTTAACATGACTATTTATTGGCTGATGGAAAGTGGTAGAGGGGCAATGTCAGAGAGGTAAGTGTCCCAGTCTGTTCCTGTAGCTGGACACACAGCAACAGACACCCTCTATGATCTTCCAAGAGTCCTCAGGAGGTCCTGGCAGATGTTGTCATTGTGAGTGTCACCTCATTTACAAACATTTCCCCTCCACTCTTTCCCTCCTCTCCACCTGCTTTTTGTTATGAGACTTCCACTTGTTCTGCTGAAAGGAACTGTTATTTTGTTTATTTAGAGTACTTCCACCCTTCCCTTCAGCCAAAATATCTCCCAGAATAACTTACAAATTGGTGTTTTTAAAATAAAAAATGTTGCTGTTGTTAATTGCCTTTGAGTTGACCCCAACTCATGACAGACCTGTGGATGAGCCATGTCTTTTCATGACAAGGACAAAGTATGATAGCCTCAGTTTTGTCATCTTGGCTTCCAATAAGAGTTGAGGCTTGATCTGTTCTAGGATCCATTTGTTTGTCTTTTTGGCTGTCCATGGTATTCTCAGCACTCTTCTCCAGCATCATCTCAAATGAGTTTTTTCCCCTGTTGGTTTTCTTCACTATCCTCTTACACCTATATGATGAGGAATACAATGCCATGGATGATTCTAACTTTAGTGCTTAGTTGTATATCTTTACATTTTGGGATCTTATCTAATTCTTTCATATCTGCCCTTTCCATTCCTAGTCTTCTTCTGATTTCTTGACTGCGGTCTCCATTCTGGTCATGATTTGATCCAAGGTACTGGAATTCTTTAACTATTTCATTTACCTTGTTATCTCGATTGAATTTATGTAGATCTTCCATGGTCATTATTTATGTTCTTTTTAGGTTCAGCAGTAAGCTTGCTTTTGTGCTTTCTTCTTTAATTTTCCTTAGTAATTGTTCCAAGTCTACAAAGTTTTCTGCTAGTATTATGGTGTTATTTGCATATCTTAGATTGTTGATGTTCCTCCCATCTTTATTCTTCCTTCATCTGAGTCTATCAACTATAATTTTAAAAATGTAATTTTTTAAAATTATAGTTTTCAAAATGCAATAGATTTTTTAAAAATATTTAGAGAAAAGAAGGAAAACAAGAAATATGTGAACAAAGGGGAGAAAAGAACAAAAAAGAAGAAAGCAACAGAAAAACAAATAGATGACTTCCAATCTTCCTTGTGATGGTTATAAATACACACAGTTGTTCATAGCTCTTCTCATTAATTATACAACTATGCTCTTCTCTCAATAATTTATCCTCATTAATTATCAACTCCCCAAACCACCTTCTTTCCTTTCAGATTTTTTTCTTCCCAACTCTTTAACAATCTATCATCAACAGCTTTTTTCTATGCATATCAATTTATTATATCCATTTGTACTGTATTTGTCAATTCCAATATCCGTTTTGGCTCTTCTCTCTTATTGGCATTGTCCAACCTCTTCCATGTCTCTTTTTCAGCTATATATCTAAGTTTTTAAATATTTATATCTCGCCCATATATTAAAGCATCATTTCAAACATATTTCTTAAACATCTAAAATCTCTTTATAAATTCTAAATAATTTCAACAATTTATTACACTAATTTCTTAATCTATTCTTATGCACATTCAGTGGCATAGATATCAATTTTATGGTTTTTCTTAATACCACTTTTATGTCTATTGTTTATTGTTGTGTGCCTTATCTTATGGCAACCCTAAGGTGACCCTATCATGAGGTTTTCTTGGCAAGATTTGTTCAGATGGGGTTTGCTATTGTGTTCTTCTGAGGCTGAGAGTGTGATCTGCCTAATGGATTTCCATGGCCAAGCGGAGATTCAAACCCTAGTCTCCAGAGTCCTAGTCCAACCCTCAAAGCATTACATCATGCTGGCTCTCATTCTAAGCCTATCAATCCATCCTTATACTATAGTCAGAACATTTTAAAATAATTCATTTTATAAATGTTCTCTTTAACATCATAACACTGTCCAAATTTATATCACTTTAACCACATATTATTGCATTAATTCACCAGTACATATAGCCAGTATTTGTAACCCAGTATCTTGTAGCCAGAATTTCTAACCTGATTACCCCATGTTTTCATATTCTATTAATTTTTAAAACTCTTGGCTTCTTCTCTTGCCTTAGAAAAAGCATTCCTCATTTCAGTTGTTCAAATGATTGCTCAATTGCCAAGACAAACACTCTGAAATAAAAATATAACTCTGAACAAAGTATTATATCAATTCTCAAATTTTTCCCCACCTTCAACAACTTCCATTCCTCCAACTCCTAAAGGATTGTTTTCAGTTCCAACATAATTCTTATGAAACAGCAAATCATCCACAATCATCTTAACATCATCACCGTATATAACATTTTTCTCATCTTTAAAAATTATATCAGACATCATATCAATTGGTCTTCTATACTCATATACATTTCTTTGATTATCAAAATCAAATTAGTCAACTCTTTTCCCTATTTCTCACTTATGATCGCCATTAGATTTTCCAGTCTTTTCAGATTTTCCACATTCTCTTCATGTTGTGTTATAGTCTCAACCATTTGCTTCACCTCTTGTTTCAGTTCCTTAAATTCATGTTGCAGATCTTCCTTCTGTCCTTCTGTTGATTCCATAAATTCATGTTTCCAAACTCTCATTTCCAATTTCCAATCTCTAATCTCTTCTCATATCTCCTATAAACAATCTAAGGCAACAGTTCCCAACCTATGCTCCATGGAACCCTTAGGGCTCCATGATTCAAAAGCTCAAAACACTTACAATAATAAAATAAAATAATTATTTATCTTTTAAAGTGGCTTTCTCTTCATTCTATTATTTTTTTAAAAATATCACTGGGCCTGAGCATATGGAGAGGAAAACCCGGGTCGATTCCATTTCCCCCCAAGCCAGTTAGAAACCCCACTGTATGCATGGGCCTGCTCCCAAGGCACGCCAAACACCCGTGGGCAGCCCACACTATGTGGCATCAAGCCAACATTTTCCCCTCTTGCCTCCCCATCATACATGCTCACCATTACAGGAATACACCACCTGAGACTGGCAATTACCTCTCTCTTCCTGTGTAGCTGCCATCCTATTGGATACACCATGTGACACCATGTGCATTGGTGCACCCAGTGACACATTGGCAAAGCATAATCATGGAGACCCCCAAATACATGCCCATTCCACCCTTTCACTCCATGCCCCCCTATTGAACTGTCTAGTTTGTGTATGTTTTAATTTCATCCATTGCATTACTGGTAACCTGCTGTGTTTGTCAGTTTTGCATCATGGGATGTGTGACAGCTTAAGTACAATGGGTGGATGGTGCATCTGGTGTTTTATGCACCTGTATGCTCAAATGGAAAAACCATATGGTGAGTAATGGTGCTGGCATGTGCATCTCACTGGTCCCAGGGTGCATGCTCCAGACTGCTTCCATCCACTGCCTGGGCTTTCCTGCATTCCCGCATTTGCACTATGCTGTTTATATGCCAAACAAGGATGCATATTTTCTGCATTAAAGTACGGTATTACAGCTTCTTTATGCTTGTTTTTTTTTTTTTAGCCCTGGAGTGAAACTTTGTGTTGGTTTCCTCCTGGTTTGGCCCTGTGCATCATCTGAGCAGGTAGGTTTCAAGTCGCTTTGAAGTCATTTTATTTTGCCACTGCAGGCAACACCATAAAGTATTCTTAATTAAATTTTTAAAATTTCATTTTTTTAGGTTAACATTTTAGGTAAAATCTTATTAGTCTTTCTTTTTATCTGCTCTTGTTTGTAGAAAGGAAGGTATTCTCCAAAGCTTTGCTTTTATTGCCAATTGGAAGACTTCTCTTCATTTACAAATAAATCTATTTATGAAAGTGGGGATCTAGTGTCTTTTAAGGCTTGCTGCTCAGCCTCACTATTGACCACTGCCAGTGGTTTCCTTGTGAGTAGTGGTGATAATGAGCACTTGTGGGTGTTCCCTTTGCTCTGTTCCTTATCTACTAGTGAATTGATTGTTAATTAACCAGGTATTCTGCTGATTAATTCTATTTGCCTTAGAATACAAAGCAAACATGTCAGTCCACCATATCCTCACCCAGAAGTTTCCTGCAGCTCATAGATTGTTAATTTGACAGTTCCCTGCCCTCAGGCTTACAATATGAAAAAGACAAGAAACATAAGGGAAAAGGAATGGCAGTGGAGAGAGGATTAAGTCCAGCAGATGCTGTCTACTGTTCACTCTCTCTGAGGCCACAGCAGCAGCAGATGTGATGGAGGAAGGGCCTTTCCTCAGCTGCTGGGTCTAGCCATGATGGAGCTAGAACTAGACCTCAGTTGGGTGATGTGTGAGAATCCCAGTTTTCTTGCAACCCACACTGACCAGTCTCGCATGCATAAATGGGAATCATGTAATTTTATTTATTTATTTATTTATTGAATTTATATCCCACCTTTCTCCCAAGATGTGATTCAAGAATGATTACAGTAATTCAAGAATGCTTACAATAATTACAATAGCTTTTAAAAGATTATGCTAAAGCATTTTAAAAAAGAATTGAACAACAATATTATTTAAAACATGATTTAAAAACAGTTTAAAACACTAAAACATAAGTTCCTTCTTCAAGAAACAGGTATTCATGTTTCCACTTGGAGTTTTCTCCATGATTGGGCACCAAATTGTGGCTCAGTATGAGGTGAATTGAAAGCCATAGTGCTCATGCAAAAATAAATGACTTTTTAAAACGATAATCTAGGGATGACATGTCTATTTTTGCAGAAATGCTAGACAGTTGAAGGGTGTGGATTTTTCCCGGTAACCAAGAAGGGAGAATTTAAGGAGAGGGTTACTATAAACAGCAAACCAACCCTCTTTTTCTTGAGACCCACCCATTTTATGTAAGTGTAACATGTGGTTTGAATATAAGAAGAAATGAGCACATTGAGGATGTACATTTTAAATCCAGTTATTCTAGTTTATTCAAGATCTTATTCCTACTGCCCAGAGATCCAGTAGTTGTGTTTATAGCTATGAGATCATTGCAAGCTGCCTTCCCTACATATCCCTGTTACACATGCATGTGAATGTAAACATTTAATGCAAATAAGATAAAGTGACCTCAGACAATTTTTGGTGCTCCTGGAGTGACTCTTAAAGCAAGTGAATGTAATGATAAAAGTATTTGAGCCATAAGTATTGCCCCCCCCCCGGCCAAAACCATCTTCCTTTGTTTTCTGAGCACCAAGTAACCTTATCCCATGCACCCTTGAGTTTATGACTTGGTTTTTGTTGTGTTTAATTAGTTCACCTAGCAAGTTTTTTCCTATCATTTGAAGGGCATCAATTTCCTATCACCATATTAATTTAAGGCATAATATTTCTGTACAAGTACAGACAGTCAATTCATGACATTGCAGCAGGGTTTTTCTCTGAAAATACACATGCCCCTTAGAAAATAGCTGTGAGGGACCCTTTAAGGCAGTGTTTCCCAAACTTTGGTCTTACAGATGTTTTGGACTTCAGCTCCTGGAATTCCATGCTGTTGGCTAGGCTAGCCAGAGCTTCTGGAAGTTGAGGTCCCAAACACCTGGAGGAGCAAAGGAGCAAATGCTGCTCTAAGAGAAATATGGTGATGTCTCTGCAAGTTAACAAGTTGAGATGATCTCATGGATAGATAGGTGGGGTGGCAGAAGTGGAATGTAGTGAGATAGGACCACCACAACCACAACTATATCCTCCTAAGCTCCCTCCTAGGAAACAGTATCACATCAGTGAAGGGTGTGCGAACAGCTGATACTGATTTATTGCAGGAGGAAAAACAAATTACATAGAACAGAAGTATGAATACTAAGGATGATTTACCAGATTTTTGCAATGCAAACTAAAAATGTGTAGCACGAATAATTATGATATTAGAAGCTCCATTCAAGAAGAATGAGGCAGTGACTTGACCACACTTTCAGGTCTGGGCCTTGATTTCACAACCTGCCCCCTACATCATGAAAAGCATACGTGTCTATCTCAAAAGCAGCTCATAAAGCGTGGGGTGGGGGAGCTGACTTCAAAAATAGTATCTAAATCTACTTGCAGTTCAGCTGTAAGCAGATTTAAAATCTATTTTAAAAGCAAAGTGCATTTCCTCTTGCCTGTATTTCAGTGATTTCAAAGGCTGCTTCCTTATTTTGGCTTAGTTTCTTGTTTAAATTTTTCATTATTGCCTGATTCATGCGCTCAATTATCTCCATTGTAGTTACATATGTAGAGTGAAAGCCAGACTTATAATCTCAGAGACTGAAAATTTTTACTATCACATCTGCCTAAATCATCAACCCTGAAATGCCATGGGTACGGTTTTGTAGAGCATTGCCAGGCATCTGCAATGAAGCCAAATATGTTGTGTCTCTTGATATGCTAAGTTCACTTATTGAAAACATCTGTAATCTGTTTTACCACAGCAGGGCTTAAAGCATTTGTCATACCTATGTACCCACACAATTAAAATTAAACTAGAAATTATAATACATCAACAAAATAAATAAATAAATAAATAAATGATAGCAATATAAAAAATAGAAGGTGAAAGCATGTACTAAGATTAATTTCATCATGACAGCTTTCAGTAAATTCCAGAAAAATATTAGAAGATCTTAATACACTTCTGCTCTGAAATCCTCCACAAAGGGAAAGCTTTTAAGAACACAGAACTGCCCTCAGGCTTACAATATAATCGAGTTGATCTCTCTGAGGATGGATGTATCTCCTGAGAGGGTCTGTTCCTTGATCCC
>CM034710.1:58169743-58181627 GCA_020142125.1 Phrynosoma platyrhinos
TAATCAAATCTGCAAAAGTCAAAGCTGCAAATGTGGAGGGCCAACTGTGTTGGCATCCTGGCTCATGCCCCCTGCCGTCTTTAGCTGAGTTGCGTCTCATTTCATTATTGAAGCTAGGGAGCTGTGAGCAGGCAAGGTGGTGCCTTTGGTGAGTGCTCCCCTTCCACAGACAGTCATGGTGGCAAGAGGCAGCCTTTGTCCTCACCATCTGACTTTGAATTTGTTGTTGTGTGCCTTCAAGTCATTCCAATTTATTGTGACAGGGTTTTCTTGGCAAGATTTGTTCAAAGGTTTGCCAGTGTCTTTCCCTGAGGCTGACAATGTGTGACATGCCCTGGTGGATTTCATGGCCAAGCTGGGAATCGAACTCTGGCCTCCAGAGTCATAGTCCAACACTCAAACCACTATACCATGTTGAATATGGAGGCTTAATTTGACTATCATACCCGCTAGTTTCTCTGGTGGAAGAGCATAGTTTGAAGTGAAGGCAATTGATGCAGCAACCTTTCTGGATAGGCAATTGTTTTAGAACCCTTTATGATATCTGGAGTTCTATCACATTGAAAGTTGGGGTAGAAACATTAAAATAAAATAGAATTAAAAATGATAGAAACCTTTAATGATGGCCTGAAATATGCCATCCAAAAAGCAATCTGCGTTCATTTTTAAAGCAGGTGTAGGGAACATGTGGCCCACAGATGCAGACTGCATCATCCCTCACCACTTGCTATATTGGCCTGGGCTGCTGGGAGTTGCAGTTCAACATCTGGAGGGCCACACCTGTCCCAACTCTTTTAAATGTTTGTGCTCTTGTCCTCCAATTTTTTTGTAGGGATCATCTGCTAGACAATATTGCTATGAGTGATCTATTGGAAAGCAATGTTCTCCACTGGTCAAGGAAGGTATGGCCCTCTTGACCAACATCAGGCAAGGGGTGCATCTACACTGTAGAAATAATGCAGTTTGACACCACTTTAACTGCTATGACTCCATCCTACAGAATCTGGGACTTGGAGTTTTGTGAAGCACCAGCACTCTTTGGCAGAGAAAGCTAAAGGCCTGGTAAAACTACAGATCCAAGGATTCCATAGGATGGAGCTAGAGTACTTGAAGTGGTGTCAAACTACTTTATAACTATAGTGTAGATGCATCCAGTTTTCCCACATACTTTCCCCTCTTGCTGACCTGTACTAATTTTTGTTTTCCTCCTATAAACAACAGTGCACTTCTCTGTGCACTTACTTTCCTATTATCTCTTCTTTGTCTGTCACTTCCACAAAGCATGAGAGTAGCCTCTTTTTATCTTCCACACTTCCCACCACCATGAAATACAGCAGCACAGCTCTAGGAATACGATTTAATTGAGCTTCCTGTACAGCTATAATGCACACGTCATACAGAAGTGCAATACTTTATCTCAGGGAAATATTTTTATAGCAGACTTCAGGAGGAAGCCCCATGATTTGCAATGTTTTCCCATACAAATCAGGATTGAAAAGGCAAGAGAGCAGCCTTGGCATTCAACACCAAAGGCTTATTTCTGTAACTTGGGAATTTATTAGGTTATCCAAAGAATCACATTTACTTGTGTGTTTTTCCTTCTTCCAGGGAAAAAATAATTATGCTTAGCATTATACCTATACTTGAAAATCTTGAAAGAATGGTCATTATTAGGAGCTGCTATTTTCATGTTTCACTGCATCCACTTAGGAAACAGGCATTCAGTGCTGAACACCATGGATTGCATGTGCCAAGTCACATTCACAAAGATAATTTAAAATGTGTTACCCAACACCACTCCATTCTGACACTTTATTCCCATACAAATAGGAAAGCACAGATCTGCCCATCTTAACAGCTTGTGTGGTTATTTCACATGATGACAGCTCTTCTTATGCTAATGTCTCCTACACAGCCTATTCTTGCAAAATGGGACTAGTATGGACCTGTTTATTACATATCACCGGTAAAGAGAGTGATCCAAATGTAGCTAAAGTTAGTAACAATGAAGGCATTTTGAAACATGCTATTTTGACTAAATTTCGGTACCATTCATTTGCACAGCTGCTCAGAAATAAGCCTACCTGATTCTGTGTAACTTACCCAGAGAAAAGTTTGCATGGTACTACAGCATTCCTCATCATTATTTGCTTGAATCAGGAGCATTTTTTTTTTGCCATTGCCAGTTGTGGGGTGGATTTTGTTTGTTTGTTCGTGGCACATGGAATTGTTCTTTGAGAAAATATGTTCCCAGGTTTCTTTCACATAACACAATTATAGCACTTTGATACCACTTTACTGTCATGGCTTGTTCTATAGAATTCTAGGATTTTTATTTTCATAAGATACTTGGAAATCTCTGCTAGCCTGCTCTAGAACCTGCCTACAGAGAACTCGAAGTGTCTCACCAAAATGCAAACCCTAGGACTCCATAGGAGGCAGCCATGTCAATTAAAATGGTTGTATAGTGTGAAAGAGACCTTTGGGGGGGAGACCTCCCACCAATGTTTGCAACATACCTGACGGTTGGAAATTAGTTGATCCACTTCAAATATTCTATAGTGGGCTGAGCTCTTTCACATGAAGCAGCATCAGTGTACTTCAGTGGGAATGTGACAATCCAGTACCAATTGCTCCCAGTAAAATTTGAGTCAGAGGTAATGGGGCACCCTAGTAGACAGGGCTTCACCCCTTAACCAGGGATTCCCAACCTGCGTCCCAAAAAATTGGTAGACCTAAGTTCCCAGATGCCCAGCCAGCATGGCAGGATTCTAGGAACTTTCGCCCAATATCTGGGAACCCAAGAGTAAGAACCACAGCTCAGTCTGGCAGATTTCCTCACTCTCCGTTTACATGTCTGATCTTTTTTTTGTGGTCTTTTCTCTTACTTTTTCATATCAATTTGTCCAATTAGCCTTGTTAATGTGCTCACTGCTTTTTATATTATTAAATTAAATCAGGAGAAGCACTCCTCTGTTAATATTCTTCACTTAATAAAATACTACTATCACATTGGCCTGTTTGCTGGTTTCATTTCTACAAGACAAATAGTTTTATGGTACATTAAAATTTTTGCTCTAGTTGATTTCATCTTTTAAGCTTTTGTGAGATGAGACGAGTTAACACCTAGTTCTTTTCCATTCCCATTTCACTGTTTAGTTATTGATGTGGAATACTTTACAACCATGGTAAAGTTAATTCGTACGCATATAATATACACACCTTCCAGCCAAAATTAATTTAGATTGCTTCTTCGCTATCATGAGATCCAAGATCATGTCAGAAGATTATATGACACATTGCCACTTATATTTGAATTTTTTCTTTTTAAAAAAGAATCTGCTCTTTAAAATCATATCAGGTTCCAGTGGTTCTGAACAGAACTCTATTAAGGCTCAGAAATAAGTAGTTAGATTCTGCAGCAGTGGTTGGAGGTATGGACCTCCACCTGTTGTGGCACTATAGCTCCCATCAGTCCTAGTAAGTGACCAAGCTCTTAGATCTGATGGCAGTTGGCCTCCACCATTGCTGTGCATATCTGTACACCCAAATGTTACAAAATCAAAAAATGGCGCACAATATATTCCACCTCTTCCATCTTTTGAGAAAAACGGTCTCTTACAAGTGGAGCTATGAGTAAGATTTTCACCATATTGTGAAGGGGAAAAAAAATTAGGGTCACTAAGGCTCAAATAAAATGGCTTCCTGGACTAAACTGAGTATGCAGGCTTCCAGTTGGCCATTCTTAGACTATATCACTAATCATAGCTTGACTTCTTTATCCCACAGAAGAACTAAAACGGATGTATGGAAAGATATATTCCCCTTTCTCTACATGGATTTCTAATAAATCTACAAGTTTTGCAGTAACTAAGCCTTGGGCTAAATAGTCATGGTTTCCCTTAATTATATTTTTCAATTGCACTTGGACATTTTTCATTCTTATGATTCGGGACTATAGTGGTATCCTAAGGCAGAAGTATTTCAGAAAACTGACATATCACTGCCACCTAGAGTTTTGAAAAGTATATTTCATTTGACACAGTGGGCCACGCTGAAACTTTTATCTTTTCCTCAGAAAATGGAACTTAATTATCACAATGAATGAAATAGCAGATATTGATAAGCATAATCCATATCATCTTGCATACTGTCAACAGTGACGTGACTGTGCCAAATTGTTTATTGTTAAAAAATTTAAATGCACACATATTGAAGAAGATCATGACCTTTGACAGTTTTTAACAAGAGGAAATTGTATAATGTAGGGGGTAGTATATGGATGCTGATCCAATCTCACTACTTGATCATTGTCTCGTACTGCCTCATATGTAACATGAAATATTAATCTAATATACAGGAGACATCCTGAACTAGCAAAACAGACACAACATGGTTCATGCATATCTACAAGCTACATTAAAAAACTATCAACTTCATTTTATTACCACCAAAGACTACTTTCTCATATGTCCTGTGCTAGCCCAAACATTTGGTTATTATACTTCTGCCTTATCTGGCATTAACAGTCCCAACCTACTACTGAAAATCATTGTTTTAGTTTTCATAAGTCACTGTATGGAGACAAATGAATTTTGAGCAGTTGTTGTCAGAGAGCATAGGAAAGTTTTCCATGTCATGAATATCCATGTCATATTTTATGTATGGCTCCCTATTGTATGAGATTTTATTTAAAGAAAGAAGATATCAAAAGGGAGTGATAGCTTTCCTGGACCTTCCCACTCATCCCCACTGTCTGGTCTTTCCCTCAGTGTCTCACATCTTTCTACTGTCCATCTTCACAGAATCCTATTATAACCAGTTTTTGTTATTTAACTATAAGTCAAATTGCAATACAACAAACAAACAATTTTTTAAAGTACAAAACGGGTGTTTTCTGAGGGGGTGGGTAGAGTTCTTATTTTCTTCCCACACATGAAGTACACACTTTGCCATTTGAATAGATAGGTGACATAAAACCTTTGTTTTAGGACAACGCAATTACAGGTTATGACTCCCTTATCCAGAATTCTGAAATCCAAAATATTCTAGAATCCAACATTGTCCACATGGATGTTTACAATAGTGACACCTTTGCCTTCTGATGGTTCAATGTACACAAACTTTGTTTCATGCAGAAAATTATTACAAATATTGTGCATAAATTTACCTCCAGGCAATGCGTAAAAGGAATGCACAAAACATAAATGAATTTCATATTTAAACTTGGGTGCCATCTCTAAGATAGCTCATTATGTATATATGAGCTATCTTAGAAATGTAATTTTTTTTTAAAAACTCAGAAATCCTAAACACTTTTGGTTGAAAGCATTTCAGATAAGGGAAACTCAACCTGCATTACTTGCACCACAACACATGATCTCCTTCCAGACTTTTAGATCTTAGAAAATAATATTGACACTCATGAGAGGCACAAATTGATGAAATAAACAATGCAAATTTCAAAGAAACCAAGTAAATTCTACCATCAACTCTCATCTAATCAACAAGATGAATTTGTGCACCATGGGGTGAATCTATGCAACATGTTTTGTTAAACCTAAATGATTCACCTGAATCAGTGCCACAGAGGGCTGCAGTTAGGGAGAGGGGATGTAAATCACAGGTCCAAAACACACTGCAGAAATAATCCAGTTTAAGACCACTTTAACTGCCTTGACTCAGTGCTAGGGAATTCTGGGAATTGTAGTATATTGTGGCACCAGAGCTCTCTAACAGAGAAGGCTAAATGTCTCAAAAAATACAGTTCCCAGAAGTCCCTAGCATTGAGCCAGGACAGTTAAAGTGGTCTCAAACTGGAATATTTCTGCAGTGTGTTTTGGACCCCCGTTTCATTGTTGTTGCATACAGAAGCACATCACCGGTTCTTGGGCTCAGCTATGCTTCAGCTACAACAACTATTTCACAGAATTACTTAAGTGATTGTTTCATGGAGGAGTATTCAGTATCAATGAAATAACCAATTGGGCAATTCAATAACAGTCTCCTATCAACTCAGTCCATTGCTCAGAGGGTGTAACAGTTCATTTGACCATACATTCTCATACAACCTATAATTTTAAACAGAGGAACACATGGTAACTCATAAAACGGAATATGCTTTATTTTAGTTTTCAAATGCAGTTTAGTCATGCTTTAGTTTTTTTTAAAAAAAAGGTGTCTGTGGGGAAGCATGTTAGAATGCGCAGTGTAACATGAAACCATGGTACATGCAAGGGAAAAAAAATCTATCCTGAAACAGACAACTCTAGACTATGACATGATCAACAAAACTGACAGGCCTATATCAAAAGCATTAAGAGCTGCTCTTTTTTAGAGATAGTACAAAGGTGATATCCATTACAGTTTTTGTTGTGCAAACTGTTGACAGGAAATTGTACAACTGTGCAATGGTGTAATCCAACATAACTGCACCAGCAGAATTTTTACCCCACTAGAAGACTAAATACACTGCAGTAGCCAAGTTATTCCAAGTGCACAATTAATTCCTGATCACATTTTACTCCCTCTTTAGATTTTTTTTAAAAAAAATCCAAAGTAGCATGATGGCACTGTACAGCAATGGGGCATTTACAATAAAGTTTTGCCCTTCTTGGGAATGTGCATTATCAGAAACTTTTGTTGTACTTTATAAACAGTGAATTCCCCCATGATCAGTCCAGTGTGAACCAAGATGGACGTTTTCTATTTCTTTCTATAATCCGCTTGCCTTCATCCTTTTCCCTAGGCTTCTCCCCTTCATACAGCACAACAGTCTCTACAGTGGGAGCCTTATGGGGTCCTCCTTCCAGTATCCCCATTTGTTTCCTTATGGCATAGGTTTCCTTTTTAACTTTCTCATAACAATAGCCACAAAGAATATGCTTCTGTTTCAGGTTGCCACACTGAGGACAGACATCTATATTTCTCTAAAGGCAAGAAAGAATACAGAGTTAAAATGCATGACAAGTGTGTGAGACAAAAGTTTCACAAATGCTAAGAATATATGCAGAGAAATGATCATCACATTATCATCTGGCACATTACAATTTTGCAGCAGTCTAAGATTATGTGTACTTGCTGACATGATGACAAAATTTTACATCCCCTTCAAATCAGCAACATCACCTCATTTTAAATTGATGAGAGAGCACTGGAACCACATTTTTTAAGGCATTGGCCAATACTATGCAAAATTCATAGTCCTAAATCCAACTGCTAGTCTAAACTAGAGTAGCCTCAATGAATCAGTGAGAGTTTAAGTGCTGACTCACCAATCAGCAATTGATTCAATTTATTTGGATTAGCAGTTGGATTTAGGTTATAAATGGCAAAATAATTTCATCTTTAAAAAGAGATATTCCCAAAAATTTAGCTTCCCTTCTGAACTCTGTTGTCCTCTGTAGACTGCTTAACACACTTCTCTTACTTTACCTTCAAACATACAAAAACACTAAACATTTCCTCTGGGTTCAGTTTAGAATACTTGAGCTAAAATTGTATTCCAGAGTGATCCACAGCATGCACTGTAGTTCATGTTGATACACTTATTTAGTTAATGCATTGCAGTGGGCCCTTGGTATCCGCTGGAGTTTAGTTCCAGGACTGCCCATGGATATCAAAATCCGTGGATGCACAAGTCCCATTAAATACAATGACATAGTAAAATGGTGTCCCTGATATAAAATGGCAAAATCAAGGCTTACTTTTTGGAATTCATATATTTAAAAACATTTTCAAGCTGTGGATGCTTGAATCTGTGGATAAAAAAATCCATGGATATGGAGGGCTGAGTGTACTTAATCCCAGACTGAGTTTTAGTTTGGGGCTCTAAAAACTAATCATTTTCATCAATTTTAGTGTTGGGCTGTACTAATTTATTATTCTGTATATAGTCCTTATGTCTTCACAAATTAATACTTTGGTCTGATAAGAGAACTACCCTTAAGTATTTTTCACTCATACTACAGCAAACATCAGTTCATTCAAGACTAAATGGTAGTTGCAACTTTAGAAAAGGGGTGCACAAAATACAGTCCAAATGTTGTTGGAGGCAACTCTCAGGAGCTCTAGCCAGCACAGCCAATGAAGAGGAATAGCAAGAGTTGCAACATCTAGAGGGCCATACTTTGACTACTCATTCTTTAGAATTAACAAAATGAGAGCTAGAGAAACATATGTGGCTATTGACAGTACTGGGGTAATCTCAAAAATGACAAGATAAGCATCTTGAAAACATTATGTAGAGATCATACATCTCTCTACATACTGATTCTACAGATTAACACGGCTATATCTTTAAATCTTGAAAACATAACACTGAAGGAAATTTTCCACAAATAAAGATAGGAAATCCAGTAGAAATGTAATGAGCTACCTTTAACTTTATAAGATTCCTAGGATTCCTTCGGCGACAGCGATTTACTTCAATGGTACGCCTTGACTTCGGAGCTGCCATCCAGAATATGCTCTCTAAAAAACTTGGAGACTCTGCACTTTCGGTCTTTTCCTCCACATGTTCCAATAGAGAAGGTGGGCCCTGTACAGCTAGAGCAGGAGCTTCAAAGAAACAAGAGACAATTACATTACAAATAACCTGTCAGTTATTCCTTTTTATTAATATGATGCACTACTCGGCAGAGTATTTTCATTTAATAAAGTTCTTCTAGTGAAGAATACTTAACTTAAATGGACTGATATCCATATATAAATGAACAGCCCAGCATCCTTTTTTTAAAGGAGAAAGAACAAAATTTCTCTTTTTGTCCTGACAGTAATTATGATCCCTGCTTCTACTCTCTTGTTACACAGTTTAACACAGTCCATGAAATTGGTCACAAGAGGCTTATTTTAGGTAGGCCTCAATAACTGCCACTTAAGTTTCTCCTACATGCAAGTCAGCATGGTGTACTGTTTTGAGTGTTGGACTACAACCCTGGAGACCAGGGTTTGATTCCCAGCTCTCAGGTTCAGGGGAAGGCAATGGCAAACTTCCTCTAACAAATCTTGCCAAGAAAACCCCATTATAGCTTCACCTTCAGGTTGCCCTGAATGGAAATGTCTTGAAGGCACACAACACATATTGTCCTATGTTTCAGTCAATACAGCTTTTTGAAGCATGATATACTTTACGATAGGAAGCAAAGAGCAACAGATAAAATAGCAGCTAGCCCTTTGGCTGCTTTATGTGGCCTGAAAGAAAAAAGGGAAGTCGCTTAGGGGGAGTGACTTCTAAAGCAAAGCCTTTCCACCTGCAAATCTAGATATGTTGCTTTTTCTAAAAATAGCTTTCTAGATATGTTGCTTTTTCTAAAAATAGCTTTCTAATTAAGTTTAAACTCATCTCCTGAAGTCTTGATGACGAGTATAGTGTTGCCAGGTTATCAAAGGAAATGTCTAATTAACCATTTGTAAGCTGCTCTGATAGCCTTTTGGCTGAACAGCGGGGTATAAATACTCCTAATAATAATAAATAAGGACAACTGAAATTCATGGCACACGGGGTTGGCAGTCAGGAAACAGTTATTCACAAATCTGCATTCTGCCTAAATGCCAAATGAAAGTACAGCTGGCCCTCCACATTTGCAGCTTTGACTTTTGTGGATTTGATTATTTGCGGTTTTGATTAATATGTTCTGTCTAGGAACCTCTTGGTTCTCTAGAGCAATTCTGCCAGAAGTTGACCATAGAGTTGTGCTGGAGAACCTAAAAGTACCTAGAAAAAACACTTCTTTAGGCATCTGTAGGTCCTCCAGCATGATTCTATGATCAACTTCTGACAAAAGTTGACCACAAAGTTCTACTGGAGGACCTGGAGATTCCTAGAGAGATCTTCTCGTTGGTGAAAGAATAGGTTTTTTTTATTATTATTTGTGGTTTTCCCACATTTAGGGGGTTCTTCACCCCTAACCCCAGCAAATGTGGAGGGCCACTGTATTGCTCTCAGTTAACTTAGCCGCGTGTTTCTCTATAAAATAAAGGTACTGTCCGTATTCATGAACTACATGTTGCACACACTAAAGTCTCTGTGGATGATGGGTGCACATCTCCCAAAAGGGGGATGTTTTGGCAGCTCATTCTCCAAACAAAAGGGAAAGCCTTCCAACCCTCTGACAGGAGTTTCTTTGTTGCGGTTGTGAGTCTTGAAGTCGTTTCTGACTAATGGTTACCCTAAAGGGACCCTATCATGTTTTTTTCTTGGCAAGATTTGTTCAGAGAGGATTTGCCCTTGCCTTCCCCTGAGGCTGAGACAGTGTGACCTACTCACGGTCACCCAGTGGGTTTCATGGCCGAGGGGGGAATCGGACTCTAGTCTCCAGGGCTGCAGTCCCAACGCCCAAATCACTACGCCATGCTGCCTCACACGCAGGAGAAACCGAAATGTTAATTATTGAGCATTATGGAGGCCTACCTAAGCTAGGCCTCTTCCTGTGATCTGCTGCATGGACTGTGTCACACTGTGTAACGAGAGAGAACCTCCCATGGGGTTTCCCTTGGCAAGAGTTGTTCAGAGGGGGTTTGCCCTTGCCTTCCCCTGAGGCTGAGAGAGTGTGACTTGCCCAAGGTCACCAAGTGGGTTTCCATGGCTGAGAGGGGAATTGAGCTCTGGTCTCCAGAATCACAGTCCAACACTGAAACCACTACACCACACTGCCTGTCACAGGAATGCCTTAGGGTCACCATAATGACGTGAGGCTGAGAGAGTGTGACTTGCTCAAGGTCACCCCATAGGCTTCCAAGGCTCGAGCGGGCAACCGACTCCTGAGGACAGGAGACCCCCTCCCCTCATACATTCCGGGAGACCCTCCAGATCCATAGAGGCCCCTCTTCTTGGCCTTCAGCTAAGGGCCCCATCTTCCCATAAGGCCCCCGAGGCGGGGAAGGAGGCAGGCCCTTACCCCAGGGAGAGCTCCGGCCCCCGAGGCGCCCCCAGAAGCTCTGGAGAAAGCGATGGACCCCGGGCAACGGGGAGGGAAACGCTACCAGCACCAGGGCCGCCATTTTGCTCCAGGAGACCCCTTCCAGGCACGGAGCCGGCAAAGGAAGAAGGAAGAGGCGCTGAGGAGTCTGGGAAACCGAGTTACTTCCCTTCCTCCGTCCCCTCTCCCTTCCGCCACTTTCCGGAAGCAGGAACTACCATTCCCAGCCGCCCCGGTTCGCTTACGGCTTCTTCATAGGCTTCAGTGCCCTTGAAGTTCAGCGCCTCCGTCGGCGGCAGGGGGCGCTCGTTGTTACCAAAGACACGAAGTTCCTCATGAGAGAGAGGCATCCAGGCACATGTCCTTCTCTGCCTCCTCTTCTGTCTAGGAGGGATTCCCAAATGTCCTCCATTGTGGGCATGACTAAGAAGCATGGATATATATTTTCATGAGTGTTTAGCTTTTATTAGCTCGTGTCCTTCATTGGCCTTGAATGTCTGCCTTGTCCTCCTCTGCGGTGAGGAGGACCTCGGGTCACCTCGCTTCAGGAACCCCGGCCTACAACTCCCATCGCCCTCCCCCATCACGGCCACCGCAAAGGCACTCTGGGAGTTGTAGTCCGAAATCCCCGCACTTGCTGTGGCCCGCCAGTGAGTGAGGGGCCACCGTAGATGCCGAAATGCGCCGGAAGTTAGCGCTGCCTGCCTGCCAATCTTGGCGTTACCTCTTTTCCCCCTGCGGGAGGCGTCTCCTGCGCCTGCGCCGAGCTGCCCTCCCTGCCGCGCAGCCTCAGAAGCGTCGGGCCGCTGGGTTGTGCGGGTCAAGATGGCGGAGCGCGGCTACAGCTTCTCCCTCACCACCTTCAGGTAGAAGGAGAAGAGGCTCTTCGGAGGGAGGCTTGAGGGCGGTTGGGCGGAGGGGCGCTGGCGGGGAGTCCCCGGCTCAGTCGGCCGCTCTTTGGGCTG
>CM034710.1:58184841-58200573 GCA_020142125.1 Phrynosoma platyrhinos
AAATTTTTCGTAAGTTGAAGCATTCGTAAGTAGAGGTACCACTGTATTACTAATGTATGTCACCACATGTACTTGCTCTAGCAATTTATAACTTAAAAGCAGGGAGAAGAGTTGGCTTTTCTTTCTGGTTGCCTAGATACTTGCTGAAAGAGATGAGGGAAGTGGCACTTAACACGGCTATAATGTGATAGCCAGGAAAGAGAACGTTACACATGCCTTGATTACATCCCATGTTGGGTATTGTAATGCACTCTATGTCAGGCTGCCTTCAGAAACTATTTAGAAACTTGAGCATGCCCCAAATATTCTTGCTAGAGTGCTGACTAGGAAAATATAACTCTCTTGTTGAAAAAGCTTCACTACCTCTTGGTTTATTTCTGGAAACAATTCAGAGGGCTGGTGATGACTTCTAAAGCCCTATATGACCTAGGTCAGGGGTAGGCAACCTGTCCCCTTTAAGGGCCGAGGGACTTCAGCTTCCAGAATCCCAGGAGCTATTGGCCAACATGGGACTATTGGCCAATATGGCTGAGGCTTCTGGGAGCTGAAGTCCCTCGGCCCTTAAAGGGGACAGGTTGCCTACCTCTGACCTTGGTCCACACTTTCTGAAAGACCATATCTCCCTATATGAACTACTTTAGTCCTAAGATCCTTAGGGAAGAGTTGTCTCTCAGTCCGTCCATGTCATAGGCCTTATCTGGTGATGATGGGGGAAAATGTCTTCTCATTGGATGCTTTTAGGCTAGGAAGGTTTGGCTGGCATGCTCCACTCTCTTTTTACTGGCAAGCTCAGGCCCTTTCATTTAAAGAGGCCTTCAGCCTTTAACTCAGGGGTAGGCAACCTTTCCCCTTTAAGGGCCGAGGGACTTCAGCTCCCAGAAGCCTCAGCCATGTTGGCCAATAGTCCCTTGTTGGCCAATAGCTCCTGGGATTCTGTGAGCTGAAGTCCCTCGTCCCTTAAAGGGGAAAGGTTGCCTACCCCTGCTTTAACTAGTTGGGGGCAGAAGGATGTTCAGTGGGTGTGCTGTTTTTTTAAAATATATTGATATCATAATATGTGTTAATAGTACATATGAATATTGGTAGCAGTTTGCCATGTATTTGTCAGTTTTGTTCATTTGTGTAATCTATCTTTGCTTTAATGTTTTTTTTTAATTTGTATTATTGGTTCTTTTGTTATTGCTGTTAGTTGCTTTAACCTCCATTGCCACCTCCCATTTGTTGGAAAACAAATCCCGATCCTGTTCTGTGAACTAGGGTCTGAAGCCAAGCAATTTTCAACCTGGTCAGGTTTTTGCTTGGGAATCTCTTACATGACATTTTCAAACCATAGAAGAAAGTGTGTTTCACATGCAAGCACTTTCCACCGTATTAAAGGGAAAATTCTGGCTGGCACAAATGTGTAGAATATCAGGTTAAAAAGAGAAATAGCTGTATGTCCTAAATCGTATTTGATGTCTAATAAAAAGTTAAAAATAGATAAACAAAATGAATTTTAAAAATTTAATTGAAATGTGTTTTTTTTCTTTAAGAAAACTTCAGTTATGATTTGGTAACATATAATAATTATATTTAAGGGACAAGCTGAATTAGATCCTATAATTATAGAAAAATCAAATGCTACATTGTTTGTATGTCTTGATCAGCAAGTAGACATATTCTTCTGGCTGTTTTAAACAGTGAAGGTTTTAATGAACATAATGGAAAGAAGAGGAAGGTCTTTTGGCTACATTGGGTAAAATGTTTGCTTTCTTTATACAGCTGCAAATGGTGTCGTACTGGCAACAGAGAAAAAGCAGAAGTCCATTCTGTATGATGAACGGAGTGTACACAAGGTAGAGCCTATTACCAAACACATAGGCTTGGTGTATAGTGGCATGGGCCCTGATTACAGGTATTTGGAAAAAATCATATTATATTAAGACAGTTTATTTTTGCCTTTCTTGTTCTGCTGTAGGTCCATGATGGCATTTTGGCATCCTTTATACCACTGGAGTTCAATGTGAGCTACCAGTCTTAGCCCCTTAGAAGGCATGGACATCTGCAAGGAAAGGCATATATATGTATTCTTTCTTTTGCAGATGTCTACTACTCTGTGCTTAATTCCCATGCACATGCTGCAGTTATGAACAGGACTCTTGTTTGCCAAGCTTCTAAGCCCATCTGTAATTTCTTCAGCATGCAGCAAGATAGAATTAAACAAAGAAGACTTTCAACCTTGAGTGTTCCATATCCCTTAATATTAGGGATCTTTATAAAGTCATTTGGCTTGTGATATCAATTAATGAGCTAATTTCAACTTTTGAATAGTATTTGGAGAATCTTTGCTTGATACAGTGGTGCATACAGTAGCTACCCACTAATTATTGGCTGGATGTAAGTGAAAAGTGCTGATGCAAGGCAGGCTGGAAGATGTTATAAGCTGCTGACTATTTTAGTACAATACTTGCACAATATGTATTCTGTATGGAGTTTCTGGGCTTCCCAGTGGCAACTGGTTGGGCATTTTCGAAACTAGATGCTGTACTCAGTTGCTCTTCTAATCCAACAGCATGATATTTTGCTTGTGTTACTTTAAATCTTAAGAATTGATTTTTAATTAAAGATTGGGTAGAAAGGACCTTCATTGGTCTCTAGGGGCCATGGGGAAAAATAGTGTCGTACTTTGGGCCTCTTTGATTTGTTTTAGGCCCAGATGAGACTTTTTTGACTATAAGAAAGTGAAGGATGGGGTGTGTGTGGCAAAACTGACCATCCCTAAGGGAGCTTTTTCGACCAATGTTATTAAAAGTTAATTTTAAAAAAATGTGGGTGGGCAGTGGGGTTTATTTTTGTCCTTGTGGGCTGTCTGTGACTCACAGATTGTACTTTGCTCACCTTGCAAAATTATATGGGCGTATAATTTTACGCACTTCCTTTTGGCAGAGTTCTTGTCCACAGAGCACGCAAACTTGCCCAGCAATACTACTTGGTTTATCATGAGCCTATTCCAACAGCTCAACTTGTGCAGAGGATTGCTTCTGTGATGCAAGAATACACACAATCTGGGTATGCTATCTATTTTCTAAACTCTCCCATTGTTTTACTGTTGCTTGACTTGCTCCTCATTTCAGGCTGGTCATGGTGAGCGTGTTTTGTTTTGTTTTGCTTTTAAAAAGTATATCAGATGTTAGGTTTAAAATATGAACCAAAGGACCACTTACACATTTTTCCTTGTTACTATCATTCCTAAGGGCTATACACTACTGAACTAGACTGTACTGTATTGCAACAATCTTCCATTACTGAGCTTTGATGAGATATTTGTTTCTAGTCTATTGAAGTGAAAAATATAATGCTGGAGAATTAGAAAGTAGTGCAGCTTTGCCTGTGCGCTAAATATAAGATCCTCTTCTGCAGTTCCCCAGAGGGACCTGCCTCTTCTCCATGACACCATCAGTTGGTAGTTTGCTAGGTTTATTTTATGTTTTTCCATCATCACAGAAAAGTGAAGTGCTTCTCTTAAGGCTTTGGTTATTGGCATTAAGAACTTTAAGATAAAATATGGTAGTATTTTTGGTGTTGTGCTTTTTTGTTTGACCTTACCCTTCTGGTAGTTGTTTCTGGAGACCATTGTCATTTTTAAATGCGAGGTCTGTTCCAAAAGCACAATTTTATTTATTTGTTACATTTCTATTTTGCCTTTCTCCCTGTGACCTGGGGCTGCTGTACTTCTAGAGGTGCTGAACTTCTTAACTTCCTTCTTACTTCATACTCATAGCTATTGAGTGGTTTAGACTGAGAGAGAGTGATTGGCTGAAAGTTACTCTGTGAGTTCCATGGTTGAGTGTTGGCTAGAACCCAGCTCTCCCCAGCATGTACAATAACACTTATTAGGAGGAAGAACATTCTTGTAAATGAAGAATGCCTTAGTCACAGCTGCATCAGTAGCATCAATAATACTGATCTTAAAGGGTTTCCAGGTGACTTCTGATGTCAGTAATATTTTCCAAATGTTTTGTCTGGCCAGGGGTGTACGTCCATTTGGAGTATCGTTGCTAATATGTGGGTGGAATGAGGGAAGGCCATATTTATTCCAGTCTGATCCATCTGTAAGTATTAAAAACTGGATACTTAATTGTTTAAAATAGAAAACTAACATAGATCTCTCCTTAAAGATCTGTTTAAAATCCTCATATTCTTTTTCTGTGGATGAAATATTTTAATGAACTCGAGTGTCTGGGAAATGGTAAGCACCTGTGGGATAGAGTTAAGTTCAGGACTGTTAGAATGTCTTCATTAATCAGCTTTACAAACATTAAACTAGACTTATTGTATTAAACCAAAATATATCTATTTCCATATCCTGATTTCAACATGGAAGCTCATTAGGAGGATGTGAGGTAATAGTTCTCTACCACTGTTTGCCCCCTCACACCTCAGCCACAAATATTTAAAGCAGGGGTAGGCAACCTTTCCCCTTTAAGGGCCGAGGGATTTCAGCTCCCAGAAGCCTCAGCTATGTTGACCAATAGTCCCATGTTGACCAATAGCTCCTGGGATTCTGGGAGCTGAAGTCCCTCAGCCATTAAAGGGGAAAGGTTGCCTACCCCTGATTTAAAGTATACTGTTTCCATTATGCTGTTAGGCCACTTATCTGTGACTTTTCTTAATTCTCCTTTAAAGTTTGCCATTATTGTGTTTTCTGGCAGTGACTTCCATAAACTATAATTATGGGTTTTCCAACAGAACACTTTATTATTGAATCTGCTGCCAATCAATTTTACTATGTGACCCTGATTGTCTAGCATTACAAAAGAAAAACACTTCCCTCTGCCTACTTTCTCCCTACTGTTCAAAACTGTAACCTCTAAACTTGCAGATTCAATTTATGTCCTACCTACCTGTATTTTCCTATAATAAGTAATACTTTTAAGTATTGCTGGCTCAACTCTCCTGCCTTTGGTGTTGCTATTACCATTAGGTTACTGCTTTATCCCACTTCCTTTTATGTGAGTGGATTAAAGCATTAGAGGCCAGAATGGCCCTGAGCTAGGATGTGTTCTGATGTGTTCCATCAGATAGTTGGTTCATCTTGCCCACTATTATCTATTCTCTGGCAGTTGGAGATTATTGTTCTCAAGTCTCTAGAGACGACAGTGGAATGTAATGGAGTTCATGCCCCCAAAATCTGTTGTGGTTAATAGTGAAGAAATACCTAAAACCCCACAATGTTAGATTCTTGTGTTTTAAAATTCTTGCTATTAAGCCTCAGCCATGTTGGCCAATAGCTCCTGAGATTCTGGGAGCTGAAGTCTCTCGGCCCTTAAAGGGGAAAGGTTGCCTACCCCTGACTTAAACCCTGTAGTTATAATGTAAAGATAAACATAATAAATGTACACTGCCATTTTTCCTTTTTAGTAGGTCTCATGCCAAATCTTTAAATGGCTTCTTAATTTGGGGCTTAAGATATAATTTGGCAAGCCTGCAGGGTGAGTTCTTGAACGGCAACACTGGCATAAATGGATCGGAGGAGTGCTTTGCTGTGGGATTGAGACTGTAGATCTCAATCTATTTTTATTTTTTCTGGAGCCTGGTGCTATAATACTGAAGTAAGTGGAAAGAAGTAAAAAAACTTTCATATAGACAGTTGTATGTAGGACTTTATTACTGTATAGGTCAGTGACTTAAAAATAGCTTTAGCTTATGGTTTCATGAGGTCATGTATCTTTTCTTTAGGGGGCTTACTTTGCATGGAAAGCAACTGCAATGGGGAAGAACTATGTGAATGGAAAAACATTCCTTGAGAAGAGGTAATGTCACTGACAATGCTCTTTTACAAGTACTCCGATTCACAGTATATGAAAATGGCCATTCTTGACAAGTTAACATAGCATCAGAAAATGGAGAAGAATCTTTTGTGGTGGTTGTTGTGTGCCAAATCATCTCCAATTTATGCCATCCGTATGACTCCTATCATGCGTATTCTTGGTAATATCCATTCAGAGGCATTTTGCCAGTGTCTGCCTTTAAAATAACCTTGCCCTAGTTTACGCATGGCTGAGCGGGGATTCAAATACTGGTCTTCTAGAGTCTTAGTCCACTATGCTGGCTTTCAGAAGCAAACTACCTTGCTTATACGTCAAATGGGCCTTACCATTTGATGTGACTTAATAGCTTAGTTGGAAGGATGCTCACAAAAGGTTGGTGTCCTCCTCCTGGTTGGCAGTTAGATAGGGAGACTCATATCCACCATTCCCTGAGCTTGAAGTTCAGGGGTTCAGAGCCACTTTTGCTTTGGGATCTTGGAAGGTCACAACTCCTGAAAAATTTGGAGGTTAATCTTTTATCCTCCAGATGGCCAGTAGCATTCCCCCAAAAGCTTTTGGGGAGCAATATTGTTAATTTGCTATATTTGGGGGCCCGTTTGGGTCCTTTCACTTGTTTGAGGCCTAGGTGTTGTTTTTTCCAGACAGGAAGTGATTTAGCCTTTTTTAAAAAAAGACGAAACTGCAAAATATAGCAAAACAGCCAACAGTGCCCCATAAGGCATTACGGGCATTTTATGACACCTAAATGGGGTTGGGGGTGAATCCTTTCAGCTTCCTGAATGACCTTGAGGAACCATATGGTTCCTATGCACTGCAGTTGCTCACCCCATTCTAGGCAGATTTGTTCAAGAGTCAACTGGTTTTTCTAAGTATAGAAAAGCATTGGGGAGCAGAGTATAGTCCTTCACACCAGTCCCTTTGCGGTCACTGCATTTCTTAGCAGCTTAGTGCAAATGATCTTAGTTCCTATCCCTGTTTATTTCAGACTTCAGTAGACAAATTGAAAGAATGCAATTTTAATACTTAAATAACTAGTTTGGGCACAACTTGGCATTTCTATGGGTTACAGGACTGTATGTGTTTACTATAAAACTCTGCCATAGAACTCCCTTTTGTAATTTAAGAATGTATGTGTTCTTTAGTGATTGGATGCAATTTCTACAATAGTAAATCCCACTCATTCTATATCACAAGCTGCTACTGCTACTGCTGTTATGTTATTTATACCCTGCCCTTTTGCAAAATTGGGAATCAAGGCAGCTTATAACAACAAAACAACAACAATAATAATTTATTTATATAGTGCCATCCATGTACATGGCGCTTTACAGTTACAGAATAAAACATAACTATTCCAATATGATAAAATACTAAAATAAAATAAACACACACAAACACAGTTGCAGAATGAAACAAAATAGTCAGTACATATATCAGGTATATAAAGATATAAACCATTAATCCAAACTGCCAAAAGTTTTAGAAAAAAAGTTTTCAGTTTGAATTTAAAAACTGAGGGAAGGAACAGACTGCAAGTTTACAGAGAGGTGATTCCAGGAATAAGGGACAGCAAGAAAAAAAAGGATGAAACCGAGTCAGGGAAGAGGAAACCCTTGGCTGGGTGAGAAGCCCAGAATTCCCAGAGTGCAGATTTCTAACAGGCTAGTAAAAAAACAAAACAAAAACTGCAAGCTAAAGAGGAGCTAGGTTATGCAGGACGTTGAATGCTAAAACAAGCAGCTTATATTGAATCCTAGAGGGAATAGGTAGCCAATGAAGGGTTATCAAAAGTGGGATAACATAATTGAAATGACAGGCCAAAAAGATAATCTTAGCAGCAGAATGAAGAATGGAAACCAAAGGACTAAGATGAGATAATGAAAAACTAGTCAAAAAGTAAAAAAATACTTTTTTTAAAAAATACAATTAAAACACAAGTTTTTACTATTTTGTCTTTTAAAATGTTTTTGTAAAAACATTACAAAAGTATTGCTGAAATGTAATTAAATATATTTATTAAAACCATTTAAAACAAATCCATAAAAGCCAACAGTCAGTAAAACTAAATGTCCTTGCATCCAATTCCTAAAAGCCTGTCAGAACAGAGAAGTTCTCACTGTTGATGGAAGTACAGCAAAGAGGGTTCTATCCTGGTCTCTTTAGGGAGGGAATTCCACAGCCTGTGAGCAGTCATCCTCTCACATGATCCCACTAGTTTTTCCTGTAAAAGTGGTAAAAGGATAAAAAGGGCATTCCTCATAGTGTTTGGGAGCCCAAGCTTGATCATAAGAGAAGGTATGGACCTGAGCTATATAGGACACTGTGCCGGTGTTTCAAGAGGAGCTTATCAATGTAGTATACAGAGTATTTTGTAAACCCAAAACTTAAGCACATGGAAGCGGTCCTACAATCCTGTGAATTCTAGCTATTGCAATTGTAGTATTTTATAAAATTTCTTAAATTGATTAGAAAACATTATTCTTTATGCAGGTATAATGAAGATTTAGAACTTGAAGATGCTATTCATACTGCTATCTTGACATTAAAGGTGAGAAATGTGCCCAAAAAGTTTGTTAAAACTTTAGTACATCAAATACATTTTAATTAAATAAACTTTTTTCCCTCTCCCCTTTCTAGGAGAGTTTTGAAGGACAGATGACAGAAGATAACATAGAAGTTGGCATCTGTAATGAGGCGGGTTTTAGAAGACTTACTCCAACTGAGGTTAAGGATTATCTGGCTGCAATTGCATAGTGTGGCTTCAAGAAAATCACCTGGATACATTCTTTTTTTTTATGTCAGCCATTTAAATATGTGGCTTCTGCACTCTCATTTCTACTCTGTTTATTTGATAGATTTTTAAAGAAATATTATGGATTCAAATCCTACTGTATGATACTGAAATATGGAATTATTGCTCTTAAAACATTAAACACTGTACAAGAGTTCACACAGTCTGAGAAAAATAAACATATGAAAGGTGTTGTAACGTCTGGTTAAAACAACAGGATATCAACTATATTAAGTTCACTTATTTTTCATATTTTTGTGACAAATTCATTCTAAAACATAATTTAAAATCCTTTGGAGTGGTTCTCTTAACTAAAATAGTTAAATAGTTTTTGCAAGTAAACTTTCTGAATCTGTGTCTGAGAGACAACTTCAGGTGTTGTGCGAGCCTACAAGTGGCAGTTAACTTCTAGGAAGAACTAAAGCTAGAAGCAGATAACTTACATAAAAATAGAAGGCCTGGTGCTACTGGTCAGAGAAGGCAATGATAACTATTGTAAAAATAAGCTTTAATTTCATCAGGTAAGTATGATGTCTCACCACTATGACCACATGAGATCATCTGTTAGTTGAAGGGAGTGGGTGTAACTTGAGGGCTACATGTGTTTTGTTATGAATGCCCTGACATCAGCCTACCCGTTGTGTGGAAAGAGTCATCCTTTTGAATCCTGTTTCCCTGAAGAAATTGGGTTCTGCCAGTTAGTTGCAGAGAGTTGTATGCGTGGGGAGAGTCTCTGGGTTTTGTGTGATAGCAATTTGGGCAGGGGGAGAGAATGAGGCAGAGCATCCTTGGCAGGCCCTGCTCTTCTCATGTGTTCTATTTTCAGTGGAATTATAAGTACTGGGAAGAAAGTTTGAGCCCATGAAAAAATCTTTAGTTTCCCAGGTATCTCACCTCCTTATGAACATTATTTCCAAAATCTCATAAATTTTCTGTCTGTGGCAGAATCAAGGTATAACTAGATCAAGCTAGGCTATGTAACTGAGCATAGAAAAAAGCTTCCAAGTTCAGCTAGCATAATACAAAGTGCCAGAACTTTGAATGTCACATTTTTAAAAAACTAGTTCTGTTATTTCTTGGAACACAAATTCAACTGGTTATCATTAATGTTACAGGATGGGGGCTTTTAATGTCACACCTTACGTTATTCACTATTGCTGGGACAGGAGCAGTGTTACTGCTTACTTTAAGTATACAAGGTAGTCCAGAGTGGTGAGGGCACTTGCTCTGTTTTTAAATTAAAACAAGGTGGTTTGCGGTGCTCATAGCACAGGAGTCAGTTGCTGCAGCGCTGCTTCAAAGTTGTCTTTTCATGCATTTCTTCCTTGCACCAGAGGTTGATGTTTTGTGCATAAAATATTAATGGCTAGAGAGGTCTTTGTCACATAGGGTGGCTCTGCATAAAATAATACTCAAGGGAAATAGAAGAGCAGTTCTACAGCATGCTTTACTATCTCTAATACTGTAGAAACAAAACTGCTGGCAGGGAGTAGTTTCTTTGTATGTCTAGATCGGGTAGGCAATTTTTCCTACCTGGGGCCAGTCTGCTGGTCCCAAGGTCTTCCGTGGGCCGAGGGGGGGAATGGTGCTGTGTGCACACGCTCGTGCATGCATGCGCAGTACACCGGAAGTACTGTGCATGCACGCGCATGCTCGCTCGTGCATGCGCAGTACTTCCGGCATACTGCGCATGCGCAAACGAGTCGCGGTTTCCATTTTGGAAAACAAAATGGTGTCTGTGACTCGCGTGTGCGGTGGCGGAGGCAGGACCAGGCTGGGGCCGGTCCAAAGGCCTCGGGGGGCTGGATCCGGGCCGTAGGTTACCAACCCCTTATCTAGATGGACCTTTTGTCTGCTACAAATGTGTTGAGGCAGAGGAGAATGGTATCAAAATTATTCTCTTAAATCAGGCACGGTGTATACAAAAGCTAAGACCACAGATGAAGCTTGCCTCTGTTTGGTAGGAAAGTCAGGTCCTTTTCCATGCTGTGTTAGATAGAAGAGTAGGAAATCAGTGACCCTCCAGCTATTGGACTGCAATTCCCTCTATCCCATATTGGCTGGGGGCTGATGGGAGCTAGCGCTTTAGTATTTGAAGAGCTATTGATTCCCCACTTTTACCATAAGGGATGAGAAACCTACGGTACTATTTGAAACAGTGTAAAAATCCATACTTACAGTAGAGTAATGTGAATTCTGACCCTATGTGTTATTGATAGTGCTGCTGTGTCGCCTCCCAGTCTACAGGACTCCTGAACAAATAAAATGAATTAAAACAATACAAAGATAAAACATTTTTTTAAAAAAATTAAATTTTTTAAAACATTAAACATTAAAATACTCTTTAAAAACTACAAGTCTAAAAGCAACCTTGAAACCAATTCTGAAACAGTTAAAATATCAGTTTCAAACACAATGCCATAGAGAATGCCATCACTGTTTTGGCTGCCTGCACAAAGCTTAGATGGGGCCTAAGTTCCTTGGGTGGAGTGTTCCACAGTTCAGGCACTATTACAGAGAAAGGCCTCTTACATGTGACCTAACTTCACAAGGTATTGGGACACAGAACATGGCTTCCTCTGAAGATCACAAAAATCTGGCAGACTCATCTGGGAGGAGTCAGTCTTTTAGATAGCTTGGCCCCAAGTAACTTAGAGCTTTGTAGATCAACACTAGCACATTATGTTGAGCTCAGAAACAAACTGGAATCCTGCATAGTTTTTGCAGGACTAGTGTTGTATGGTCTCTAACACACACCCCCGGCACCAGTCTGCCTGCAGTATTTTTGCACTAGCTGCAGATTCTGAACACTTTCAAACTCAGGTAAGTACATTCCAGGTAAACAGATCTATTTATAATCTACAAAATACAATTATTAATATCAAAATTGGTTTAACATTGGGGTACACAGAACATCTGTTACTTGAGGAGTTAGATCCTTCTCCCTCCTAACTTTACTCTGCTCCTGAGATTGACTGCTCTAGGGTTGACCTTCAGTAGATCACAATGGAAGAGCACTTCTGTATGTTTTAAAGGCCTGAGGATAGGACTTAGAAGGCCCAGTATCTGGACAACTATGAATGATGAGCTTCAGGGGTAGGAATGTGTATAGTCTTCCAGATACTGATGGACTACAGCTTTCGTCATTGGTTCTGCTGCCTAGGAGTGATGGAAATTGCATATCAATATGGTGACCACAACCTGACCCCCCATTTACATGAAGAAAATAGATTTCCAAATATATTTGGTTCTTGAGTACATAGTTGTGATGACTTCTCTGTGTGAGAGTTCTGGCACAAACTTCATGCTCCTTTCAAACCTCTCACATTTAGTGGTGAGCCATCCATCACTCAATAATTACCCCATGCATCTGAGGAAGTAGGCTCAAGTCTACAAAAACATGCTACCGACAACTTTCAGTTAGTCTTAAAGGGGCTACAAGATGCCTTTGCATACTAAATAAGTAGTGTGCAGGGAGTAGACATATACTTGGATCAGCATAGACTCAGGTCTAGGTCACAGTCTTGATATTGAGCCAGTCTTTTGTTGTGTCCCTTCAAGTCGTTTCCAGCTTATGGTGACTCAAACGTGAACCTAGTATGAGGTTTTCTTGGCAAGATTTGTTCAGAGGAGGTTTGCAATTGCTTTCCCCAAGGCTGAGAGTATGTGACTTACCCAAAGGCACTTAGTAAGTTTCATGGCAGAGCTGGGAGTCATACCCTGGTCTCCAGATTCACAGCCCAGCACGCAAACAATTGTGCTATGTTGGCTCATTGAGCCAGTCACCTGTTCCTAATTTACCTTCCAGGAATAAAATTTGGCAACTACAAGACTGTTTCTCATAGTATATTGGGAATATTTTAATCAGAAGGGGGGAAATGATGGGAAAAGAGAGCAATTTATCATTACTGCAGCACTTTTCACTAGCATTGTCCAGATGGTGGCACTGTCGTAAGTTCAAATACTGTACATGGGGAAACAGCCATATGAAAGTAATAAAGAGTAAGCTTGTCTGGGTGATTGTGAGGGACTGGAGTGCACAGGGCTAAGCTATAATAATGGTTTTCAAGTTAAAATTCTGGATCCGAGTTGCAAGTGCTAGAAAGCATTGCAAAAGCAATGAGAATATTAATGAACAACTCAAGTAAACCAGACAACCTTAAAGTTTTTTGTTCTCTAAAATATTATATTATTCCTCTGGCTGCCCGTTCCACAGGGTTCTTGTGTTTTCAAAATCCTTCATGATGGGCGGAAATTAAATAGATGCAATTATAGCTTTTGAGCTCCTCTCTGAGCCCACAACAAACTCCATTTCCCAGAATTCCCTAACCTTGAGCCAGGGCAATTAAAGCGGTGCCAAACCGTGTTATTTCTCTAGTGCAGCCTTGTTCTGACAGTGACAAGGAATAGTGGCACATGAAGGCATTTTAGAAGGACGCCCAGCAGATCGAGGCATTTTTTCTGGGGCCTTCAAGTCTTGTCTTAATGGCAGAAGGATATTCACTTCAAATGTCCTCATCTGAAAACAGAAACCAAGGGAGGGAGAATTTAAAAAGAGGGAGGGATCCCTTTCTTTTCAAGGCCTTGTATGACAGAAATTCAAGTCGCCACGATGATACAACAGTGGAAAACTTGCATCCCTTGAACACCTTTTTGTTGCACTATCTTCCATAAAAGCACAGGTTTTCCCACTTGAAGCCCAAGAAGATGGCTGCCTTAGGAACTAAAGGTTGGTGTCCCCACAACTTGCTGAAAACAGTGGGACTAATGAATGGTAGGCTAATGTAACCTGTAGGACTAATTCCAATGATATTCCCAAGAGTAGACCAGATGAGATCTACAGGACTTAAATTGATTCTGATTAATAAATCCCCTTATTTTCAATGGGTTTACTCCAGTTCTAATTAAAGATGAGTTATCCTATTGCTTGACTGAGCTACTCTCAAAGGGATCTTGCAGACTGCCAGAAATAGTGCAAATTGAGTCCACATTTAACTGCCCTGGCTCAGTGCTAGAGAATCGTGGGAACTGTATTTTTTTTCTGAGACATTGAGCCTTCTCTGTCAGAGAGCTCTGATGCCACAATAAACTACAGTCCCCATGATTCCCGTGCACTGAGTTAGGGCAGCTAAAGTGGACTCAATTTGCACTATTTCTGGCAGTCTGTCAATGCTAACTTTATGTGGAGGGATAGATCAGACAACTGCAGCAAAAAGGAACTCACAAAAGAAGGAACTCCAATTGGCTAAAAGGCAGGGTGGGCAACTTGTGACTTCTGGATGTTGTCAGACTGCAGTTCCCATCAGCCCTAGCCAATGTGGCCAGTGGCAGAGCAGGGAATCTTATTATTTTTTAAAAAGGAACTAGTTACCTACTGCTTTGATTATCCAAAAATCATTACTTGTTATTGCAGTCCAGAAAGGCACCTCACTGGGATACAGGCTACAAACAAATTACTGTTACCATTAAGCCATTGGAAAATACACTCGTTCCTCCACATTTGCGGCTTTGACTTTTGCAGATTTGATTATTCACGGGTTTTATTAATATATCCTCTCTAGGAATATCTAGGTCCTCCAGCGCAACTGTGTGGCCAACTTAAGGCCTAAGCAGACTGGCAGAAATAGTGCACATGAAATTGAGGCACTGCCCTGGCTCAGTGCTAGGGAATCATGGGAACTGTATTTTATTGTGGCACCAGAGCTCTCTCACAGAGAAGGCTCAGTGTCCCAGAAAAAAATACAGTTCCCATGATTCCCTAGCACTGAGCCAGGGCAGTGCCTCAATTTCATGTGCACTATTTCTGGCAGTCTGCTTAGGCCTTTAGTCGCACTGAAGGACCTAGAGATTCCTCGAGAGAATGCTCCACTAGGCATTTGTAGATCCTCCAGTGCAATTCTATGGTCAATGTCCGGCAGATGTTGACCACAGAGGGTTGCCATAACAAGTTGCCATAACAAGGGTTGCCATAACAAGTTTTTGTTATTTGCAGTTTTTCCACATTCACAGGGGTCCTGTGCCCCTAACCCCAGAGAATGTGGAGGGAGAAATGTAGAGAAAAATACCCCTGGTTTGTCCAAGTGGGCAGTTCAGATGTTGCTCCTTGGAAATTCTGACGAAAATGCAAAGTATATGACATAACAACCTCCCTGGTTGGTAGCAGGAAGCAGCCACCTATCTGAGTCTTCTTCCTCACCCTTGGGCAAGTCACACTCTCTCAGCCTCACAGGATGGCAATGAAGAAACCTGCCAAGAAAAACCCATGATAGGTTTGCCTGAGGGTTGCCATAATAAGTCAGAAACAACTTGAAGGCACACCACAAATACCACTTTTAGCTGGCATGGCTCTAACTCTGGGATCTTGGCATTTGTAGTTTGTGGGAATTCTCCTGCACACTCCCCTGAAATACATTATTACAGTTCTTTGGTGGAGATTTTTTCAGGGCTTTCAGTATTGCTTTCCTTTTCTGCCAAGTGGAATGTATAGTATTACAGGGTTGGCAACCTTTCCCCTTTAAGGGCCGAGGGACTTCAGCTCCCAGAAGCCTCAGCCATATTGGCCAATAGTCCCATGTTGGCCAATAGCTCCTGGGATTCTGGGAGCTGAAGTCCCTCGGCCCTTAAAGGGGAAAGGTTGCCTACCCCTGGTTTATAACTTAAAAGAAACAAAATCTATACAATGGAAGACCGTTTTTAGCTAAGACAGGGTCTCCTCTTCTCTCACAGGCTGCATCCACACTGCAGAAACAGTCCAGTTCGACCCCGTTTGGACCCAATGCTACAGAACTCTGGGATTTGTATTTTTTATGAACTATTTAGCCTATTTAGTCAGAAGGCCCCGGTGGCCCAGCAAACTACAAATCCCAGAATCCCCGACCATGGAGCTTGGACGACTACAGCGGTTGTGAAACGGCATGAATTGATGAGGGCGGCCTAGCCATCCAGTGTCAGAGTTTTGTCGCTAGGGGGAACCCATGAGGGAGCCTTCCAGTTGCCAAGGCCTGAAAATGGCGCCGGAAGTCTAGGCCGCAGATTCGGGATGGCGGCGGAGGAAGAGGAGAAAGGAGGAGTGAGTGGTTGCTATGCCCTTCTCTACAACACGGAGTAAAGGGGGAGTAGCCAGAAGGACGG
>CM034710.1:58233110-58244752 GCA_020142125.1 Phrynosoma platyrhinos
GCAAGTACAGAAATTCTTGGGTTTTGCCAACTTTTACAGACAATTCATCTCCAACTTTGCTCAGATCGCTTTGCCAATTACTAATTTACTGAGAACGGGATCTGTGGGGCCTCAGAGGGAAAACAAAAGACTAAGAAAGGGACTGAGAGAAAAGCCAAACCCATCAGCCAAAGTAATTTGGACCCCTCAGTGCCAAGAAGCTTTTGACAAGCTGAAACAGTTGTTCCGATCCAGAAGTTCCTTTTGTTGTCCAAGTAGACACCTCAGACTTTGCAGTGGGCGCTGTACTTATACAAAGGGATGGGGAGGGTGTTCTCCATCCATGTGCCTACCTTTCTAGAAAATTCCAGCAGGGGGAGCTATCACAACTGAAAAGAAGCATTTGCTATAAAATGGGCCTTCCAAAATTGGAGACAGTATTTAGAAGGAGCCCCCAATCTATTTGAGGTTTGGACAGACCACCGCAACTTAGAGGCTTTGCAGGCCCCTCGCAAGTTAACGCCCAAACAGTGTAGATGGGCTAAAGACTTTTACAAATATAACTTTATGCTCAAGTTCATCCCTGGAAAGGACAATGGGTTAGCTGATGCCTTGTCACGACTGCCACAGCACATGGGCAGGAAATCAGAACCAATGCAGACCCTTTTTTCACCAGCCCAGCTGGGATTGGCAGTAACCAGGTGAAGCCAAAAGAAAGAACAACTTAAAGTCATAGACAGTTCTTTAGACCCCCTGCATGAGAGTATTAAACAACAGTCTGCATCAGACCAGTGGCTTGCAGAACACAAAAACGAAATGGTAGAAGTGAGTCTGGACTATGGTACAAGGGACCCAGAATATATGTGCCCTCAGCTCTGAGATTAGAAGTATTGAACACTTTTCATGATTCCAAGGCTGCTGATCATTGGGGATTTGTCAAAACTTTACACTTGATCAGAAAACAATTTTGGTGGGATGGTATGAGGGCTGACATTGACCAATATATAAAGAGCTGTTCTGTGTGTGCCAGAGCAAAACCTTTGGTGGGAAAACCCAGTAGATGTCTGCATCCTCTAGAGACACCTAGTGGTCCTTGGAAGCATATAGCCATGGACTTCATTACTGATTTGCCAAAAAGTCATGGCAGAGACACTATCTGGGTGGTTACCGACTTGTTTTCCAAACAAGTGCATTATGTGGGATGCAAGGAGGGGCCACCTGCTCCCAAATTGGCTACCATGTTTATACAACACAACCACTGGTTGCATGGCCTTCCAAATAAGATTATAACTGATAGAGGAACCAATTTTACCTCACAGTTCTGCAGGGCACTACAGACCAAATTGGGGGTGCAATTGGCTTTTAGCACTGCTCATCACCCGGAATCAGATGGACAAATGGAACGTATGAATGTGACTTTGCAGAAATATTTACATTGTTATGTTAATCATTTACAGGATGATTGGTATGAACTTTTGCCACATGCTGAAATTGCTTTCAATGGGGCTACACAATCAAAGCACTGGACACTCTCCTTTTGAAATTGCATATGGGTAAGAGTCTAAACTGTTGCCTGATATTCAAGTTAGCTTCACTGACCCTTGTACTTCACTCAATGGCTAGACAAAATAAAACAAGGGTGGCCTCTTATAGTCAAATCTTTGGAAAAGGCCAAATCTAACTATAAGCGTTTTGCTGATAAACATAGAAAAGACAATTGGCAACTCAAACTGGGTGATCAGGTTTATTTATCAACCAAACATTTGAAGTCCAGACAACCTTCTAAAAAACTGGGGCTTAAATTTGTTGGTCCTTTTCAGATAAAGTCTTTGATTAATGATGCCACAGCTGAATTGACTTTGCCCAAGGAATATAGACATTTGCATCCTGTTTTTCATTTCAGTCTGCTGAAACTTGCTTTCACTGAAGTGCCTGGAAGAACTGTGAAGACCCCTCCCTTGCCACTGCTGATTGACAGTGAATATCACTTTGAAGTTTCCAAGATTTTGGACTCAAAAATTCATAAAGGGGGGTTATATTACTTGGTTAAATGGAAACATTTTTCTTTAGACCATGCTGAATGGGTCCATGCCAAACATGTAAAGGCTGATAAATTGGTTGCTGCATTTCATCGGGATTACCCTGACAAACTGGGAGGTGATTGAATCGTTCACAGTTGCTCTTCCTGTTTTAGCCTCCTGTTAATTTTTTCCCCTTTTCCTTCTTTGTCCTTTGTTTTCTTTTTGGCTTGCTTTGTTTGGGGTAGATTTATTTAGGGGTGGGGCGTACTGTCAGAACCTGGCTTCAGGTTCTGACAGAGTAGTGTTGGGGATGATGGATAATGAAGAAGGGTTGATGGAATTCTGTTGGAAGGTCTGGGGAGTTGGGAAAAAGAGCAGCTGCTGGGTTGTTTTGATAATGGGTTCTTTGGAATGTAGAAACCTGGAAGGGAGGGTGGCACTCCTTGGAGCCATTGGTGGGGGATGAGCAAAGGTGGGGGTGGAGGAGCTGGGGAAATGAAACTGTGGGAATTGTAGGTGCAGATGGGTTTGGGCACCAAGACACTAGTGGGTGAAGTGAAGATTCTGGTGGGTTTAATTAGGTGTTGTAAGGTGGGGGAGGCAGTTCCGGCTTAAATGCAGTGTAGTAAAATGCTGACTTCGTGTGTTCAATAAACTACTAATTACTGCAATTGGCTGGTTTACTGACTCCACAGAGTTCTGATTTTGCTCAGCCTGACAGAAACAGATTCGCACTAATAAGTATAATAGACTGAGAACCAGAGGAACTGTGTGCTGAAGCCAGGAACATAATAAAAAAAAGAATGCAGGCAGACACTTTCAATAAACAAAAAAGAAAGAGGAAAAACCATGGATGACAAAACAAAACAAAACAAAAAAAAAACAACCCACTACTAGCAATAAAGAAAAGAAGAGAAGAAAAACAAAAGGGCGAAAGGAACAAACTAAGAATTATGAATGCAACAGTATAATGGCTTGGCTGGAAAGATAAAGAAAATTACTACAACGACCAATGCAGAGAAATAGAAGACAACAACAAAAACGGGAAGAACAAGAGATCGGTTTCATAAGATTTGGAAAATTAAACCAAGGACTGGGATGATCTGTGACAATAAAAATAACATAGACCAGGAAGGAATAAAAAGACGTTGGATGCAATACGCAGAAGAATTATACAAAAGAGATGACAAAAGTGAAGGACACATGTAATGAAGAGCCATATGAAGATAAACCCAAAATTCTAAAAACTGAGCTGGAAACTGCAATAAGAGAAATAGCGAATAACAAATAACCAGGAACAGATTATATTCCAATTCAACTGCTGCAATCCACATTTACAGAGTCAACTCTGGTGCTAACCAACATATGCCAACATATGGAAAACAAAACAATGGCCAACAGATTGGAAGTGGTCAATATACATCCTCATCCACAAAAAGGGAAACACAAGAGACTCCAGCAACTATAGGATCGTAGCACTGATCCCCACACAAACAAAATCATGCTCAAAATTCTGCAACATAGACTCCAACCACACATGGAGAGAGTAATCCCAGAGGTCCAAGCAGGGTTCAGGAAAGGAAGATCACATTGCAAATATACAATGGCTAATGGAGCATAGCAGGGAGTTCCAAAAGAAAATTAGCATGTGCTTTATAGACTATAGCAAAGCCTTTGACTGCATAGATCATGAAAGGCTATGGAATGCCCTTAAAGACATAGGAGTGCCAACACATCTGATAATCCTAATGAGGAATCTGTACTCAGGACAAGAGGCTACTGTCAGAACTGAACAGAGAGAAACAGAATGGTTCCCAGTTGGCAAAAGAGTCAGACAAGGCTGCATCCTTTCACCCTATCTGTTCAACTTGTATGCAGAACCTATTATAAGAAAAGCAGACTTGGACACAGAAGGAGGAGTGAAAATAGGAGGAAGGAATATCAACATTCTAAGATAGGCAGATGACACCATAATACTAGCAGAAAACCTCAAAGACCTGGAACACCTACTAAGGAAGATCAAAGAAGAAAGTGCTAAGGCAGGCTTAATGTTGTATATAAAGAAAATAAAAATAATGACCACCGAGGACCTTCATAAGTTCATCCTAGACAATGAAGAAATAGAAATAGTAAAAGAATTCTCATATCTGGGATCAAATACTGATAGAAATGGGGACTGTAGTCAGGAAATCAGAAGAAGAAGATTAAGAATGGGGAGGGCAGCTATGAAGGAACTAGAAAAGATCCTAAAATGCAAAGACATACAGTCAGAATCATACAAGCCACTGTATTCCCTATTACCATGTATGGATGTGAGAGCTGTACAGTCAAGAAAGAAGATAAGAGGAAAATCAATGCATTTGATATGTGGTGCTGGAGAAGAGTGCTGAGGACAGCCATGGACAGCCAGAAGGACAAAAAAATGGGTCCTAGAACAGATCAAGCCAGAGATATCCGTAGAAGCCAAAAGGACAAGACTTAGACATCATACTTTGGACACATCATGAGAAGGCATGAATCGTTGGAAAAGACAATAATGTTAGGAAAGGTGGAGAGAAGTAGAAGTAGAGGAAGGCCACATGCTATATGGATGGACTTTATTAAAGAGACCACAAATAAAAATTTGCAGGAGCTGGGCAGAGCAGTAGAGAACAGGGGGTCTGAAGATGTCTCACCCATAGGTTTGCCATGGGTTGAGATCGACACAAAGGCAGTTAACAACAACAAAAATTGCCTACTAAAACCCTCTTGACCATGCTGATGTTGCTTGGCCACCTATGTCCCAGTTTTCATCTGTGGATTGCTGGAGGCTATGTCCTTTTGTCAAAGGCCATAACCTCCACCCGGAAGACTGGGTGTGCTACACACAAATTAAGCCCACAAGAATCCTTATACAAAGAAAATTAACATGAAACACAGTCATAACTTCTAGCTTGGCCCTAGTCTTACTCCCCAAGTCAGCAGACAGTTGACTTGAATTCTGTCTTGTTGTTGCTCTTTCTACAGTTTAAAGGTGGCTGCCAGTTTGGATTTATTCTGAAATAAAGACTGCTAAATGCACAGACTGCATATTTGCCCTTTCAAGTTATTGAGGTCAGCTTTTAAACACTCTGAAATCACAGTGATTTCTGCTGAAGACTTAAACACACACTTGCTCACTTCTGCTGAGATCAACCAGACTTGGAAAGGCTAAGATCAGATAAATTATCATAAAAAACCAATCAGACCAAGCCACAAATTAAAAACCCCAAAACAAAACAAAACCCTACAATTGAGTCTGGAAGCCCACCCCACCCCACCCCACTCCAAAGCCTTGTGGATTAATTTCACTTATACAGTAACATAATTCTTTTAAGAAATGAAACTAAATAAAAATCCAGAAGAGGGAGCCCTCAATCAAAACAAGACTAGACTCACATAATTCATCTCTCCACTCCAATATGTATAAGCATGCACATGATATTTCACCAAATATTTAAATGACTTTAGCCAGTGGTTTGATCTAGATCAAATCCCTGGCTGAAGTCATCCAAAGATTTTAAAGAACATGGTGGATAGGCTCCACATAAGCCATAGAAAAGAATAATACTGTAGTCCTTGAAAACACATGTCTTGGACCTGCTCTTCAGGAATGACAGCTGTCAACTCTGTCTGGGGTGTTCTGGTCCCATTCATGCAAAGGAGCCCAGAAAGATATCATTTGTTGATTGGTATCAGTATCATTAACAGGCCGGCTCCTTCCTTTCACATGGAAATGTGGGATAGTCTCACTTTTGGCTCAAGGGCATGACATCTGCACCATGTAAATTTACAAAAAGGAATGCTAATGGTTGGGAAACATTTGAGTAGTCCTACCCCAAACCATTTGAACATGGCATTTATTGTGAGGAGGGTTGCCCTTGTCTTCCTCTTTGGTTGAGAGAGTGTAAGTTACCCAGTGGGTTTTCAGAGATTTGAATCCTACTCCTAGCAAAGCATATTCAAAGGAGTTGTGACACCCATTCAAAAGGTTCGTGAGTAGATGCCTCTCTACTGCATACAATCTTGATATTCAGACTGTGTTGAAAGTGATTTTTTTTAAAAAATGAGGCAGTCAATACAGAGCTGCAAAAACATTTATGCACATCAGTATCCTAGCCATTTTTATCTTGGCCATGGCCAGAAGATATCAGTAATAAATAAGAAAAATATCTTAAATAAGAAAAATTGAACTCTTATCAAAGTTTAGAATAATTGGTTATAAAAAGAATTGGTTATTGTAAAAGATTATTTTTATGTTTTGGTTTGCAGTAACCTGCAGAAGGCACTGAAATAGGACTTGGAATCGTGAAGTTCACTGATTAAATTGTTTGTGTTCATTTTTACCACTGGGTATCCCAAAGCCAGGACTTGGTGTCCATTCGGACATAGAACTATTACTTTAAAAATGCCTTGTTTCCCAAAGACCTAGTTTAACACTCAAACCATTACACTACACTGACTCTCATTAATGAATATTAAATACTGGTTAGTTGGTAAAAGCAAAGCCACTGACTGGGAAGCCATTTCTCTTGGCATTGTTTTCAAAGAAGGAAAGAAATCTAGGTTACATTTTTTTCCAATTTTTGATTTCAAGTTTTCACATTTTAAAATTTATTTTAAAACATCACATCTTATTAAATTTTCACTTTAACCATATGTAAATAAATTTAAGTTGTGCATATGATATTGTGATTTAATGGTGTAATTTTAATTTTGGTAGCTGTTTATGTTGTTTATGTCAGAACTGTTGCCATTATACTCAATGATATATGGGAATTACGATTTATGAGCAATATTAGTACAAAAAAACATTACTAAGGTTTTGTGTGGTGTAGTATGGGAGGAGGTCAATGACAGGGTGACACCATGATTTACTGCACCGGGTGACACCAAATCTGGTGAGGCCAGTGCTTGAAGGCACACAACAATAATACCTCTGTCAGAATGTATGATACATTCATTGTTTACATGGAGCAGGTGATATCTTTACTTATAACATCCATGCCATTTTGGTGCTAGAATGAATTTATAGGCACTTTAATTCCTTGAAATACAAGTTTTGGAGAAATCCTAGAATTTTCCTTTCTTCTTTTTTAAAGGCAGTTCATCGAATTACATGAGCCCTCTCAAGATGTGTGAGAGAGGGTAACAAAAATAAGTCTGGTGTGGTGCTCTGAGTATTTGTGTGATGTATTTGTGTGATGTTTTAAAGTTTTAATGGAATTATAGAACTGGAGGAACCTCTGAAGGCCATCTGGCCCAACTTCTTATTTAATGCAAGAAATTCAGAGCTAGGATGGTCCCTAGGTTCTGCTTGAATACCTCCAGCAAGGCTGAATCCAATACTTGAGTAATCTGTTCCATTGCTGAATTATTTGCTGTTACTATATTTCTCCTAATGTTTAGGTAAAAATTGCCTGGTTATACTTTAATGTTTAGGTAAAAATTGCCTGGTTGTACCATTAGATAAAGTCCTGACAACAGGCAGCAGAGAACAAGTCTCTGACCCCCTATTTGTGTCAGTTCTGCATGTGTTTGAAGAGGGTTATTATTTTCTTTCTCCTGTTCTTCTCTTCTTCAGGCTAAATAGAGTCAGTTCATTCAATATTCCCTCAAAACACTTGTTTGTCATATCAGTTACCATTTGACCTCCTTCTGAACCTATCTGAAATTGTTTGTGTTCTTTAAAGTACAGCACCCAGAACTTGATGAAGTCTAAGCAGTACAGAATAAAGTAGAACAATTAATTTTCCATAACTTGGACCCATTGGTACACTAGAAAATCTTATTACTCTATTTTGCTGGTCCATATCAACTTCTTCCTGGAAAGGTCACAATTTGATCTCCTTATTACCCCTATATTCATACAGTTTGTCTGATAGTTCACGGACACATACAATATATCTCACAGTGGTCAAGAACAGACCAGAAGATAACTGAAGGTGTAGGCTTGAATGCTATTGTTATTTCCAGCTGGAGCAGACCCACTGAATCATTGGAACTTACATAAATATTGACTTTCCCACTTACCCTAGGTTTCATTGCCATACTTTGGTTAGCTTATATAGGTGATTTATATACAGTTGGCCTTTTCTATCCACAGGTTTGCCATCCATTGATTGGAGCATCCGCAGAAGGCCCTGCCCCATTTTCCCCAATGGTGGCAGCTGCACACAATTGTACCAATGCAGTTGCACACATGTTGTGTCACCATTGGGAACAATGGGACTTGAGGTCATATGTGGGGGGGGGGCGGGCGACAGAGCCCCCATGGATGAAGAACCAACTGTAGTCAAATTTACATGCTGTTTTACAGATAGGGAAAAGGGACAGATGACTTGGACCATATGCATTTACTCTGTCTGTCCATCTCTTTCTTAATGTATGTGCATAAACAGTGAGTGTGTGTTGAATAATCTGTCTATTATTTAAAATGAGAGTCTTGAAAGCATATACTGTAACATTAGGAATGTATAGCTGATCCCCCCCCCCCCATCCAGAGAAAAACATCTTAGGTAGCAAGAAGAGAAACTAAAGGGATGTCTTGAGTGGGCAAAAATGGATTGCGAACAATGGGGCACCTGTTCTTTAAAGCCATTTAAAATGGCTACAACTTCATGCAACAAAAAAATGTATTTTTATTTGATTTTACTTAGATTTGGCCAGGGTATAGCCTCACTAGGGAGATCCCCCCCCCCTCAAATCCAATGCTGGCATGATCAATTACAATGAATGGGATTTTTCAGCATTATAACAATGAAATGCTGAAACACAAAGGCCCTTTAAACTACAGAGTAATTCTTGTAGCTTCCTGACTTAACCTTGCTTAGCTGCAAATTATTTATACAAAATGAGAAAGATAATGGAGCAGTTTAGACATTTGAAATGTGAAATTTAAGAATGGCACTGTACATGGAACCTCTATTGGGAGTGAGACTCAGGTCTAGGATCAGGGTGGCACTGATAGGTACCATTGACAGTCTATGTCCCCAGTAGGAGGCCAACTGCCAATTCCTGGAGCAACCCTCCTATTTTTCCTTCTTGTCACTGAAGCTGTCTACATGGTATCTCTGAGCTGAAAGAATGAAAGAAAAGGAAAAATCATCTCCACAGGTTTTGCCCTTCTGCTCTGGGTTCTGGTATGAATTGGGCTCAAAGTGGAAGGTAAGGGAAGAGATAATGGCAACGATGGTGTGGAAGTGGGCATGCTTGGGGGGCACTCATTGTGCCTGTTTTCCTGTGACGCCCAAAAGCAGAAATAGCATTGCCGGGCATGTCCATGAATTCACGGCTTCCAGATGCTGGTTTGTAGGAGTAAGAAACTGACACTCTTTTATATGCATGAGAGCCATTTCCTTGTGGTGTGATCCCATGCAGATGCATGTAGATAAATACCAGACCTATTTGGTCAGGTCTAATAAAGCAAACATTGGATAGGCATCTGTAAAAAGTATTTAGAATTTGAGTTCTAATGCACTAGAAAATAATTGCCATAGGTGCTTTTAAAAATGCAATTTTTACTCTTCGGTTTCTCAACAGTAAATAAAATAGAAACATTTTAAAATATAAATAAAAAAATAGATTGATTAGATAAAGTTTGATAAAATGTAATTAATAACACTGAGAATTGTTTTCAGTTACTTAAAGAGAGAGAGAAACCTGAACACTTCAAGCTGTTAGTTCCAGGACAAAATACAATCTCCTCTTGTCTTTCTGTTGTTTCAACACTCACAGCAGAGCAGAAGGTGCAGCACTAACCAGACCATCAACAAGTAATCTTCTTCTTCCACCATTTCCAAAGCCAAGCCTTATAAAACTAATTAAATTTAAATTTAGACCATTGAAGAAGTTAAGTGATGCTATGGACCTTATCACACAGGGTCTAAAGCAGAGATAATCCAAAGGAAACCCAGACCTATTGCGCATTATTTGTCCGTCTGTTCACACGACGTCACAGACAACCCAGAGACAACCCAGTGCCAATGCAGAGGAAACCCCGTTCTTTTGGCTTTCGGGTTTACCAGGTATTGCATTTGCGCGATTGGATCAATTGCGCATTAACTCCGCTTTCGCAATACGTCTGATCATCAAATACGTATCCTGGAGCATTTCCCCATCAATTCTGGATGGGATCTTCTCACTTGTGTGTGAACAGCAAATCCGTATCCAGGATGCGCTTTCTTCACGAATTTGGCAATTGCGCAATTACTCATATAGCGTGTGATCGCCATTTCCGTATTGTGGGGTCTATTCCCCAATGCTTCTGGATTGCTTCTTCTTTTGCTTTTCTTCTGCTTTGAGACCCCCGTGTGATAAGGTCCTATGTCACATTAGAATTGTAAGGTAATTTAGTTATACCTTCTTTATTGGGAAAATGAATTAATTACAAATATGTACAGTAGTTATTTGTAAACTATTTACTTCCAAGTTCTGTAATCAAATGATGGGTCCCACAGGCTTGTGACCAAGTTGGAGGGTTGAAGGAGAAGGGAGACCTATACAAATTGTTTCCAACCTTAGGCTTCTGATGTTCTTAAAGTTCCAGTTGTTGCAAGGCTGTGAAGAAGGATTGAAAGACTCACACAAATCATTGCTAGAATGGGACACAGGCCTTACATTATTTATAGTTGTTGTGTGAACAAGATTATTGTACATTAAATGTTAAACAAGCCATTTTGGTCTACGGCTTATGCTCCTAGATATAAATTATCTGAGGAACATTCCTTGGCATGATATATAATAATAATAATAATACATTTTATTTTTATACCGCCCATTGGTAGTCCAATCCGGGCGGTTTACAGCATAACAATTACATATAACATAAAACAACATTTTCCCTCCCACTTAGGCTAGGCCCGATGGAGATGGGCCTGCATCTCTCCTCCAGATGTCAGATGGAGTGGAGGGAGGGCTCTTCTTCTTATGCTAGGCCCGATGGAGATGGGCCTGCATCTTCCCCCCAGATGACGTCGGATGGAGTGGAGGGAGGGCTCCTCTTCTTATGCTAGGCCCGATGGAGATGGGCCTGCATCTTCCCCCCAGATTATATTATATGTTACTGAAATGAGCAGCAAGTTTTTATTGAGGTACTGGGAAATTAAAATGGCATAATACATTCCATTAGCATACATATACTTTAAAGATAATTGGCCAATTTGAATTCCCAATATTTTAAACTTCAGTGTTAGGCACTTGTTTCCTGTTGGAAATGGCAATAATATACATTTCTGACCAGGACGTATGTGAATGTATCTGTAGATGAATTTGACACTGCAGCTGATGATTATATGACAAATTTCTAAGCATTGCTTCCTATGAGTGCTTTAACTCTGCTGTGGATTAGGTTAAATAATTAGTACCTGTGTGTAAAGAATCGGCTGTATGTTACAAAAGGGAATGGCTCTCTTAGATTTTGTTACTATTGATGTTGAATCAAAGACAAAATATGAGATCAGGGAAGTGAATAATCTGTTGCTTAGAAGAGTCTAGTACTGAAGAGTGAGATAAGTCTTGTCTGGATGGACAAAGAGAGCTAGTAGGATGGACAGCTTGAATGCTGGACAGTCAAAGCACAACAACAGTGCATCAAGTTATTCCCAAACAGCAGAACTTGGTGAT
>CM034710.1:58251472-58269007 GCA_020142125.1 Phrynosoma platyrhinos
CTACAGTGACTTATGTTACAGTTCTTTTAGTTTTCTAGTTCTTCCCACCAGGGTGAACCAAACAAACCAGTGTAGAATTCCTCACAGAATAAGAATAAACACACTTCTTGCCTTCACCACTTACAGCCACTGGAGAAGAAGACACTAAAGACAACAACAGTCTTGAGACATATCTGGCCCTTGCTTTACTGAAGACTTGTTTAGAACCATGGTCAACAGTGTTTCTCCAGTTAAAGATTCATGGCCAATGGACTTACATATGTATTGCTAATTTTTTTTAAATAGGTATTTTTATATGTCGACTTTCAATTGATATATCTATTGTAACATTTTAATATTTACTTATGACATATACATTTATTTATCCTTTTCTTGGCAGTGTTTGTGAGTTTGCTTTTGACTGGTTTTGTGAGATCAGATCCTGTGCCTCTTTCTTTCATTAGTTACAAATGGAAGATAAGGATGTTCGAATGCCAGTGAAATTCGGCAGGCAGGCTGTTTGCAGGATAAAAATCTCATCTGGAAGTACCAACAAGAGTGACTTGCCACAGCATTATTTGACATAAGATAATGGCATATGGAAAACCAGAACAATTTAATGAGACATATTAGAAATCATCCTTGTAAGACATTCAGCATTACCAATGGGAGGGGGTGCAGGAGGAGTCTTAAAATTGTATTCCAGTATAAAAAGAAGACTTTTGGACTTTTTAAAATAAAATTTATCACAGAGAATGTACACATTGTGTACAGTGAGGAAAAGCAGCCTTATTAATGAAAAGTTCATAATGTGAGTGTGTGCAGCTGTTTGTTCTGTTCCTTTCTGAAATTCCCACATTTTAAAAGAATTCCATATATTTGCAAATGTATATTGATGGGACACTTTTACCTTGTGAACATAGTCTTTCTTTTCTTTTTTTTAAAATCAGAAATGATAAAGTTATCACATCTATCTGCTAGGATTTAAAGGAAAAAAAATTAGTTGTCAGAAAACTGAACTCTTGCTACCCCAGAAATTTAAACCTAAGGAGTTCAGTGCTCAGTGCATGACTACTCTGGGGGAACAAAAGGTACCTTTCCAATTAAAGTTAATAGAGGGATAACTTCAGACATACAAAGAGAAAAAAAGACACTTATAAGTCATGGAGAGTTCAAAAGGAAAGAATTAAGCTAGACACACAAAGCATCATGGGAAGTGCTATTCAAGCTACCATGTCAAAAAGGCTGATTAAGAGCAGTTCCAAGTCTACCTGATCACCAGGGAGTCTCACTGATAAAATTATTTCCTTCTCTAGAGAGAATCTTCCTGAACTGAACAAATGTCTCACTTTTGAATAAGGATTCATAAAAAGGAAAGGGGGAAAGGAAGAGAAGAAAGGTCCATATTTAGGGAAAGATCTGAAATTTTGTATCTTGAGATCTTTTATCAGCTTTTAAATTCTGAATGAAATTGATCATCTGCTAGCAGCTGTCCAGGCTTGGATCAATAGTTTTCATATTTTTTAAAACTTCCTTTAGTTATCAAAGTCTTAGAAAATTAATGCTGTTGCTAAGTACTTTAACGTCATGCTTGTTTTGGCCCGGGGTCCCCTATATACTACTTTCTTTTGAGCTTGATTAGTGAGCCACCTTTCAAAAACAATGGTCTGAATCCCCAAAATGAAGAAAGGAACCAGTCTGCTATTATTTCCAAAAAATCTCTTTCTTAAGGGAATATAGAATAGCCTCAAGTTTTCATCTCGGCTTGGGGGCATTATTGAAAGGAGCTGAGCTATTTTACTTTCCTCTTCTTTTCAGATTGTATAAAAGTGAAATACTTTCTTGGTGAAATTAATGTGAGAGCTAATTGCTGCTCTTTGAAAGCATCAGAGCAGAGTTTGTAAGAGTTAATTTCTCAGACTACAGCAGTCAGAATCTACTGGCCAGTGTGGCCTTTAGCAGTGCAACCATAGCCATTCAACTTGTGCAGGAATGCCTTCATTTCTGCTTCTATACCATCTTTTCTTGGACAGAAAAAAAAAAAAATCTACCTCAGACCTTTACAGAACATCCTCTGACAGTTAATAAAGTCCAACAAGACTTACTGTTCTTCTGAAAGCCTTATAAAGACAGTTAAATACCATAATATCATAATAAAGAAAGTGTTTCTTAGATACCAGACACCTTCCTGCTAACAGCACTTTGATCTCATAATGTAAACTAGAGAATAAACAGTTCAAGCCTTCTTCCGAGCATACATTCAACAGAAGTTGATGTATGTCTGGAAAACCAGCATAATAGGCATGCCATCTTCATTTGTTAAAACTGTTTGACAAGAACCTATTTTTGTTTTAAGAGGTTCCATATACTGTTCTTCAGAAAATACGAGGAACTAATCTAGGCACTTCTTAACTGGACTTCCAGACCAATCAAAATAGGGGGAAACCTCATCCTGTAATGTTCCCAGCTTTATATTTTTTAAAAGACAAGTGTATAGATGTTATAGGGCTGCATATGAGATTTTTGGCACTGTAGTCATTTCATTAAAAGCCTCAATTTCCATTTACCTTGCCAAAGAATTTTTTTTTTGGCATCAAGGATATTATACAATGTGTTGTACATTTTAGGGATTTAAGCACTGATATGGAAAACATAAGAGCCATTTTGAACTGCTTAGATAGATCTTTGGGATTGATCTAGAAGAAAAATGGTCTGAGTTCTGAAATTCCTGGCTAATATTTTCTTATCAACCATTCTTTGTTGCATTTTGGGAATGGCATTTTAAATAAAGATATAAATGCTGATGATCATTCAGAGATATTGGTTTTGTTGTATTTTTGGTCTCGTGAGAGTGAGAACAGAAAAATATTCCCTGCAATGGTCTCATGTGCAAATCTGCAGTTTTATATGATTTTGCAGTTTAAAACAACTGATAGACCTAGACCTCTAATTAATTCCAACTGGAAGAGTCCCACTGAATAAATGGAATTTATGTAAGCCATGATTTACCAAGTCTCCACTGATTTCATGGTTCGATTCTAGTTGGGACCAATGGTTGGATTTAGGCCTTGGAATATTTGCTTAGCCTATAAAATTAGTTATTTTTAAAGATTGTATCTTTTGAACATTACAATCCCAATCCAATTTAAAGCAGAGAGATTAAGAACTTCTTTCTTAGAACTTCTTGTAGTTCAGCCTATCTCTGTCTAGTAACACTTGTCCAAATCTTTTAACATCTAGCAGAGCTTGGGAGTTTATCACATGGGGAAAATGGGACTTTAAACAATGATTAACCTGTGAAAATTGTGCAACTGACATTAAAACATGCTTAAAATTACATTAATGCAAGTGCCATTATCCTGTGAAGAATCAGAGAATAACCAGGCAAGAAACAGGAAAAAGTCATTCACAGGAAAATTCTGTGAATGAGTTACTGTTGTCCCTTGCCTGGTTATTCACAGGATAATGGCACTTTAATCATGTTTTGTCTCAACATTGTGTGAAAACCATTTGGGCAATTGTGTGCAATTGTGGGTTAATCATGCGTCAATCACCGTTTATACTTCTAAGCCCTCCCCCACGTGTGATAAACTCTTGGAAAAGTTTCTCTTTTGGATTTGAGGAGTTGTAATCCACAATTCCCTTTTCCAAGATCTGTTCATAACTGAGTATGGACCATGACAACAGTGAGGTTGCCCAGCCCTGTTCCCTCACACAATCTCAGTTCATATGCAACAGTTGTGAGTTTTAGCAGGAGTAGTCAGATCTCTGAACTGCACCTTAGAACATTCTCCATATTCCCCTGTGATAAATAAGTTAGTACAGACTGGGTGTGTTAGACAAAACTTTTCAGAAAAATGACTATTTCATCCCTTGGACATATAACTTCAATACAAGGGAAGAGTAATTTTCCCCTTAATTTTACTCAGTTGATTTTGCAGAGCTAGTTTTGAGGGGACAAGTGCAATATTAATAACAACCAAGGTGCTTTTATTAATTGGGTGCTATTTATTCATGTGCAGTTGAATTCATCTGTATTCACACTCACTATTTTTAAAATCACAATTCTGCCAAAACATAAGCTTTTATTTTATTTAAATGTGCAAGAAAGCTTTTTAATGCTAGAAATCTGGTGCCTGTTTTCATTGGAAATTTGATCTCATTTTTTAAAAAATGGAAACAATTGGCATACTTCTCCATTCCCCTCTTCCAGTGTAAACCTATTAAGTCTAAAATGAAACAACTTGCTCTCTAAGTAGGGGCAGCTTTGATTCTAGCTGTTTTAGGCACTTCTACTACAATAGTGCATGGGGGAGGCTTGACAGAGCTTTATCCACTCCTTTTCCATTGCGACTGTCTCAGTCTTCCAGAGTACCTATGCATGACTGTTTCAATTTCTCATGAGAGTAGGATACCAAAACCCATCAGTTAGGAAATGTGTGGTAATAACATTCTTAATTTCCTCTCAAGATTTGTCTTGACATTGTTTTTTTTCTTTTCTTTTTTTTTAAGTCAAGAGAAATTACTTATACTGTGATGAATTTCCTCACTTTAACAAAGTAGATGAAGCATTTCTTTTTTATATTTCTTTAATAAAAGAAATCACTTTAAAAGGTAACTTTCCAGAGCTAGAAGGGACTAGCCAAGGGACTTAAACTATCAAAAAGTCCATTTCACTTCAAAGATTTATCCCATGGTTTCCTTCCAAAAGGATATGTTTTATGGCTCCTTAAATATTTGGCAATGTGGTTTTTAAAGCATCCAGGTACAAACAAACCTCCTTATGAAATCAGCTTTTCCTCATGTAGCTGCAAAGGGGTTCAAGGGCTTGTTTACACTGGAGCACATGCTTGTGTTTGTGCTTCTTTACAGGTTCAGTGAAGAACTTGGAAACGTTCCTTTTTTCCAACTGGACTCTCCCAGGCAGCACAGCCATTGGCCATGATACCAGTAGATTCTGGGAGTCATCAAAAAGTATGTTTCCATGCTTAGGGTCCTTGTCTAGTCTTGACAAAATCCACTGGGAGCTTTTTCTGCCCAAGCCACAAGTGAGATCTGCTGCCCATGATTCACGGGAACCATGCTCATCTTCCTGATGGACTGTGTCTTTTGTATTTCATTTGCCCATCCTGTGGTTTCTTCAAGCTGAGGGACCAAATTCCAAGTCAATAGCTGAGAAGAGGAAAGTTGGTATGTTCAGCTAATTGTGTACTAATGTTTAAAACTGGGGTATATTAATTGATCCACCTTCTAATTTTTTTAATGGATTAGCCTGGAGCCTAAATATCCAGCAGACCTCAGGATGGATTCATCCCCTGAAGCAAATTTATCTAGTCGCTTTGTATATTTTAATCAATAAAAAACAAAAACAAAACAAAAACAAAAGACCCTCATCAACAAATGCCCCTAATTTCATTTATTTCAGGAAGAAAAAAAATTCGTGGTAGTGGTGACAGTGAGATAGTGGTGTCTCACATTTTGCTCCACATTTTTGTGGCTTCTGCATGTAACACACTGGGCTGTGCAGACACAGATGTGATGCTGACAGTGCTAGAAGTGCTCAACATTACATTGAAGAATTTGGCCCCTCCTGAGACAGAGTTGTGGCATGGACACTTTGGATTACTTTTTTTTGTTGCCCCCCCCCCTCAGAGAGCAGTAAGTTGTGTGCCAAAATGCATTTTTCAACCCCATCCCACTTGCTACCTGGAGACAACTGCCAAGCTTTACTATTGTGCTTTTTGCTTTTTTCTCACAATTGCCAGCAGCTATGCTTGTGTCTGCTCATCTTTAGCTTCTCTATTTTATTTTCAGAAGCCTCTGTTCTCCAGAGAATGGGCTAGGAGTCAGAAGTGGATTTTATTCCACTCCTTTATGAGGATGAAAATTCACTTTCTAATAAAGTTTAAAAAAGTCAGTACTTTCCAGTACTAAAGGGTTCACACTTAACAGAACTCATGCACTCACCACAGTTGAGACACCAAATTTAAAATTCTATATGATAAACTTTTATCTGTTTGAAACTTTTATAATGTGATAGAGTGAATCCATTTCTAGGGGAAGAGTAGTAATGCTCTGTGTTTTACATGTTTTGCAGTTGTATGTGTTTGGGCCCTAGACAAATACAATCCATACACTTTTAGGATCTGGGTGAATGGTCTTTTGAACATGTTTCAATATGAGTGTGTCCCTTTTGCACACAAATAGAACATCTGAAAATATTTTTCTTTGCTTTTATGTGACCTAGACCACTTTGATGATGACCCCATTGATGATCGCCTTGACCTAGATCATGCTCCAGGTCTCATGGCCACAGAATTTCACAGGCATACCTGCAAATCACATAGTGACAGCAGTGATGTGACAACAGTAAGTGGCACAACAACAACAGCTAAGACTTTGGTCCAAGAAGGTTAAACTGACCCATCAAACATTCAAGTCTCTTTGCTGTCTTTAAGGTCCTCAATGAAAATGACAAAAGCATATTTATCTGAGATCTGCAGTAAAAGAGAATGCACAGCTCCAAGGCAAGGTGTTTGGTGACAAGGAAGATCTTTGCTCAAATTCATTTGTTCAGCTCCTGTTGTTGCTAAGAAATGTTCCAGGACCCTATTCATCAGGGACAATCTTCTGCTGCCCCACTTTTTCAGCTGCTTTCAATATGCTCTGATTGTTTGCTCTTGTCTTCAGTTACTGCAACCGAGTTCAACGTGCAAAAGTAGTTTGCACTCAACTTTGGGAGTGAGGGGAGAAGACAGGAAGGGCAGAATTTTGCCCCTCATAGTAGACTCAGGCAAAAGCAAGCTTCGGCATCTTCTCCTAGTGCTTCCTCATTAATATTTGCAGTTTTGCCACCCTTTGATATTGTTTGATGTTGCCACATGTGTCCTGGTTTTTCTATGTGAAAAGTTGTAGGGTATGTGGCACTGTGAACTGAACTACATGTAGAGAGATCTTGTAGCACTTTTGAGACTAACTAACTGTGCCAAGGGAGTGCTCTGATGCTGCCCACCATCTGTTTGAGTGGGTGGTGTGAGGATGATGTGGGGGTGGAATCAGGGCAGCCGGCATGCGATTGCCATGCCCTGACTCCACCCTTCAGGCCAGCCCTTTTGGCTGGTCTGTACTGGTCCTAAGTTTCAAAGGTGTTACAAGATCTCTCTACATACTGATTCTACAGATGAACATGGCTTTATCTTTGAATTCTGAACTACATGTGAGCACCATATCTATCTTGAGTGTCCTGCCTTCACTTCTGGCCTTGTGATGCACCAAATGTTGCATATAAAATATATTTGTGGTAGCTGTGTTGGTTGTACAGCAAAATCTAAAATCCAAAATACACAAGCAGCAATATTTTTATTAGGCCATTTCCAAAGCATAAAATACATTATGCAAGATTCAAGACTTCACTGGCATAGAGATGTTAACAATCATACAGAAGAAAAATGGTGATGATCACAAAAATGGTCACAGACCTACATTCTGTGTGAGATGTTGTCACTTAAGATGGTATTGAGGGATTTCAATGTAGGCAGAGGCCATTCTCCTTATTGGACATGTGAAGACTAGAGGCTTTGTATTAAACAATAATTTGTCATTCATTTAATAATAATTAATAAAATAATAAAAGAAAAGTATTAAAATTTCAACTCCATTAGAAACAGAAAAGTAACTTCTCTTGAGATCCAGATGTTCTTGTGCTTTACAAAGCTAATTGCTCCTTTCTTAGGCAGAGAACATTGAATTTCTCAAGGAGTCTTTGTACTGTGACATCTGGAATAACATTTATGTGCTATATAGATAAAACATGCCAAATTGTACTCTCAAATTGTAGACCAATGAAAGTGTTTTGTCTTTGGTGGAGATAGAAAACCTCAACTTGTGCAACACATATATAAACTTCTTTGTTCTATGGCAGAGTCCTGGCACCAACTGGGCATGGATGAAGATGGGCATCCAGACTAAAACCATCTCAAGTTGAAAAAAACAACCCACAATCTTTTTCTTCTTCCAGTGCTACTTACCTTGAAGTTTGATTTTCTGCCCAAAGACTGGGGTGGGGGGAAGCATGGAAATTCTCAAAGCCTTCAGATCTGGCAACCTTGGATCATGCCCAACAGTTTTACAGTGAACTTGTACATGAACAATTTTGTAATGCTTTTCATTATGTACCTACTACCTACTACGCTGTGGAGCAGTGAATGCCCATAATCTGTAAGCATGATCCCCCAAACCTGTAGAACTTTTAAGTTACACAATAGAAATGGAGTGGGGGTGTTAATGATGAGGGAAGGGAGGAAGTAGGAAAACTTTTGACATTAACGTCTCATAACAACCCAGTCATCAGCAAAGAAAAACAAAGAAGAAAGAGTGAAGTGAGTAGTAGATATTAGAGGGAAAATGTGGCAGTAACAAACAAATATATTTCCCAAGAGATGTAAGAAATGGGGAATATTTTAGAATGGACCACTTGTCAACAGAACATATCATATACCATGATGAAACACACACATTGATGATGTTATATAATTATCAAATATTTGATACTATGGACCAGAGAGTCACAAATCATACCAAATTTTCAATATAAAATATAAATTTGAAATGTTCTTGAATTTGACTTGTCCCAAAACAGCATTTCAAATCTAATGTGACCTGTACCTGTAAAAATATTACATTAGTGTTTAACTCCAAACTCTAAAAAGTCTGAGGAGTTAACTGTTCTTGAGGTGGACACATCATTTAGAATCAAAATTGTTGTTGAAAAGCTTTGGCCTTTATCTTTACAATTGCATACATCAGAGCTTGGAAACTTTAGTCACAGTTTGGAAACTTTATTTTTGGATCCAAGAATCCAATGTTTTCAGCCCCTGGAACTGTAGTCTTTAACAGTAAACTTTTCAAGATATTGTAGGAGTTGTTCATCTGGCTACAGCAGAATAACTATTTCTAACCACCACTCTGAACAAATTATTGATAATTTTGTTATTTTCCATGGTGCTATTAGAAGGGAAATAAATTTAGGTTTGTTTCCTTTGGGTAAGTGTGGCCGCATATTATATATTTTGTATAATTCATAATGGATTTTTATTGCCAATGGCTGTAGGAATTGTTAGGGTATATTCACATGTGTTGTTCTAGCATGGGAGTCATGAAAGCACTATCTCTTCGAATTACAATAAGATTTGCTTTGCCAAAGTGTCACAGTTAGCTTGAACATAACTTACAGTGTCAGGTAAGAGAGCAAGAAAAAGGTGCAAGGCATTCTAATAAAAGAAGTAGAAAAGGGAGATTCGTTTCTTATGAAATTCTTTTTTTCCTCTTGTCTTCATTGTCATTGATTCTCTACCTGCTGTGTGTGTCTCTTACTTTCAATATGCATTGCATCTTCTATCTTCTTCTTTGTTCACTTTTATAGGTTAGTTCTTTCAAGAAGGAGGAACAGACACACAATCCACTGGCCTAGATATCAAATAGTTTTACTCATTGTGAATAGCGAAGAAATCTTCAAGTCCAAATATTCTGAAACTTGAATCTTTCCCCAGCCAATGCTCCACAATAAATTTTTATTGAAAGTACTGATGTGTTCCAATTTCCCTGATTCCTGCAGTTTATTTCTTGACAGACATGCAGCACAATTCAGGTGGTCAGCAGAATCTAATCTGAACTCTGTTATTATTGAATTAGAATTGCTACATTTCTCCCTTGCTACATTATCTGATTTGTATTTATAAAGCTTCACTATGGAGCAGTATACAAATTTTTAAGAGTCTATTCTATAGCAATATTTGAAAGCCAGTGTGGTGAAGTGGTTTGAGTATTGGACTAGGACTCTGGAAGACCAGGGTTTGAATCCCAGCTTGTAAATGGAAACCCACTGGGTAATGTTGGGCAAATCACAATCTTCCATCCACAGGAGGAGGCAAGGACAGACACCCCCCCAACAATTCTTGATAGGAAAACCTCATGATAGGTTTCTCTTATGGTTGCTGTAAGTCAGAAATTACTTGACAGCAAACAACAACTTTGTATTATCTAAAAACCTACCTATTTTAAATGTTGCCATATTATTGTTTACTGTGCTGTCAACACATATGGCCCTTGACAAAAGCATGCAAGGGCAAACTGTTCAAGATCATGTCTGAATGGGCTTTCTTGTAGTTCTCTCTGTTTGTTTCTGGACTGCAGTTCCCATCAGTCACAGCCATATGCCCCAAAATGAGAGATTACAGGAATTGCAGTTGAGCAACATCTAGAGGACCACCTTTTCTCAGTTATGCATTAAACCAAAGGAAAAGTGCATTGGAGAGATTTCAACCAAGTGGAAAAGATGGCACCATATAAGTCATTTGAGCCTGAGTCTTCTGAGACTTCCAGCTTTAAGGGACTGGACAATAGTTCTTTAAGGGAAGGAAAAGGGAGAAGGAAAGAGCCTTCTCTGTGGCTGTTCCAAGGCTGTGGAACACCTTTCCAGTTTGGCATCCTTCCGGTTCTCTTTCTGCCAGCAGTTGAAGACTGGTTTTATTCAGGCAGGCTTTTGAGTTCTAAATTATGTAGCCATAGTGTGTGTAAACTGGTGTGCTGTATTTGATTTTTTTTAAAAAAAACCTTTAATTAGTAAAAGCCTAGTAAAAGATATCAATATTGGTATGATTTTTAATATTTCATTAGAAATTATGTTTTAAATGTGTTTTAACCATCAGTGCACCAAAACAAGATAGCACAGTCTAGAGGCCAAACAGAGCATATTGGGGGCAAGAACCAAAATATCCCTGTTCTTCCCAAGCATCCTTGTTTCTCAAATGGGCACATTCATTTATCTCCCATTAACCATACAGAAAAATCCTTCAGGGTGAGGGGAGGAACCCTGCCTTTCACCTACTACCCTAGTTGTAGCAAGCCAGCAGAGCTGGGAATATGGTGCTGCTACTAACAGTGGAGTACAAGTAGCATGTGTTTACTATGTGCTTACAGTGCCATCTAGGCGTTTCCCACTTTATCTTGTTTTCATCTGTTTCTTCCTTCCCTACACTGATATTTTCAGGGAGGATTCCCCTTCCTTCCTTCTCAGTCCATCTCATTTTCTCTGCCTCCCAAGATAGTAGTAGTGGTCCACAAATATCTTCCTATTTCCTATAGTCAAGATTATTTTTATTCTATTTTTTATTTATTCCAGGTTCAGCACCTTCAGGTGGGGGAAATTTTCACACCTATACTTCCTCTAGTGGGCTGCATCACCCTAGTTTCAGCCAAAAATCAGCTCAAAAAGTGACCTAGAGCTTCTGATTTTTCAGCCAATTCTTCTACATTTTGTAGACTGGGAGCCTGGGATGGGGTAGGGTAACAATGTGTAAAAACTGCTATGTAAACAGTTAAAAGAAATAGTGTTGGAAGCTTGGGGGCACTTGTGACTGTGCAAAAAATGAGTTGAGGTCAGATGGTCCACATCCCTTCTCTAAATGGTTTTGTGTATACTCCAAGTACCAGATGTCCATGGCTATCCACCAGGAGCCCTGGTGGCACAGTGGTTAAATGCCTGTACTGCAGCCACTCACTCACAGACCATAAGGTTGTGAGTTCAATACTAGCCAGGGCTCAGGCTACACTCAGGCCTGCATCCTTCCAAGGTCGCTAAAATGAGTACCCAACTGTTGGGGGGCAATGAACTTACAGTTGTAAATCACTTAGACATTCCATAGTGCGATATGAAGCGGCATGTAAATGAAGCTGCTTTGCTTTGCTGAAGCTACTTTACATCATGGACCATCTCCACCATCCCAACAGTGCTGATCTCCCATAAGTTGTCCTTAAGTGTTGGATTTAGGAAGAGGCAGCTCCCTGTCACCCACCACATTGAGAGTGGTGAGGCCACATGATATGCCACCATTGAGAACAATGTGCCTTGAGCATCCATGGATTTTGCTAATCTATTTAATTGTGAAAGAGACCAATTTTTCAAAACTTGAACACCTGTCTTTCTCTGGTTTTATTCTTTGGTGTGGTTTTTTTTTGTATTTTTGGAAATCAATGCAGCCACCCAAAAGTCCTAAGGACCCACATCTGCCCCTCAGGTTGGTGTTTATGATTCAGGATCTGAAGCAGGGAGTCAGCTATGAAGCTCCTTGAGCGACCTCAGACTGGCCTCACCTTGCCTACCATAGAAGGCTGTTGTGAAATTTACCTGGCATGTTTTCCTGAGCTCTCTGGGGAAAAGGAGAAATACAATAAATAAGCTCATGTCAGTACCCACATTTTTGCCTTATACTTCAGTTCTAGAAGCCAAGAGGAAACTAATTCAATTTTAATACCAGATGCTAACTTTAGTTTGAAGCTGGCTGCTTGAAAACCCCAGGGGCACTAATTAACTATAATGGAAATCACTACCTCTAAACAAAATTTTGAAGATTTGACAGGGCACTTTTGTAGTCTAGCCACATACATCATACATTGAAGAGTCTGTTTTATTTCATTCTTCTTTTAGGCTAGTGTAAATTTATTGATTTCAATAAAATTATTCCCACTTTTCCCCAGTTTGTCTGGGGTTTTCCCCCAGTTTTCCCCAGTTTTACATGCTTGCTTTGATAACCATGTTATTCCAGTCATAAATCTAGGCCATGGCTGTTTGGGCATACTTGGTCTGCCTATGGTTGGCATATACAATTTACCTAAAATATAGTGTCTGACACTTGGTGCACTGGTAATCAATCTTTGTCCAAGGTGAAGGCTTGTGCTTGGATACAGGGCCAGTCATGAAAGTGATGCCTAATGTTTTGTTAATTATGCCATTTGGCCAGATTGGCATTGGTTCACTTAAAACAGATGTTGGCACATAGAAAAGACTTTCCATTAACAGATTGCCTGTTGTGCATAATGTTTCTCCTATTCTGGATCATTAAGGAAGGACAGAGGAAAGGTGTTTTTGTGTGCCTTCAGGTTATTTCCCTCTTACAACAAACCTAAAGTGAACCTATCATGAGGTTTTCTTTGCAAGATTTGTTAGAGGAGCGTTGCTTTTGCCTCCCTCTGAGGCTGAGAGAGTGTTAATGCCATAAGGCCATATGGGCTTCCATGGCTGAGCATGGATTCAAAAGCACTATGCCATGCTGGCTCTCAGGAAAGGTGTTGTAGACAAGCTATGACCAAGCTATGTGGGAATATTAAGTTCTTGTGAGATTTATGACAGCTCTGGAGAAGTATTAGATGAGTGGCAACCTATTGGCATCCACATCTGAACTACAGGTATGAAGTGGGGAAGGAGGAACATCATAATGGAGCTCATCTTCAGCCTAATGTGTCTGAATGAAAAGAGAGAACTAAGGAGGTCTTGGTGGGTGATAAAGAGGCTGCTGGACCTAGAAGGGGACATTCACAGGAGAAAAAACACTCAGTTAGAGGTATAGGTTATTGTAAGACACTAAACATGAGTCTGCCTTTGGAAAATGTAAGGAAATTATAGCTGGTGTAAAACACATCATTGGGGGAATCACTAGGAGGTGCAAGGGGTGCAAAGAGTGCAGGCTGCACAAGGTGATACTCTAAGGGTGGGATGACACTGCTGCTCCCCATACATCTGCCTTTGGGCAGAAACAGGCTGTGGCATTCACTTTTGTCCCTTTAAAACACTGAAGAGATGGGGTGAGACCCCAGTTTTTTTTTATTTTTTTAAAAATTACATCTTTTATTTAATTAAATATTTTTTAAAATTCTTTAAAAATTTTCTTTAAAAACATCACATCTTACCAAATTTTCCTCTTTAAGCACACTTTAAGTGTATATGACATTCTAATTTAAATATATAATTTTAATTTTGCTTGTTCTTTATGCTACAATGATAGTCAACTCTTGCCATCCTCAGGCTTGCCATCTGCGGATCTGAGCATCTGTGGGTGGCCCTGCCCCATTCACCCCAATGGCAGCATGTGCACATGGCTGTGCCAGTATGGTCAGGTGTGCATCGTGCCACCATTGGGAACAGTGGAACTTGAGGTCCCACATTGTTTATTATCTGTGGCAGGATCTGGAACAGAACCCCCATGGATACAAAGGGCTAACTGTATTGTAACTATAATTAGTGATATGTGGAATTATAATTTATGAGTAACATTTTCTTAATTAATTAAGATTAAATAAATGTACAATATGCTGTTGCAGTTAGAATTCAGGGAAGACAAAATAAAGGAATATATGATTAAATGGGTGCAAAATTTTGGATAATATTGAATTAGATAATTGGGAAACAATGTGGATAGAGGGCATGAAATTTACTTTGTCATATAATTTAAAAGAAAATTGCTTGAGTCTTCTGGAAGGGCATAATCCCTTCTCCCTGGGGTTGTCCACTTGTTGTTATTCTTTTGTACCTTCAAATTGTTTCCAACTTATGGCGACTGTAAAACAATCCTATCATGGGGTTTTCTTGGCAATGGGAGGTTTGCTATTACCTTCCCTTGAGGCTGAGAGTGTGATATGCTCAAGGTCACCCTGGTGGTTTCATGGTTGAGCTGGGAATCGAACACTGGTTCCCAAAGTCATAGTGGAAAACTCAAACCCCTATGCCATACTGGCTCTCTACACAGGCCAAATAAATGTCCTCCCCTATTCAATCAACAGGGTGTCTGGATGATGCAGGGCCCAATCCCTAGTTCTGATGTGAACAGTCTAGACAAGGTCTGGCCCATTCAGTACCGAACTTGCCATATACACCCATAAAATATTTTTTAAAAACTCATGGTTTGCTCTGGATCTTTCAGGAAGATCTGGAGCCCTCCATTGTGACACCGGCCCGCTCTTCATATACACATCCCACTGTGCCACCCGGCACAGCTACAGTGGCAGTGAGCCATTCGCTCTGAGGTCAGCACAAGGTGCCCAGCTATATGATCGATTCTGGATACCTCTTTCTGACCTCAGAGTGCATGATTTACCACAGTGGTGGCTGCTCTGGATGGCGTAGAGGAATGTGTGTGTGAACAGCCATCTGGATTCACAATGGAGGGCCCCAGGTAACAGGGAGGTTGGGGCAACTTCAGGGTCAGAATACACCCAGCTGTTCCTGGCATATACTGGCCTGTGCTGACGTAGCCCCCTCCCTCTGGCTCACTTAACTGAGTACAAACTACTTTTGCACTTTGAACTCAGTTTGCAGCAACTGAAGTAAGTTGCAAACAGTGGGCGAAAGTGGGAAAAGGAGAGAGAAAGTGGGACATTTTAAAAGCAGTTGAAAAAGTGGGATGACACAGAATTAATCAGGATGATCTCTGCCTAATTGAAATTGTTCTGTTTCAACAAGATTTTAATGCTGTATAATGTTGAATTGAGTTTTAATTGTAATAATGCAACTTTCACATTATTTTATGGGGAAGGGGCTAGTTCTGTTTCTTGTCTGTTTTCAAAAGTTTTAATATTGTATGTTGCCCTGGGAGAGCCAGTATAGTGCAATGATTTGAATGTTGGACTACAACTTTAGAGACCAGGGTTTGATTCACAGCTTAGCCATGAAACCCACTGGGTGATTTTGGACAAGTCACATGCTCTCAACCTCAGGGGAAGGCAATAGCAAATCTCCTCTGAACAAATCTTGCTAATAAAATCCCATGATAGGTTCACCTTAAGATCACCATAAGTTGGGAACAACTTGAAGGCACACAACAACAACAACAATGTTGCCCTGAGCCTCTGAGAGGTTCTTGAAGCACATATAATATGTATGCTGCTTCAAAATCTAAAATGTATTATTACAAGCCATTTACTATATTTTAAGCAACAACAATAACAATAACAATTGCAACAACAATAACAATGCCTAACTAGGTAGGCTTTATGTAAGAGGTTTTATGTACAGTTACACAATCTGTATATACAAACATTTGCCAAAATTTGCAAATTCAACAATTGCAGCAGCAACAACAATGCCTAACTAACTAGGCTTTGTGTAAGAGAAAAGGTTTGATGTACAGTCACACATATTTGTATAATAGTATACCAACATTTGCCAAAATTTGCAAATCCATATCAGAGGATTTAGACCCCTCTGTGTGACCTCCACTACTTGTTCTCTGTTCAAAGCCAGTGCCTCTTTCATATATGTTATTTGGAACAGAAAACTAACAGCAAAAATCAATTGAGTGCTAAAGCAGATTTGTTGTAGGAAATGATATTAAAAAGCTTAATGGGCTTTCAAAACACATCCAGTCTTTGAGCATAATTTTCTCCTTTGTTCACTGTTGTTGATTTTCTGCTTCATATTGCTTCTATGAAGTCCTCTTTTTAGCACTTCATTAAGATACTGAGGGAAATAGTAACAGATGCGAGAAACATCTAATCTCCAGACAAACCAAAACATATTCATTCCTCATGCAGAAAATGTAGAGGTGGCCATTGATGGTGGTAAAGACTTTGGTCTGAATTCTCTTGTTAACTCACAGGGCTGAAGCAGATAGGACAAATAAAGCAACTTCCGTATGCTTCAGGGGCATGGCGTTTAGATGATGCACACCCCTGAAGCAGTTGGAAGCTGTGCCAAGGCCACCTAAGGCAGCCCAAAGCCAGTTGGAAATGGAGCGGGGGGAATATGCTCCTGCTGGCAGTGGCTTGAGACCACAGGCAGGGGCCCACTTCAGGAGTGGGCTGTCGGGTCGCCACAGTCCCGGAGTGATCACAGCCAAAGTGTTAGGATAACTACTTATTTCAGCATTGTGAAAGGAGTATCCAGAACCTGCTTGTGCAAATGGCTTTCCCCAGCATGCATAATGACTGAAAGATGAAACCATGTGCAAACCCATCCCTGCTCAATGGCCCTGGATTGGTTGAGGGGTGAGTAACCATCAGCCTCCTGGAACTCCTGCATAAGTATGCTGGAAGAACTTTACTATTCACCTGCACTAAATAGTATCTTGGCCATGATAATAAATCAACTAATAGTTTCTTTGAGTTTTATTAATAAACCAAGTAATGGATGACTTTAATGGTATCCCCCAAAATCAAATGCAAGTCCAACCCTGATAAGTATTCATCTATGAATCTGTGTGATATTTTTCACCTGGGCTATACTTTCCAATTATAATTTTTAACATGGAGCTTTTCAAGGATTTTTAATACTCATTTGGGATGTTTAGCTAAAAATTCCACTGTTGCTAAATAGTTGCCTACAGCAGGAAAGGTGGCAAGGCTCTGTCTGTTATGTAACAGTCATCATTGCTTTGTCATCACTGCATGCTGAGTAGAAAAAGGATGTGCTTCTGGGAAGATGTCAATTGATTGGAAATGAGTCAGTCAAATACCTGTCTGACAGGAGAATGGAATGTCTGGAAATATTTTACAAAAGGCAACATTTAGAGTGAGGATGGGCAACAACATAACCCTAAGGGCCACATATGGCAGTGAACACTGGTTCGGGAGGCCATATCAGTGCACGCACCCATATGCATCCAAACACATAGCTTTCTCCTTGATACTCCCCTTTCCTACACACACTGTAGAGCAGGTGTGGAAATCATGCAGCCCTCCAAATATTGGGCCTTTGCAGACTGCCAGAAATAGTGCAAATTGAGTCCA
>CM034710.1:58276873-58288857 GCA_020142125.1 Phrynosoma platyrhinos
GGCCTTTGTGGTCTTTTCCAACTCTATGATTCTATGATTCTATGAATCTATTACCTACAAACCTGAAGAGAGAATAAAGTTTTCAGTCTCATATGACTAGAAATTACATTTTTAAAAAATACAATGCTCAATTTTGTCACCTTTTATTTTTATTGTGAGCTACATCAGAAATTAGAAATACTGTAGGTTCAAAATTCTCCACAACCTTAGGCCTCATTCACACTCATCTTTTTGCATCAAGGAGATCCGGGTCTCCTCGGCAACAGCACATTGAATTGATCAGGGTCATAGTTCCCACTATGTTTACCTTGATTGAATTGCTCCTTCAAGTTCACACTGGAGGAGGAAAAACTAAGTGGTGCCAGCAGCAAAGGGAGGTGAGGAAGAGGAGGAAGATGAAAAAGAAGAAAGAAGAGGCAAGTGGTGGCGGCAGGGAGGGGGTGAGGAAGAGGAGGAAGATGAAAGAGGAGGAAGAGGAGGCAAACAGTGATAGTGGCGGCAGTGAGGAGGCAAGGAAGAGGAAGGAAGAGGAAGAGGAGGAAAAGAAGGGAAACAGTTATGGCAGCAGTGGACGGTGAGGAAGAGGAGGAAGATGAAGGAGGAGGAAGAGAAAGCAAGTGGCAATAGCGGCTTCAGTGAGAGGGGCAAGGAAGAGGAGGAGGAGGAAGAGGAGGCAAATAGCAGCAGTGACAGAGACAGGGTGAGGAGGAGCAAGATGAAGAAGAGGAGGGACAGGAAGAAGTGGCAGCATGGATTTGGATCGGTAATTCCCACTACCAAAATATCTGGATCCTTGTGGCACCACAAAAAAACCCTCATTATTTGACCCAATGTCAAATGCACTGGGTCAAATGGGCTTTTTGGTGCCCCCCGCCAAACTGCACTGAGTGCAGTCAGGGGTAATGTGAACACCATAGAAATAACCCTGTTTCCACACTAGGTTATTTCCTAATATGAATGACCCTTTAGTATACTTTTTCCCAGTCCAATGCAAGCCCCAGAAGAAGAGGACCATAATATGTCAATCTGTGCTTTTTGAGGAAGAATGGCATAACAATAAAATAAATATAAAGTTGTCTTGGTAACACTACGTCAAGGTAGAGACAACTCTAAAAGTGAAGTGCAGCAAATGTAAAGACCCTGCTTAAAAAGGTGTGCTTTAAAAGCAAAGATTCTTGAGATGCTGCCAAAATTCTTGGATTATTCTTCACTGAAGGGCACCCCATGATACAAATTTCCAGTCCCCCACAGTTGTAATCCATTTGTTTTGCCTCCTGTGTAGTACAGGCCAGCATAGCTTTGTATAATGGTACTATTGTTTATCCAAATGTCTGCTTATCTGAACCCTTTGTTGTTTGTCTACTCAAATCTAAGTTCCACGTGGCAATCTAATCTATGCAGTTGTATTTGGGCATTGCACCTCTTCTCATAATTTCTGAAAAGCACATTTCTTATGAATTTTTGAAGAAGATATAAAATATATAGAATGCCATGTGTATTTGTTATCTTTTTAAAACTTGAAGGAATGAATAAGGAAAAGATGTATTTTTCTCCAGCAGCTGCACTTCCCTCATGCACATTTAAAATTTTCCATAAAACACCTTACCATATTTTCCACATAAGAGCTTTCCTATGTGTAGATATGTTCTTAAAATATCATCTTGCTTGCTTCTCAATTCCTCTTCTTCTCTCTGCCTACATATTAATGTATGTTCTAAACCAGTGAAATCTGGCTGCCATAAATTGGCCCATGTTAAAGCACAACAGTGTATATCCATTTGAGTAACTGTGCCATGCTAGGATAGCCACATTATTAGTTAAGCAAGAGATTACTATGACTGAGCATTCCCATTATTGTCCTGTCTGCTGCTTTTTTGGGGGTGGTGAGGGTAGGCCTAAATGTAGCTATTGTCTAGATTCACAAACCCAACAGCTGGTTTGATATACCTTGGCCTCGTTCTCACTACGATTTAAAGCGAATTGTTGATCAGGTTATATGACCATCATTTCCACTTGAAACTGGTTCTTATCCTACTGTGCTCGGTTTCAGTCTTGATGAAGTGAGGGAAATGCAAAACGACAACAACAACAACCACTGTTACTTGACACTACTTTTTGGAAGTTCTTTTGAAAAGAATTGATTCCAAAGTGTGTTCAACAAGTGGGAATGACAAATCTGAATTACATCATTCTAGAGGGAAGGGACTAATGGCAGAGGAGTGTTTACCATTCCACCTCAGTTTTGGGGAATTCAGCCATCTCCCCCCCCAGCGCTGCCTTTGTGCTTGTCGTGTGACCTATGGGCACTATATATATTGACAGTATATGTGATCCATTGTATTTGCAACTACTTGCAATTATGGATGGACTGCAGCTCAGCAAGGCAAGTAATTGCAAAACCAATGGATCACATATCCTGTCAATTTATTTAAATTAAAATATATAGTTCCCAAGCCAGGCTACTCAAAGGGGAAATGGTGTGCTTGAGCAGCCTGGGTTGCTGAGGGATAGAGGAAGGTTCAGTTACTAAAGTCACCCCTCTTGGTGCCTGGAACAGCCCTGTCCTCACCATGTTGCCGCTTGCATCACTGACGCAGATGATTAACATGCATTTTGAAAGTGGTGCAAACTAGTGGGAACAACAATCGTGCCAAAAGAGAAGCGATTACAAGGGAATAATGAAAAGATCCACTTTCATAGTGGGAACGGCAAACCTTTTGGAACCAATTCACCGACACAGAGCGAAGGCACATTGCAAACCAGTTTAAATGTAAGTGGGAATGAGCCCCTTAAGGACTTTTCCCCACTTGCCTGCATCTTAATCTTCACTGAGTTACTTTACATGCCACCCCTCCTCACACCCCTGGGATGCAATACCACAAAAGCAATTATTTCCTCTGCAGGTGTTTCGGTGCCTGCGTGTTTCCTGTAGGTGAGCAATCCAGATGGGACCTCAGCAGTCCAAGTGTTCTTATCCACCTAGAAGATCATCCAGTCTTAAATCTGCTCAAGTGTTTCTCTTGGGTTTGCAAGCAGGAGCTTTTAAACCATGGCACAATCAGAATTGTAGCTTGCTCTTCTGTAGCTTAGCAAAGAGACAATTCTGTCTGTTCCTGTTGTCTTCTCCCCACAGGGAGTTTGCCCAGTTTCAGTTGGTGGCTCTTGAAAAACTGCTGAGTCTTCTCTATAAAGTCTTCTCTATAGGCTTACCCTTGTGATGCTTTTAACCAAATACTCTAATATTCTAGGATCCAGCACACCAACCATTGAGGAGACACTTGGGCCCCTCTAAAGGAACCATCAACAGTCCCTTTAAATTGTCTGGTTGCTTTATTATGAGGAGGGAATTTATGCCTTCCTCTGACAGATCCATTTCTAGAAAGCACAGCAACACTTCAAGCTTTCCAAAACAATTTTCCTAAGCAGATTTTTTTAAATTTTATTTATTAAAACAACAAAGACACAATATTTACATAAATATCAACAAAATTACAGTACAACCAGGACAAATAATACAAACAAACAACATAATGTAAAGAATACACATTCAGATACAAATACAAATAAGACCATTAATACCCTGTACATAAATCAAATTCTATTAATCTTAACATTATCAACTAATTCTTATGGTCTTCTAATTACTTGCTTTATTCACTATTACTATCTTATTAGTACTCCCAACAGGTGTATTTTCATCATCACTTCCTATAATATTTATTGTTACTTTCCTCTCTTTTTCTCTTTATTGTTATCTAATTTAGATTCCATCCTCTTTTTTCTCCCCATTGTTGAAGACATATCCATTCATCTTTTATTTCATTACCTCTTAATTTTGCTGTGAGTATGTCCATACTGACAACTTCTCTCAGCTTGATCAGCCATTCTTCTGTTGGTATTCTGTCGGATTTCCAGAATTGTGCATAGAGTATTCTAGCAGTTGTAAACATGTATAAAAGTTTTTTAGAGTGAGTTTTCCTAATATTCTCCTCTAATTTATCTGTCATATTTAGCAGGAAGACTTTTGGATATAATGCAATTCTTATCCTGAGCATTTCGTTTATGACGCTTACTATCTTTGTCCAATAACGTTTTGCTTCTTGACATCACCACCTATGTATGAAATCATCACCTTGCTTTTGGCATTTCCAACATTTCATATTTCCTGTGTTATATAATTTGTTCAATTTCGCTGGTGTCATATACATTGGTGAAACATTTTAAAATAGTTTTTCTTGTAGTTCTGACACAAGGTGAATTTGTTACTTATTTTCCAGGATTTTCCCCAACTTATTAGTTCTATTGGATTTCCCATGTCTTGTGCCCATTTTACCATTGTGTGTTTAAGTTTTTCACTTTCCAGTTCTCTACTTTTCAGTAACTTATAATATTTAGTGATGTGTCTTCCTTGTTCTCCGAACACAATCTTGTCGATTTCATTTTTCTCTTCAGTAAATCTTGTAAACACATTTACATCATCACGGAATTGTGATTTTAACTGATTATATAGGAACCAATTTATTTTTATATTTTCTTCTCGCAGTACTTCGATAGCTTTAAATTGTGGAGTTTTACAGGTTTAAGCTTAAAGTATTTTTATATAGATACTCTAATACTCTAGGATTCAACACACCAACCATTGAAGAAACACTCGGCCCCTCTAAAGGAATTATCAACAGTCCCTTTAAATTGTCTGGTTGCCTTATTATGAGGAGGGAATTTATGCCTTCCTCTGGCAGATCCATTTCTAGAAAGCCCAGCAACACTTCAAGCTTCCCAAAATAATTTTCCTAAGCAGAATTATGATATGAAATGTTCATATAGTTGCCCCTCAGTGCACAAAAGGTGAGTTAATTAATTGTAGGGAAAAATAGGATTGAGCATGAAATGTGAGGCATAGTTTGCATAGGGTTGTGTTTCTGCATTTGTGTTAACTCACATAAGGGAGGTTCACACAAACCTACTCATGTGGAAGGATTTGAGGGGTATGTTGGCTAGGTCTGCCTGTCACTGGAATTGCAAATTGTTTCCTAAAATGAATGCCCATCTAAGAGTTCTTGCACTGTGAGCCCCTAAATAAGGAGGGACATTGGCAGCACAAATATCTTTCCTGTGAACATTCAATGGATGTGTGAACCTTTTTATATTGTGGAGTGGCACAGGGTTAAAGTAGGAGTCCCGTGGACCAGACCCAGGGTTTCTATTCCAGGGTTGTTGTTCAGAAGGGGGAACTGCAGCTGGTTCCATATGCCATACTAGGCTGAAGGAACTGGATGACTCCAGAAGACTCATGCAGTCTGTGGTATTTGATACAAGCTTTTGCAGTTGACATTGATCTGGGCACTGTGCGTTCCTGAGGAATGCCACCAGATTCTTCCTCTGTACTTTTAGGTTTTGGCCTATCAACTTGGTTCTCATTTGTCCAAAGCACTTGCTTGCTGTTAAGCCTGAGTACTATTAGGATCAATCTTGTGTAGGTACTAAACCTTAACATGTGCACAATGTCAGTCTTGTACTGTATGATAATTTAATTCAGAAATCACACTACAGTCCTATTTAGAACTATTTCCAAATTTTCAGTTACTAATGCAGATTAAAATCCACATGTCTACTCCAACCATGCTTTGGAAAGTTGAAACATTCACCTTTTCTGTTCCTATTATTTAATGATGGATTCCCAACATTCCCAACTCATAGAGATACATGTAGTAGGACAGTACCCTGAAAATGAAAAGGAGTTGGCAGAACTTGGGCAGTGACACCACTAAATAAAGGGCTTTTCAAGATGTGAAATCCAAGCATTGCCCATGGAGATAAGCAAGTGTATTTTGTTGTTTCTTTCACTGTTTCTTCGGCTCTCTGGAAGCCAGAAACAATTCATAGCAGTTTACTTTTTTATTATTAAAAAAAAATTTCCATAGAGAGCTCACCCCAACAATTCCAGGTGCAGCTTATGGGCTTGCAGTCATATGTGGTACATAATGCAACAACAGAGTAAAATCTCACACCTTTGGCTATAGTAACACAACCAAGCCAATTCTGTAATAGTTAACAGTTTGGAAACCTAGAAACAAGTCATTTAAGCTATTGCTGAAAGGCTATTTCAGCCACACTTTGTCATAGCCTGTTCATTAATATTGGGGCACAAAAACAAATTAGGTCATTGCAAAATTATGTTGGCTGTATCACTTGTGTTCAGTGTTAACATTTGCCAGACACATTCTGAGTAATACCTTGCCAATAAGCAAAAACTGAGCCAAATGCTTACCAGCTGAGGTTAAAAAGAGATATGTGTGTATGTTCACTCCAGACTCTAGTCTTACTTGGGGATTTCATTCTGTGCACTTAGATCATAGAACATCTAAAAGAGACCACTTAGTTCCTGCCACTCTCAAAATACTGCTCTTCTCATGAAAGGATCTACATACAGCCTCAAGATTACAGTGTTATACAATAAGACTTTAGAAATACTATAGTACATTCTGTTAATTATAAAAACAGGATATTGCAAAACGTCCAGCACTTTAGAGATTAATACAACCTGCATATTGTCACTGACTTGCCTTTACTGTTACATACTGCTAAATATAGCTTACCTATATTTGCCAGCTGAGCATTTTGTTCCTCTAGTACATTAACCTGTCCAGCACTAGCTTCTGAAACATAGTGTGTTATTCTAATCATGTTTAATATAATGTTTAATTTCAAAACAGATCAGTTTCTACTTTATAAAACAACTATGATTCAATGATATTCAGTTATATTTGAATTTGAAAAAGAGATTATACTGAATGCATGTAAGAATTTAACGCTATGTAATACTGTAAAAGAATATTTACATACATCGAGAGCAAGCATGGCATAGTGGTTTCAGTGTTGGACTATGACTCTGGAGACCAGGGTTCGATTCTCTGCTCAGCCATGAAACCCACTGGGTGACCTTGATTAAGTCACATGCTCTCAGCTTCAGGGGAAGGCAATGGCAAACTTCCTTTGAACAAATCTTGCCAAAAAAACTCCATGATAGCTTCGCCTTAAGGTCATCATAAGTCAAAAATGACTAGAAGGCACACAAAAACAAGCAAATAAAAAGTATTAGTATCAGAGCATGAAAAGTCCCCCCCCCAAGGATTTTTGACAATAATTCATTCAAGGCTAAGAAAAGAAGATATTTATTATTGTAGTTACATGTTTCTAAAAGAAATACTTTACTTTTCAGAAGTAGTTAACTAAGTAGTTAGTTGTAATTAGTTTGGAAAGAATGTCTGAATGCTACAATCCACTGCCAAATTGTACAATTAGAGCTTGGAAGAGTTGAACTTTTTTTTAAAAAATAAAAAAATGATATAGTTCCAAAGCCCCCATTTTAAAAAGTATCTTTATTTTCTAGTTTTTCAAAAATAATTGAAATTGTTACTTTTTGGAATATTAAAAGTCTGAATGCTACATGCTGCTAGTCTATGGTACAAAACACACTTTCATCCTGTTCACCTCATTATCATGTCAACACTCAACAGAGCATAAGGTGGCAGCATCATCTGGTAGCCTTCTTCCTCCATTGATAGAAATCACACACCTGTAAATCTCATTCTCATAGTAACTTTAAAATTAACAAAGTTATAAAGAGTGGGAAAAGATCTTGGGAGGAGAGAAACAGCCAAAAATATCACAATTTTATGACTTACTCTTAAAATTTGACCAGGAAGATGAGGCCATTAGAGAAAATATGGTAAAGTGGGCTATCGACTTAAAACAGACCATACCCCTGGAGAAAGCTTGGTCATATAGAAGTAGATATTCTCTAAGTTTTGTTCTAAGAGAAAACTTTCAGAAGATGCAGCATCTCTGGTATTTGACACCGGTGAAACTGGCAAAGATGCAGAGAAATATAAGTAAGAAATGCTGGAAGTGTCATAAAAAGGACAGCACCTTCATGCACATGTGGTGGCATTGTAAGCTAGCAAATTTTTTTGGAATAACATACACAAATTGGTCATTTAATTAGTACTTCTTAAGGAACGTATTGACCCCAAGTTCTATCTGTTAGGTATGGTGGATAACAAGATGTTGGAAAAGAAGTATGGTAAGATGTTATATTATATAACGACCACTGCTAGAAAAGTCTATGCAGCAAGATGGAGAAGTAGTAATTACCCTGACATAAAGGACTGGCTATATAAGCTGATAGACTGTGTGGTAGCAGATAAGCTCACTTTAATTTTAAGAGGGAAGTCTTGGGAGGAACAGGAAACCACTTGGTTTAGTAACTTTTTTTTTGAAGAAAAGTGAATATAGGGCCTAAGCAGACTGCCAGAAATAGTGCACATTAAATTGAGGCACTGCCCTGGCTCAGTGCTAGGGAATCATGGGAACTGTAATTTATTGTGGCACCAGAGCTCTCTGACAGAGAAGGCTCAATGTCCCAGAAAAAAATACAATTCCCATGACTCCCTAGCACTGAGCCAGGGCAGTGCCTCAATTTAATGTGCACTATTTCTGGCAGTCTGCAAAGGCCTATAGTGATCTATTGTGAAGGTATTGGATTAATTTATCATACTTACCTGTGCCCGGGCTGTAGGCAACCCGTATCCTCCTGGCCAGCCCATCTGCAACCTGGACTTCTGCCATGGCTTTTTCAAGAACGAGATTTTCCCATTCTTAAAAAAGCCACAACAAAAAAGTCTGGATTGCAGATGTGCTGCCTGGGAGGATACGGGCTACCTACAGCTTGGGCACAGGTAAGTATGATGATATCTGTCTTTGTTTTTTAGATCCCACATCTCTCTTGGCAGGAGTTAAGGGTGCAATAATCTCCTCTGTCTATAGAATCCGTATGTAAAGAGATCTTGTAGCACCTTTGAGACTAACTGAAAGAAAGAAGTTGGCAACATGAGCTTTCGTAGACTAAAGTCTACTTCCTCAGATGCATTTGGTCATCCATCAAATGAATGAAGTTATCCTTTCTTGAGTTCCTATCATAATGTAAAACAATAACAGCAAAATTCCAAATCTATCCTGTGTGGATAATGTTGAAGGGGTCAACTAAAAGGAGAAAAATAGATGACATTGAGGTCTTCTTGATATGTGGTGCTGGAGAAGAGTGCTGAGGATACTATGGACAACTAAAAAGACAAACAAGTGGGTCCTAGAACAGATTAAGCCAGAACATTCCCTGGAAGCCAAGATGACTAAATTGAGGCTGCCATACTACAGCCACATAATGAGAAGGCATGACTCATTAGACAAGACAATGATGCTGGGGATGGTGGAGGGAAGTAGAAAGAAAAGAAGCCCACATGTCAGATGGATGCACTATTTCTGGGTGGTCATGGGCCTGAGCCTGCAGAACCTAAGCAGGGAGGTAGAGGATAGGGGGGCTTGGAGATGTCTCACTCACAGGGTCACCATGAGTCAAAGATCAACTTGAAAGCAGCTAACAACAACAAGACCAATACAGAGAGGTGAGAGTTCTTGCAGCTTCATTTATTACTGATTGGTGCCTCTTAATCCTAATTCACTTGGAGCCTCTCTAGACCTTGTAGCAGCCAGCAGGGGAGTATGAAGTAGATGTATAAAGTTCTGGGACAATTGTACTGCAATCTGTTTTTTTTTAAAAAAACCAACAACCAAAAAAACTAGGAACTACAGCAATAAATACACCCACCAACAGCAACATTTACTCTGTCTGGAGGTGCCCACTAGCTTTCAAAGCTATATATTTTGTGCCTTTTGGTTGGCTCAATGAAGGTATCACCACAGAATGGATTTTGAATGATGATGATGCTTTGCTTTTTTGTTTTTCAGCCAACACAGCTGCCCCTGAAATGTATTGGAATGCATTTATACTTCTGTTGCTGGGAGAAGGAATCACACACAACTCATTATTTATGACTAGTGAGATAGTCCCTTGAAAAAAAAAGGGGGGGGCAACTAGAACCAATGAAGTAATCTAAAAAAAACCTGGTGCAACAGACTTGTGAGGTAGTTATTTTCATATTATAGATGAAAAAACAGAATGAGACAAAGTGAGCTGCATAAGGCCACCTATAGTGGGGAACGCAACTTTGGAAAATGAAGGAAATAATTACTTCACAATTCAATCTGTTAGCCATAGTGATACACCAATATCAAATAGAACTTATCTTCCGACAGGGAAATCATTTCCATAAAACCAAACCAAAACAATGGAGTCAGTAGTCCATGTTAATAATCTATTTAATCACATTTAGACATGACCAGGACCTTTTGCCACATAAATATTTGCATTGTGTAACATGCTATAGCTGGCATCCTACACATGGCAAACCTACACATAAGTTTCCTTTACACTTGTGTATGTTTTTATTGGGATGCTGCAGACTTTGGTATCTCTTCCCTCTCTTCCTCTACAGCACCCAAAGCCCCTCCAACTTACTCTACAGCCTCACCCCCCCCCCTCACAGCTATTCCATGCCCCATGGGGAATGGGCAAGATCAGAGAGATATCTGGTTACGTCCCTGAAACTGGGTACAAAATGATTACATCAGTGCTGAGATTCTCCCAGGGGCTCCTAGTACTACAGTAATCATTGTGCATCTGGCTACAGATCCAATCCTGCCTGTCCCCCATAAGGCATATAGAATGACCATACAGGGAGGCTTCAGAGGCTGTATGGTAAGTTCAAGGGGTGGTGATATATTGCTCAGCCTAGTGTGGGTCTTCATGCACAACTACTATATCACATTGACACATACAGGATTGCTGCCAGTATGTGGGGTTCTCATAAATCTTCTGCACAGAGCCCACTTCTATAAATAAAATGCCTGGTGAATAAAATGGCATTTGCCTTCCTGTCTCCTTTCCTTTTCTCAGTATTCTAAAAGATGTGAAAAGTGCTAACCAAATTAGCAAGAAAAGCTGCATGATCTTGACACAGCTGCTGCTCCTACCTGCTTTTTATTATAGGGGTGGTAGGTTGCAAAATCCCACATGTTAGGAGCTGTCCCTGGCATTAAAAACTCAAATGCAGGAGTTCCTTTCTTCTTCTCTTAGTTCTTTTTAGTAGAACTGAAGAAAATATGAACTTTCTCACCTTTCTATATTCTTGCCTTTCTTTCTGCCATGTATTGTATTACCTTTTTCCTCAAAATTACTTTCTTTTCTTTAAATCTTAGGAGTTTGATTATAGCAGACCAATAACATTTCTAATCCAATGAACCAGGGGCAAGAGACCCAGGTGCCCCTTGCATTTCAGAAGTTTCCATCTTCTCACTATTCAAAATGGCTTTCAACTTACTCCTTTTAAAGTAAGACTTTAAAAGTAAGCTTTAGAAATGCCTCTTTTCTGCAGTTCCTCTGTCAGATGTTCTTTGGGCCATCTGCCAAGCTTTCCTTATCTCCAGAAGACTTTAGCACATCCACATTTTAGAGTAAACTTTCACCATCAATGAAACTGTGGCCTGTAGCTTGATAGTGTACAAACATGAGCTTATGCCTTCACCTTCCCTTGGGTCTCCCTACACCCACAATGTTTCTAAGCAGTGATTCACAAAGGATATTAACCAGAAGGGTGGTGAAAGCACACAGCAGGGAAAACACAGTGGACAGCATCCTGTTAGTGACAGAAGTATGTGTAAGTTGTGCTACACATGCATGGCAAGTTATTCACCATAGCAGAACAGATGCATTCTGATATCAGCAGCAGAAACAGAGTTGCACACATGGCAATGTTGTATGCTGTAGCTGCACATTGCACATTCTACTATGGCATCCAGCCACTGGCATGTGTTGCACAATTGTTGCTATTCTGCATGAGGACTGCCTAGTGCTGGCTTGGTTATACCCACATATGGCTATTTACTGTATAAAGGGGGATGTTGGATTGCAGCCATAATTACTGACATGTCTTTTTCTGCCTGTCAGCCTGACTATGATGTAGCTCAAGTGGTTAAGACATTGACTCTGTTGATTGCAAGTTCAGCAGGTTGGCAGTTCAAGGCCTGGG
>CM034710.1:58290410-58310764 GCA_020142125.1 Phrynosoma platyrhinos
TTGCCATTGCCTTCCCCTGAGGCTGAGAGTGTGTGACCTGCCCAAGGTTACTTACTGTACTTGGCCACAAATTGTGCCCCAATGCCCCAGAATGCATCACCTAGTATATTGGCAGTCCTTCCCCCCAGCACTTTCTCATTTCCCCCCAACCATCTCATAGCTGGAAGATGGAAATAATTTTTAAAGCAGCATTCAAATCTGGACGATTTTTAAAAAAGTAAGGTCCAAAACACACTGCAGTAATAATAAGGTCCAAACACATTGCAGAAATAAATGCTAGGGAACATAGGAGCTGTAGTTTGTTGTGTTTATAAGTGACAGTTTTCCTGCTAAGTACCTGCATGTCATAAGCATTTGAATCAAAATGACCATATTGAAATCAAATCTGATGTTTTTTTTAATTTTTATTTGGTGCGCGTTGGAAGAGGGGTAATCTTATATGGTGAGTGTATATATATATATATATATATATATATATATATATATATATGCTAAATTTTAACTGAATATTTTAACTGGGGGTTGTCTTATATGCTGGAAAATACGATACTTTACGTGGTCTGATGGGGGAGCTGGAGGCTAAGACCATACAGTAAGTTCAGGAAGATCTGAGATTTGAACAGGGAACTCCTCAGACCGCAACAGTGATGTGATAACAAGTGTTTGAACCAGTATTATTGAACAAGTATTGTAAATATGGTAGCTGGTTATTGATTTGCATGTGGCAAGGCAGATAAAAAGTACTTCTGGGTGACCAGGAAAGAAGTATTTTGTAAATTGGATGAATAAGTAGTTCTTTTTCTTTTGGATTTAAAATAAGTTCAGGTTAGAAGAATTACATGCAACACATTGACATGTGTGCCCAGACAGGCAGATAGAAAAAGAAATCAAATAAACTTAGACCTCGTCATGAAAAAACAAAGTTATCTTTCTTGTTCAGTATTTCTCATTTCTCAAAGAATTATCCTTATAAAAAGTCTGTTTTCTTAATATGTGGGTTTACCTGAAATAATATTTACACCATGAACTTAGGTATATGATGTCTCTGGAAATGGCCCAAGTATACATCTCAAAAGATTAAATTCTGCAGGGCAGATTTGCTCATTGAATGTTATTATTTTTACTTATTGCATTCAGATTGCTTTCTTGGCACTTGATGCTTGGCTGTACCAGACTGAAGAGCTAGTGTGATTCAAGTCTTGGCACCATCCCAGCATTCCGATTCTTAAGCCATTCTTTAGCTGATTTTTATTTTATCAATGGCTGCATTCATTCGTGGTGCCTGACTATAAAAGCCTGAAAAAGCAGGGAGAAAGGAGAAACTGCTTGTGAATTAAAGGTTTGGAGGGTGGAGTTCATTCAGAAATAAATCAAGTTTAGAAATGTACTAAATAGGCAGAAGGATCTTCATTGTATATTTTTCATTTTTTTTAGTGTGCTTAAATCAGACCAGTTTAAAAACCCCAGAAAGAAACACACACACACCAACAACTGAATAGAAGAAACACAATGAAAAATTATTTAAAGAAAGAAGCATACTTGGCTGCAAACAGTTCAGCCCTGCTGTGTTTCTGGAACACTGTAATCTCACTGAGATTGAAGTGTAGCCCTCTTCAGTTGTTATGCAATTGTACTGAATCCACAAGTGAAGAAGGAAGAATGTTGGTGTTGCCTCTCTATCTCTAGTTGAGAGAGAGCGAGAAAGAGAGAGAAAAAGCCAGGGTGCCCAACTACATGGACAGAAATCATGTGTAAGGGAAGCTCTCACAAGTCTTGTCACTTTCCACATGAGGAGAATGACAGAACTAGGAGTGGAGGGGGGCAAGACCAGCACACTCCTCTCTTTGTGTGTTGATTCCACACACTTACAAAGACATGAATAGGTCTACTGTGTATAACTTTAAAATCTGCAGCTGAATGGGTGGGTTTTCTTGGTGGCTGCTCCCAGGCTTTGGAATGCTCTCTCTAGGGAAGCTAGGATGGATTCTCCCTTGCTGTCCTTCTACCAGCAATCAAAGATTTCTATTCTGCCAGGCCTCTAGGAATAGACTGCAAGAGCTTTTAACAGTGCAGTAGCCTTTTTTCATATAAAAAAGTAGAATTATTTATAAGTATTTAATCCAATGTATAGTTCAATTGCATTTTAACAATCACTTTTTGTATGTGTTCATTCATGTATTTGTCTGTGCTTTTATCCCTGTTTTTATTTTTGTAAGCCACTTTGAATCCCAGTTTTGGGGATAAATGAATCTGATGATGATGAATCTGATGAATCTGATGATGATGATGATGATGATAGTGTGCCTAATATTTGGGATGGCACACACTGGGTAATAACATTTTGTTTGAATTACTTGATTTGTGTAAATCTCATTCACCCACAAAACAGAATTTTATCCTCTAGTGGGAACACATGTTAATAGGTCATCACATGTTAAACATTCGATGCTTCAGGCTTTGTGTGATGAACATAAGCAACTGTCTTGGTAGTGTTGGGTCTCAGGAACTATGTCAGTGACCACAGGATTAGATCATCTGATGTCTAACTCTCAAAGTACAAGGCATATCTTTCAATGTATTAGTATTAGGGAACAAAAAAGATCCTAACTCATCCCAGAACACTCATTATATGGGATGTGATAGGATTGGCTATCCCCTTCCCATAGTTTGCAAGAAATCTCAATTTGATCTACTAAATAACCCTGATCAACTAAATATTCTTCTGACTTTGTTTGAGCCCATGAAGAACAACAATAATGAGTTTCAAAAGGCTATATCCAAAATAAGGAAATGAAGTTTAAGACAGGAAATATAGTTCACTGTAGGCAACGATTAAGGGATGCCTATTGTCCCCTAAACTCCCTAACTTCACTTTTGTGAATGGGAGTGAGCTTATGATGACTGATGCAGAAAGAGATCATGGGGCTGTGGTGAACAGCTTGACAAAAGAAGCTTGATATGCCAGTTCTGTGGAAAAGGCAAGTCCCATGCTGGGGCAGTAGGAGAGGGTGAAAGGGCTACAAGAGGTGCAGGAAAGGCAACCAAACTGATCAAAGGTATGGAGCAATTTCCTTGTGAGAGAAATATTACAATATTTTGAGATTTTTGGCTTAGGTAAAAAAAGATGAGTTAGGACAAGACAATAGAGATATATAAAATTACACATAGTGTAATTTTGGGCAAATTCATCAAAGATAAGGCTAGTAGTCATGTATATATAACACCCGGTCCTAAAAGGTTTTGTTCCCTCTTTTCTCTTTAATGTTATTTTTCTCTTGACCAGAGAGCAAACAAGAGTGATTTTTTTTAAATGAGCCATTGTGTTAAAGAACCTGAAAAAGGATGAAATGGGCAAGTTGTCTCTGAAGCTATTAGGCTCCTTTGCATAACTGATGATATTGCTGGGTGATTTCTTAAGAGGCAGTGATGGCTAGTGGCTCCCATGTCAGTAAAACCAAAAAATGCTTGGGGTGCTAGTTTGAACTTTAAAGGAGATATCCAAGGTGCTGATCCTATTTAGTGATTCACCATCACACTCACCTGTTGCCACTGCCACAGACATCTAGAAGCCCCCCCCCCCCAAACAATTCCTTGTTTGAACCTGGCTCTCCTCAACTTGGTCAGGAGCATCTAGGGTAAAGTGGAAACCTCCAGATACTTTCAAGACATACAGATGGGCTTAGCCAGTTTGTAACAGACTCAGGTAAACTGTATTAATTCATTTTACATCCAATAGTTGTACAGTATTATTTGTTTTTTCATACTAAATGCAAATTAGGGGAAGGTGTCCAAATAACACTTGCAAGTAAGTGTGACTTGTCTCTTTTACCTGCCTGCCTGCCTCTCACATAGGTCTTTGATTTGGTAAGTCTGAGCGCTCACTATTATATAGTGAGCCATATTGGATGTCTTAGAAACATATAGGTCTACAAATGGGTTCTTGAACAGATCAAACTTGAACTCTCCCTGGAAGCCAAGATGATGAAACTGAGGCTGTCATACTCTGGCCATGTCATGAAAAGGTATGACTCATTAGAAAAGACAATAATGATGGGAAAGGTGGAGGGCAGTAGAAAGAGAGGAAGACCACATGCCAGATGGATGGACTCAATCAGGGAGGTTACAGGCCTGGATCTGGAGGACCTGGGCAGAGCTGTGAGGATAGGGGGGCTTGGAGATGTCTCACCATGAGTTGGGGTTGACTTAGAGCAGTGCAGTTAACAACAATTGCTCATACATAGGTTCAAACTTTACATTTTTCCAGAGCTTACGTTGCACAGTCTAGTAGTTCATGGAGTGAGTTACAGTATTGACTATCAAATAACATTTGTCCAAAAATGTAGTTCACTTGGAAACAGTATGAGAATAAATGATGAGAAGATACTCAAAATAAGGCAAGGTTCATATGTCACAAGGCACCCATAATGTGATTACAGCTTCTTCTTTGATGCCAATTCTGGTAAAACCTTAGAGTAACAGATTTACATGGGATTCCTGGTGTCACGTGGCTCCTGCCTATGACTAACTTAAATTGGTGGAGAAATGTAATATGGGTAATATACATCTATTTGCCATTCTCACATTGTCTATCAAACAGCAAGAGGTAGCAGTAACATACAGTCAAAATAATGCATCTAGTGGCCTTGAGCTCATCACAGCAAAGAGACAAGAGTGATTAATTTTCTAATTCTCTGCTTCATTCTCAAATCTGTTTAATTTTAATCGCAATGTGTTTTCATGGGATGTGAATGTGGACCATTACAGTAGCATCCAGAGCAAGCCTGGGTGCTATGACAGACTTTGACCCCCAGAGGGTGCTAGCACCATGACATAAAGCAATGTTTCCCTTGTAAAAGTTTCTGACCAACTTCTTCTACCCTTAACTTGTGCTTCTTTAGGGGAAAACTGCATCTCATGAAACAGTCTTACCTCTGCTCAGTTATGGATGGCGTCAGCATGCCATTATATTCATTGTTCATAAAAGCAAGCTCTGATTTTTACACCGGGAGGAAACCAAGCCCTCTTGCTCACTTACCAGCAGGAGGTATCAAGTCCCACTTTGCAATGCCATCTGGAGAAGTCACGGGAGACGGATATGAAACAGGGTGGAGAACTAGGCCTTTGGCTAGACTCTGAGGAAAGGGTAGACAAAAGATTTCTGAGCGAGATACATTTCGGAAAGAAAAAACTTAAGCTGGGCTCCAGGGAGCCCTTTAGGGAGACTAAGGAGAGACAGTTTCCTTCACCCCGGCCCCCCTTCCGGTCCACCTCCTGCAGGGTTGCAGAGACTAGGAGGTAGATTTTTACTCAAGAGAACCTATATCTCTGGCTGTAAGGGTTTTTTATTTTAAAACAAAGTAACTGCAACAAAAGCTCCCCAGATATGCTGAGATGTTGTGGTGGCGGCTGGTTTTTCTATATTTCAGTATTTAAAGTATATTGAATATATATATTGAATGTATATTGAATATCAAATGCTTTTAAACTTGGTAGAAACTTTCCTTTCCTTTCCTTGTTTTAAAAAGTAATCTTTATTCAAAAACATATTTTCCCAACTTAAAAACATTAATATAAATCCCATCCATAATTACTCTTATAACATTTAACATCAAACATTCAAATTATACCTGCACCCATATCCACTCCACATCTATCCCAACATTCATATATATTAATTAATAAATCATATATACCAATTATCTTATAAATCATCCCAAAACACAGTAAATTCATCCTTTCCTCCTCTCCCCAACTGTGTCAGCACCCTTTTCTGTGTGTGTTTTTAAAAATTGTACTTGGTTGTCCTATACAGCAGTGAGCAGTTAGCTTACAGCAAACCTCTTCTCCTCTCATTTCTTACAACATCATTTTGTTTCTAGATGGGTTTCCTCAGTAGTGTTTAAATAAATGAAACAGTTGTGCACAGGCAGCTTTGTGTTTATTTCCGCTCTGTTAATATTGCTAGAAAGTGCAAAACAAAGGTGTGCACATGTATCTTGACACCTTTGTATGTGATTATGAAAAAGTGACTATGAGCAGAAAGGCAGTAAAAGAAAATTGAAATGAAGCATCTGTTCATAGTGATTGGTAAATGGGCAAGCTTGCATCCAACCAGATTTTTTTTAAGGAAAAGAGGAGTAATGAAGAATTGCAAAATGTTTTTCCAAATGGTTATTACTTGTTTAAGAAACATACTAAAGGCCAGTACCTTTTATTGCCCATTATTAATATTTCTAATTTTTTTGTACTGTATAACAATCAAAACATGTGCATAGGCTTACAGTCTGTCTAGTCCTAATAAACTCTACAGTTGGAATATAGCACATGATATTAAATGAAAACTGTATGTGTCAGAGCTTTGACTCTAAGCCAACAATGATGTGTACAGTGTTTCCCCCGGGTATTGAAATTAAGAGGGTAATTTTTAAGAGCATGAGGATGAAACTATTTGCCCTTGGCAAATATGTATTCAGGCTATACAGCATCTTAGTAAAGAAAGAAAGAAAGAAAGAAAGAAAGAAAGAAAGAAAGAAAGAAAGAAAGAAAGAAAGAAAGAAAGATGATTCACAATATTAACTGCTTAATAAGATTTAACTGAACTTTTAATTTAGATTAGTTACAGTTAGATGTTTCCAGTAATTTTACACAAGTCTGTTAATGAACATCTCTGATACAATGTGTTCATTTTCAAGTGTTTCTTGTATATCCAATAGACTGAGTCTCCCCGTTTCTATTCTTGTTAGATCACGAAAATGATCAGACAGAAGCTGACTTCTTTCAAACATAAGATTGCATTCAGGGAGAATAACGATGACCTGTTGTTACTATGTTTGGGAGTAGCCACAGATGAATTCACAACTTCATTTTAGGAAGCATTATCTGTCATTGTTATGTTTGGGAGCTCAAGGCAACATGCATGGTCATTGTCCTCCTTTTACTCTCACAGTGACCCAGCAAAGCAGTTTAGGCTGAGAGATAGTGACTGGCCCAAGGCCATCCAGTGTGCATGGAGATTTAAACCTGAGTCTCTTCAATTGTCTAACATTTTTATCACTACATTACACTGGCATAGTCTAACACTGAGTCTAACGCTTTCACCACTACATCATATGCTGATATAGCAAGATCTGGTAGTTTTTTCTTTACAGATAGAAAATAATGAAGGCTGGGAGTGTAGTTGGGGGATACCCTTGGCTTATAATACTTTCTATGTGATTATATATAATGCTATAATGCTCGCTAGGGGGTCTTAGGGGCAGGACTGAACTGGACTATGAAAACTTCTGCTCAGTCAGGCAAAAGCCACTCCTTCTCAGTATACCCTGGTCCCTCCATATGAATAAAATGAGTTTGACCCAATCTTGGAATGGTTTTCTCCACTTTGCTCTTATTTTCTACCTTAGGAGATCAGGGTGACAAATTCTTACTTTCCCTGTTTCTTCCTCATGACAACCCTGCAGGATACATTGGGCTGAGAGAGAGGAAATGTTAGCCCCAAATTCGCCCAGTAAACTTCATGGATGAGAATGGATTTTGAATGTTACCTTCCCAACTCCATTCCACACTAGCTTCACAGTAGGAATAAGCGTGGGATAGAAATTAAATTCAACAATAAAGCATTTCCTTATGAAGATGTTGGCTGTTAGAAAACTGAGAGGAAAAGATGACTGCTCTTATTTCTAATTCCTGGTATAATGTTTATTGCATTACCTCTGGCCACTTAGAATCCCTATCCAAGTTGTGCCTGAGGCAAGTTCCTAACTTTTTGTCAGGGTCAGGGGGGTCTTTAAGTCTCTGGATATTGATGAATTGCTGGATTCTCTGGATGTTGACCATTGACCAAACTGGGAATTGAAGTATCATAACCTATGAAAAGCCAGAGGTTTCCCTAATCGTATCATCTTGCTAAGCATGAGTGCTGATGAAACTACTGTATATACTCATGCATAAATCTAGAATTTTTAGTCAAAAATTAACCCCCCCCAAAACTGAGTTGACTTATCCATGGGTCAATGTAAGTACTGTACTTTGACTCTTATTTTAAAATGAGCTATCCCCTGGTAAAGGGCAAGAACATCATCTGTCCTGGGAGTACTTTATTATCTCATCTATCCAGTCTTTAGGGTGAGCACAAACAGTTATGCCTGTGGGAATTTTGTAAGTTCTTTGGCATTGTTTACCTTTGCTTCATCTTTTAGATCCTTTGTTACATGCTCATAAGTTTTATCTTTGACTTATCCATGGATCATATCAAAATTTATAATTTTTGCCCCAAAACCTCAACTTATACATGCGGTTGACTTATAGTCAAGTATATACAGTAAGCCCTTGTGATAACAGTCTATGCCAGAGTTTGGGAAGGGAGATTCATTTTGGATAACAGTTCCCAGAATCCCCTAGCTTCAACTATTTATGTCATGCAGCGATGTCTGGAAAGCACCTCCTCCCTGCATTTTTGCAGTTGTACAAGCATTCATCCTCCTTTCAAAATGTAAGAAAATGGTGCAGAGAGAGTTTGTAAACTGTTTGATGTAGTGGTATTGTAACATGTACTCTGGGCTACCAAAAACAAAATGGAAGGGACTCTTGTGTATTATTAGCAGATGATCTCTCACAGTGTCACTGTGTAGGCAAGAGCTAAAGTTCCAAGGAGTTTATCTGTCAATCATTTTTCTTATGCTGGACACTCCAGGTTGGTCATCTTGAATTTTACAACAGTGCTGCAAACATTTCAAAAAGAAACATAGAGGTCAGCCCCTTCCCACTCCCCCTGCCCCCTATATTGTTTATAGGAGTGAGGGAAGGCAGGAGGAGACAACAGCAAAGGAAGTGAACAAATGTGCATTAATCCCTTCCTGACAGTCAATGTTGTGTGCTAGAAAACCTTTCTGTTACTGATAGGCTGCCTTGGCCATTTCAAATGGACTGCTTTGATACATCGATTCTATTACAGCTGGGCTGGGAAAGAGGGCAGGTACATAAAGTATACAGGTCCCTGAAGAGCAGATCTCTTGCTCCAGTAAGACTATCCCGGCCAAACGACAAGCACTAGCAATCATATGCTAAATAAAAGCAGATACCAATCATAAACAATTACACATGTGCTTTTAAAAATCACCATAGGATGTATTTATGTTGGCCAGCAGAAGTCACCTTGGCAGAGGAATTATTCTGGAAGAGGAAGGGAGTTGGAAAAATTGATATTTCTTTTTTCCCCCACTGTTTGATTTAACCTTGGGAAACTGAAATTTGCAAAGGCAGAGGCAGCGGGAGTGGGGTTGGGGGGTGGGTCTGGCTTTTGCATCTTCTGAGTTACATGGGGGGGGGGGGCGAAGCACATCTCCATAAGAAGGGCTCTGAAGACATCTAAATAAAAGACACACCAGTGAAAATGAAAGGCCCTTGCTGACCGCTAGCCAGTATATAAATCATGTAGCCTGCTGTGTTTGTCGGATTTACACGACAGTACAAACTGGGCTGACTTGGCTTCACTGCAGTATTTATATAGCCAAAATGGAACAAGCCTGCTAAGAAATAAGTTTTCATGTTTCATTTAGCATAGCTAGGATGACTGTGATAGTCCTACATTCATCTTAAACACCAATGTTGGGGGGATGCAGATGGGCGGCCATGGGCCGCCCTGAGAAGCAGAGGATTGGGGCTGAGGCTTCCCCATGCCTTTGCCCCAATCTACCCTTTCGGCAACTGGGAAAGGAGCACCAGAATAGTGCTCCTTTCCCAAGCCACGGAAAGGGTGCAGTGTGTAAAAATGCTGCACCGGAAGGACGTCATCAGAGCGCTCGCTGTGTGCAACAGTGGGTGCTCTGATGACATCCTCGGGAAGGGGTTGGGGTGTTCGGCGTCTGGCTGCCCATCTCCTTCCCTGGCTCCAAGACGGCACTTTGTGCTGTCTGCAGAGCCCCATTGTCTTGATATGGTGATTATCACATTGGTCAATGTGCTATTGGGGCTATTTTGGGGTTTCTAGAATGCCTTCCAGGAGGGTGGGGGGTAGGACTTAAAGTATTTTATTCCAGAAGACCCAAATAAAGCAGGCAATAGGGATAGGCAACTTGTGGTCCACCAGATATTGTTGAATTGTAGCTCCCATATCCCCCACCATTGGCTACACTAGCCAGGGAGTTGCAGAGGATCACTAATTGCTTGTCTTGAAGTACAACAAGGAGCATTAGATGGAAAAGTCTGTATTTCCAGTGCATGTTTGTGATATTTCAGGCACAGATCTCTGTTTAATGGGTTTTGAATTAGAAGTTCTAGAGCTAACATAATCACACTTCATGTTCTCCCTATGTCTATCTCATACCTGGTTTGAACTAGTGGGGTGAAATGAAATGAATGGTAATATGTTATTAGGCCACAGTTTCTGAAATAGGACTTTTGAGGCTGCCATCAAGACACTTTTTAATTTTCCTTTCATGTCTGCAGATTGGCTTACATGAAATAGAAGACAAGGCATACCAAACAATTTTAGGGTGGGTAAAATCTGTACCTCCAGATGTTGTTAGATTGCATCTCCATTGGCTATGCTTGCTAGGGCTGATGGGAGCTGTGGACCAGCAACAAAATCTAGGGAATGTGTTTTGCCTGTCCTAAAGGCAACCATTAAAAAGTCTACAGTCGCCCCTCCATTCTTGTGGACTTGAAGTCTGTGGTTTTGCATATTAACAAGGGGGGACACACCTCCATTTATATCAATGGGGTGTGCCCCGTGAGTGCACTCCATTCAAGCCTATGGGGCTTGAATATTTGTGAATCTCAGTGTTCATGGGGGAGGGGGTCTGGAACCTATTGCTTGCTAAAACGGAGGGCCGACTGTATTTTTAAAAATGCAATCACTAATAATGAGCTTTGGTAACACCCATAGCTGTCATGAATGTTCTGTAGCTTCCATTCTGGCCATAGCTAAAGAGCAGTTTGAGAAGCAGTGTGTTACACAATTGGAAATTTACTTTTCTCCTCCTCACCCCAGTTCAGCAGAGATAATTAGAAATCACCTCTCAGTGAACTGTGGGGTGGTTAGGAGCTTCAAGTCAACCTTGTATCTTGCGCAGAATCGCTGACTGTGAAACATGGCTATAAAATTGGCAGAAATGAATCTAATGTTTAAACTTGAGGCCCTATGTATATTTATTACCAAGATTCTTCATTTCAATCCAACCACATGTTTAGAGTAAAATCTTATTTGTGTTTATTGTTAACTGATGTCAAGTCAACTTTGACTTATGGCAACTCCATGAATGAGAGACCTCCAGATCAACAGCCTGCTCAGGTTTTTCAGACTCAGAGCCATGGCTTCCTTGAACAGATCTATATCCATCTATAATGCTGTCTTCTTCTTATCCTACTGCCTTTTGCCTTAAAGGTCTTTTCTAGGGAGTCATATTTCCTCATGATATGGCCAAAGTACGACGGTCTAAGTTTAGTCATCTTGGCTTCCAGGGAGAGTTCAGGCTTGATCTGTTCAAGGACCCATTTATTGATCTTTTTAGCAGTCCATGGGATCCATAGAACTCTTTTTCAGCATCACATTTCAGATGAGTTGATTTTCTTCCTACCACCTTTTGTCACTGTCCAGCTTTCACAACTATACATAGAAATGGGAAATACAATGGCATGAATAATGCTAACTGGATATTCCATGACATATCTTTACATTTGAGGATCTTCTCTATTTCCTTCATAGCTGTCCTTCTGTGTCCTACTTCTTCCTTGACTGCAGTCTCCATTGTGATTAATGACTCAGCCATAGTATGTAAAATCTTGAATTATTTCAGTGTCTTCATCATCTTCTTTAAAGTTATGTAAATCATCTGTTGTTGTTGTATGCCTTCAAGTCATTTCAGCTTGTGCAACCCAAAGGCGACCCTATCCAGGGTTTTTTTTTGGCAAGATTTATTCATAGGTAGTTTGCCTATGTCTTCCTTTGAGACCGAGAGAGTGTTGGATTAGGACATGAGGGGGGCAGGATTGGATTCTCCATTCAGCTACTGAACCACTGGGTGAGCCTGGACAAGTTACACTGTCTTGTCTTTAGAGGTCAGCAAGGACAAACCCTCTCTGAACAATTCTGCCAAGAAAACCCTGTGGTAGGGTTGCCATAAATCAGAAATGACTTGAGGGCATATATCAGTCATCTGTGGTCATTATTTTTGTTTTCCTAATATCCAACTATTAACCTAGTTTATGTTTTCTTCCTTAACTTTCAACAATAATCTTTCCACATCTTTGCTATGTTCTGCTAGGAGTGTGGTGTCATCTGCATATCTTAAATTGCTGATATTCATTCCTCCAATTTCCAGACTTCTTTCCTCCTCCTTCCTCTGAATCTTATCCTGCTTTATGTATGACATTTTCAGTGTACAAGTTAATCAGATAGGACAATAAAATGCAGTCTTGTCTGACCACCTTGCCAATTGGAAACCATTCACCTTCTATGTCTTCTGTCCTGATCGCCTCTTGTCCTGAGTACAGGTCACAGATCAAGGTAATCAAATCTGGCACATCTATTTCTTTAGGAGTGATCCATAAATTTTTCCTGATCTACACAATCAGAAGGCGTTGCTATAGTCCAGTGATGGCAAACCTTTTAGAGACTGAGTGCCCAAACTCAGTGGCATTCCTGCACCAGATGTCACCAGGTGCCAGTGGCAGGACTTTCAGGGGGCAGGACTTCTGGGAAAAAAAACCCAAGGCACACTCTATCAGCCTCAGGCTAGCAATAGCAACCCCCCCCCCCCCGATGAAACTTGTTAAGAAAACTCCATGATTGTTTCACCTTAGGGTCGCCATAAGTCAGAAATGATTTGAAGGCACTACACACACAAGTCACACTTTCTCAGCCTCAGAGGATGGCAATGGAAATCCGCCTGTGACAAAGCTTGCCCCATGATAGTTTCACCTTAGGGTTGCCAAGAACCGGTACTCAGAAGGGAGGTAGGGTGCTCTGGACCCATAAGTTGGAAATAACTTGGAGGCACAGAACAATAACAACAACAACAAGCATAATAAAGCACAGAAGGCACAGCACAGTAATAAGGACAAAGAGAATCAGCAATTTGAGCATGTGACTCTGGAAACCAGGGCTCGAATCCCAGCTTGGCCATGAAACTCACTGAGAAACCTTAGGCAAGTCACATTCTCTCAGGCTCAGAGGAAGACAATGGCAAACCTCCTCTGAAGAAACTCTGAAGAAGTTGCCCTAAGTTGGGAAAGACTTGAAGCACACAAAAACAACAATAGATGGGGCAAGTCACACTCTCTCAGACTCAAAATGAGGATCTTTGAAAACTGCACAGTCTGGCACTTTTTCTTTGCAAAATTCACAAATGCTATTTTTGTACAAAAAAGCAGCATTGCAGTGCTGCATTGCCAATTGCAGTGGATGCCTTCTGGTTAAGTGGATACTTTCACAATCACTATGCCTCTCCTAACTAGGGGCTACATAGGACCTGTGAATATTGCATAGTTAGGAATGCATAACTCCAGGTTAATAATTTGTAATTCCCTTACAGGATTCCAGCCATTTTTTTTGTGTGTGTGAAGAAAATGCTCTTTCCTGTGCAAAAAATGATCTACCTTGAAACTTGTTCTGTGCAAAATTCACAAGGGGCTTTTTAAGGCATAAAAGAACTTTTTCTTTTCTTTTCTTTTCTTTTCGGGGAGCAGCAGTTTTAGCATAGAAAATATTATTTGTGCACAGATTCGTCCATTTTCAGAGTGGCCCAAAAGGGACACCACAGCAAAGCCATCTACACTGACAACGGTACTTTGGAATTACCAGAGGAGGACATCATCATTGTACATCTGGACAGAGGGATGTAGCCAGATGCTTACTGACTGCCCCTGCCCTTTCCTGGCCACAATATGGCCATGGTGGATGGGCATGGGAGGAAGGTAGGGGTAGGATTGTAATGTGAGGGAGGCAGTGAATCCCTTCCTCTACAGCTACCATAACAAGTGACATAATAGGATGCCAAGCAGCCTTAATTGCTGTTGCTTAATCATCTGTCTTGGATAAATTAGCTAATCACCTAAGTATTACCAAGAGAATTTGAGCACTGTATTCAAAGCAGGAGTTCAAAATGTATTATACTTCATACTGTTTAGAAGTTTGGAGATGTGTTGTTGTTGTCTGAATTAAGAACCAACTAATTGAGTAGTCTACAGAAAAAAACTAGATTAAACTGTTCAAAAGATGTAAACTTTCAACTTTTTTTTTTTTAAAAAAGGGACAATTTTTCATAAATTATGAAATTATCCTCTCAAATTCAGATTATTATTATTATTTTGGAAAAGGTATCCCTTGCTTCCAAAAGGGCGATTACACATACATAATGAACATTAACCACTTATGGTTAGAAACAGTACAATTTACACTGTTGCAGTGACAGGAGTAACATGAATTTTCTAACTATTTAACTGGCCCCAGAAAATTAGCTTGGCTAAACCATTTCCTGGTCCCATATGTGTATTGTAACCCAAGCTATTAGGGGTTCAGCATTTTTCATGTCTGATGTCAGTCATTGCACTGGTTGGCAGCAACTGAGGCCATCTGTAATAGCCTCAAAGGGAGGGACAACCCTCTCCACTCTAAAAAATAAACACCTGGGAGATGACAACATTTATTTGGTAAAAGTTATGTTTTGATTGGCTTTCCAACTTTCAGCTTTTCATTTCATTAATTTTAGCTTAGACTGCTTGGGATATAATTTGGTTGACTAGCACACTTTATGTGCTCTGCTCTTATGGCAGAGGCCATCTTTCTAGGGCAAGGATGGGAGCCATGTAGTCCTCCAGAGTCAAATCCAAGAATCCCTGACAATATAGCAAGTGATGGTGAATGCTTAGCAATATCTGCATGGCCACCCAGTTCCCACCAAAGTGGGGATGGAAAGTATATTTAAAAAATGGTGAAAAAAAATGTTTCTTGAATATTGAGAGATCTTGACAAGGAGAAACCTGCACTGATAAGAGTCATCACAGTTAAAATTCACCCCCTATCTATCTATCTATCTATCTATCTATCTATCTATCTATCTATCTATCTATCTATCGCAGAGAAAGTGTTGTTTGCTGTTTGCAATCTGAAATAATTTTTTGTCCTGGGTTATTGTAATTGAACACATTACTAAAACAAGAACACATGCCAAACACATTCGCTTGGTTCTTTAATTGGTTTTATTGGATCCAAATAATAAATAAATAAACAAACAACAATTTGTTATTTGTTCATTTATAATAATGTGTTCAATACCAGTAAAACATTACAGGAATATTTATTTGTTTATTTATTTATGGGTCATGCATTAGATCCATAGTCATATTTGAAGTATATCAATTGAATCACTTGTGGAATGGTGAGTCATCATATAAGTAAACTCAACTGATTTGATAAGCCTACTCTAGTCAGGCCTAACAATAGGTTTTACACCAAATGTGTGGTTAATTCTATAGGCCAGCAATTGAGAATTGTCTTCAACAATTTATAACTGGTTGTCAGTTATTCACTAACAGAGGATGCAATTCTTCTACAATGACTTCTGAGCTCAGTTCTCTAGTACTGAGCTGTCATAGCAAACTACTAGTCCTGATAGTACAGTTGATGGTGCACATAATAGTGTGCAGAGTCAGATCTGCAGCAAAATCCCCAATGGGATGAGAAGCAACTTAAGGGCTGGCAGGTGGAAGCAGTGCTGGATGAAATATTTTCATAGATAGAACTTCCAGTCTTCTGGAGAAAGGCAGATTTTTTTTTTAAAAAAAGCTGGTTTTTGATGGAAACACGGGAAGGAGCTTCCTTTTCTGCCCACTCACCCTGCCTTTTAAATTGTCCCTACACTAGGGTTGTCCTGAGACATGGTGGTGCTTGAGGCAGAAGAGGAAGAGTGCTCCCAGCCACTCAAGTCAAAATGTACATTATGCAAAACCAACTAAATTATTTTTGGAAAAATGAGCGGGTGGGGGGGGGGAAATCTGATGAGCACTTTTCTGTATCCCCAACAGTAAAAATATAACAATAACACTTTACAAAGCTAATACTTGGCTGTCAAGTCAGGATATCCAAAATATGATGCCTGCAAAAGCTGCCTCACTCTGCAGATTGATGGAGCCAGACCAAGGGCTATAGTTATCTCTCTGTGTGTGTGTGTATGCATTGCCTTCTCCCAATAAGAATTCTGCCTTTCTGAGTATTAATCCAATTAACAGTTTCATTAATGACCATTTAAATGTTCGCAATGCTAAACTAAAGGTATTATTCATAATCAATGAGAGCTTCATTTTTTTTGCTTATAAAATATGATTGAAAGAGAAGAGAAACCAAGAGTTTATTTTTCAGCTCACCTAGCACAATGGTTACTTTTTCTTATAAGATACACCCACACCCTTCTCAAGAAAAGCATTGATCATTGCGATGTTACAGCAGGGTCATAAGAACAATGTTCAAAGTGGTCCCTAGCCACTTGTACTGTTAGCTTGACTTAACTTGTGATCAGAACATATTTTTTACTTAGTGATATGTTGTTTAAGGGTCAAATTCCTGGGTTTCCAGGAGCAATGAAATCCATGACATGCTATGCTGCAACAAAGGGAATGTTTCCTCCAGTGTGGAAAAGGAGGAGTTAATGTATTTGCATAGGGTGGGAAGAGGAAAAAAGTTAGATGTTTCATCAATAAAACAAAAGCTGCATTCTTAAAAGCATGGACTTATAAGTCCCACTGCTTCCTATGACAGCAGTCATTTTATAATTTTTGTTTGCTGTTGTAAATTCACACAGTGATAACTGCTGCGTATATGCACAGTGCATTCAAGAGTGTGTGCATGCGCGCATGTACACACACACACACACACACACACACATAAAATCAAAATTAAGACGGATTTAAATAGGACATACACAGGTAAATTGTTATAAGAATGCAGCATAAATAAGGTTCCAACACTATTCATGAACAAACTCTTTTGATTGCTGTGAACTATATACTGCAATCCTATATATACTTTGTTGTTGTTGTGGAATAAGATTGCTGTAAATATGCATAGATAATTATAGTATTAATTATTGTTTCCATTTTATTTAAATAAAGCCAATGAAAATGAGTCATTTCACTCCAGTTGAGATAGAGAAAGTGTTCACCTACTTTAAATTTAAAATTTATGAATTAATCCTACCTGTATGCATGTACTTCCAATAGGCATAAATAACAATGCTAAATTAACTGTTGCATTCATGTTTCAGATTGTTAGGATAAAGTTTAAAACTGATTTAATAAAATAAGTTTCACCCCAAAAAATCCTGAGGGTGACCTTCGATTTGGATGGCTGCCTTAGATGGTAATTCTAGCAATTGATTTTAAGCTAAACAGCATGGAAGTCAGCAGAACTTATGACAACTAGTTGTGCCTAGGAACAGGAAAACCAACTGCATTAGGGATTTACCACTTTTATTCTCATATGGTTTTTTTTATAAAACTTTTTTGCCTTGACATTATGATTCCAGGATTGCATAATTTAAAAGAAAGATTTGCTAAATCCAGAAAAATGTGCACAAATAATGGGTTTATTAATAACAATGCACTAATAGCATTTAAGAAAACATGTGGGATAAATGCCCTGTATCAAAGATGGTTAATTGGTGGCATATGTGCAGAATCTGGACAATTAAATTGATTTGCTAGAATTACTAAGCAATGCAGTCACTCATATCAAACGTCCATCTCAAACTACCAAATCTTAATACAGTTGTGGGGAAATGTTTGATCCACATTGTCATATGTAAGGCACAGAAGGATTTTTTTAAAGTGAGAAAACATAGTTACAGTATACAAGATAAATGCTTAGAAAACATCCAGTGCTGGGAATAATTAAAGCAATTTTCCCTAAAAGGGAATGTAAAGTATGCCTCTCCTTTCAGATCATGAAAAAAATAACCTGCCTTTTAAACTTATGTACGAGGCAAGTTGTTTCTGAAAAATGAAGCAAGAAACCATATTTGTGACTATTTTGGTTTAAAATATTTAAATGTCATAGTACAAAAGAGACATTTAAAAGTGTGTATGTGCATGCGCATCATTGCTTAGGGTCTTTCTGATCTGAAGTACACAATACAAAGCAAATGAGGCCAATAATATTAAAATAAGTTTCTCATCTGTGTGGATTTTCTATAATACTCTAGGTTAACATCACAAGTCTGCTACCTCCCTGACCTTACTAAATCCTTTGTAAACAGCATGGGGGTGGGGAGGGGAAATGAGCCTCATCTATGTGAAAATTTCAACCCTACTGAATTGTTTCCTGCTTTGCAAAATCATGAATTTTATATAAAAATACTTTAAGGGGATTGCAATAATTTTATGTAAACCACAGTAGCAGCAACAACAAACCGCTGTGTCTATATGAAACAGGATTTTGATTATTATCAGACCTACTTCCTTTTAGGCTCTGTCATTAGGCTCCAGTAAAAATGTTGCTGATAAAAATCAAGTTTATTTCCCATCCCACTGCACCTAATAGCTAATGAATTTTCTTTGCCATTAACTGTTGTTGCATTTCACCAAGTTACTATTCCACCAGGCATCTGTGAAGACATGTTTGAAGGTTTCTTTAGGATTGTTCTGTGAAGTCAGGCAGATTGTGCTCTGCAAGATATTACAATAACAATGCAGCAATCTGCAGCTTGCCCAGGATCCAATTCCAGAGCTATGGGAAGCAACTCCAAAAAGCTCCCCTTACTCATTCCTGAAGTGGCACCATGGGGACATCAGGGTAGGCTTTGATCACTTTGGTCATCTAAGGAAAGAGGCTAATGCAGACTTTTGGCAGGGGGTGGGTGGGGTAGCCACAGCCTTCAAAGCCAACCTTCATGGGTTATAACAAACGTTCTGGGTAGATTATCTCTTGCATTATTTAGATGAAGTTGAGCCAGAAAAAAAACCTCTCCTTCAATATTAAAGCTACAAGAACAATATTTTGTGAGCCAAGTGAATTTTAGTCAGAAAAAGGTTGCTAATTAGAATGTCCAATCTAAGTTTCATAAAATAGCAACACTGTATGTACAAAAATGAATTAGGTGAAAAATATTTGTGAAAACTAAAATTCAGTCCTATGCAACATTTTCTCACATCTAAATACTGTATATACTCATGTATACGTCTAGAAATGTTAATAAAAAAACTGGGTCAACAATTTAAGTACTGTATATTAACTCTTACCAGAAAAGGAACCATTCTGTTCTCTGAGTAAAGTGGTGAAAAACAAGAGCTTAGTCCATCCTAGGAACACCTAAAAGAAGCACTAACTCCCTCTACTCTCTCCATCATGGGACCACTTCTAGCAGTTTTGAATACTTGGGTGGGAAAATAGCAGCTTTCTTTGGTATTATTTTACTCCATCCTTTACATCCTTTGTTACATGCCCCTAGGTTTTAAACTTGACTTATATAAAAAATTCATAAATTTGACCCCCAAACTTTCATGAGGTCAACTTATGGTCATCTATATACAGTATTCTTGAGACCAAATTGCTACTGCCATGGCCTCAAGAGGGAGAGAAGAAGAGGAATGCACAGTTCCTCCATGTCTAGCCCTAGAGGCCAATGAAGCCTCCCGTCTATCTTAATTGCTACCATTCTGGCCTTGGTGGGAGAGAAAAAGAGGCAGTCAGAGTTCCACCATGTCTAGACCCAGAAGCAGATGAAAGGGCCTCCCTCCATTCCAACTACCACTGTCCTGGCCACGGAGGGAGAGAAGAATCTACAGCATCTTCTGGTCTGCATCTCCTTCCCCACTGCCATTCCCTTCTCCTTTTGTGTCATGTTTTTTAGTTTGTAAGCCTGAAGGAATGTCAAATAAATAAATAAATAAATAAATGGGGAATGTCAAATAAACAATATATAAACTGCTCTGATAGCATTTCTAAAGAGCAGGATATAAAATAAATAAATAAATAAATAAAATGTGCAGCCTAATCCTATATTTATTTACTTGGAGGCAAGTTTCACTGAGTTCAGTGGGAGTCCTTGCCCAGGCACATTATCTCTGTAAACATGTGTCAGAACCTTTGGGTCCAAGTAATACTTTCTTGTCGGTGTTCTTGAAAGTGTTGTGAACAATCATGCTCAAGAAATGAGACACTAAAGAATCCTGTTGGTTAGTTCCAATCAGAGTAGCACTGTTGGATCAATTGTTACACAGCAAGTCAACATCTAAATCTAATTAATTCAATAACTATTGAAGTCAGACTAACAATAGGATTTAGGCCTAAAATACCTGTGTAGGACTACCTAAGACATGCATGTATCATCAAAAATCTCTTGAAAAGAAAAAGTCTTATAGTA
>CM034710.1:58317162-58332960 GCA_020142125.1 Phrynosoma platyrhinos
TAAACTGGGCTCTACAGGCTAATAGTTACTCCAGCTCAGACATCAGAACAGCTGCCAAACCCAGAAAAAACTACAGGAGTGAAGAAAAACAACTACTCAGAGGTGATGTATCATACATCAAAGGAGACAGAAAAGGGAAACTGGTGAGGGAACACAACCTCCAAGGGGCTCTGCAGATGGTGCAAAGCACCGTCTTGGAGCCAGGGAAGGAGAGGGGCAGCTGACCACTGGCCACCCCAACCCCTTCCTGAGGACGCCATCAGAACACACATTGTTGCACATGGTGAGGGCGGTGTTGCACATGGTGAGGCTGAGCTGGAACGAGTACGGAAGAGGCCCGCAGCACCTCTTCCAGCACTCCTTCTGCCCACTCTGGAAGGAGTGACATTTTAGCGCTCCTTCTAGGGCTGGCAGAAGGGTGTATTGGGGCCACTGCATGTGTTAGCAGCGGCCCCAATACTCCGCTTCTCGGGGCGGCCCATGGCAGCCCATCTGCTCTCCCCTCAAGTGGTCTGCAGACTGACCAAGAAAATCAGCAAAGGATAGGAGAGACCCTCTCACAACTGCAGGAGTTTACCGCATACCATGCAGCTGTGGACAAGTCTACATAGGGACCACCAAACATAGTATTCAAATGCAAATCAAGGATCACAAAAGACACTGTAGACCAGGCCAGCCAGAAAAATCAGCAGTAGCAGAACGTGCTATAAACCAACCTGTGCATAAAATGCTATTTGAAAACACTGAAATTCTGGATCATGCCAACAACTATCAGATCAGAATGTACAGGGAAGCCATTGAAATCAGCAAATGCCAGACAACGTCAACAGGAAGAAACCCTGAAAGTAAACAAAGTTTGGCTACCAGTCCTGAAAGTCATAAAAATAAAGACTCAGCACATGTAAATGAACTTCACCCAGAGTCAGAGGGTTTTCCAGTAGACTATGGACTAATTATTAAATAGACACAAATCCTCATCGCATATCCTCCCACCCTGAGGCCTTGCCATTCACAAACAGACCAACACACAGATTAACATGTAAATCACTTCCTTGCAACCAAGAGTCACAAAGTATGTATACCCCACACACTTCCTTGCCACCATTTTAAGAAGATGCCAGCCACAGATGAAGGTGAAACATCAAGAATTTATAGTCCCCAAACCCCACAATAAACAATGAGCCACATAGACCAGAAAACCCACAAAAAACAATGAACGAGCATAGTTTGATTCAAATATTCTGCCATGGACTACCCGTTTGATAGTCCTTTTTGGCTGGACTGCTTTAGGTTCTGTCTATCAAAGGAAGAAAAGGATTATACAGCTGATAATTTTTGCTACTAAATCAACTCTATGAAGATATCCGAATTCTTTTTGAGGAAGAAAAGGCTAATAGTGGGATTTGTGCATTTCATAAATTGATGATAGGACCAGAATTTTTGCCACTGTCAATATTACAATCTGCTTACCTACCCTCTGGCACAGTATGACAATATTTACAATTATAATATTTTTTGGGTTCCATACATGCACCATAATCTATGGTACCCATATAAAGGTCATCATTTTGGTTCATTGGAAGCACTAATTGGATCCTCAGAGAAAATGAGACCAACCAGAGTTGGTATTTGTTGACATGTATGTACTTTTAAATTATATTCCCACAACTTGGAATTTAACTGATGATCAAAGGATTGAATCCTGAATGCTCTTACTGTTTCTGACACATATTTCAAGGTTGGAAACCACACCATTCATTAACTGATGGTCAGAAGACCATATTTCTTTAGCCACACACAAATATATACTCTATAGATGTTGACATATGGCCAGCCTACATTAATGCTTTGCTCTTGTTCACAACCTATATAGTCCTCTCCCTGTTTTAGTTTTCTCCTCCTTTTCTTTGCATTTATATTTTAAAAATCCAATAGATAAATAAATAGACGTAGATATGCATAAACAGCTGTTGAAGATGTGCTATCTCTCCCACCCCCTATTCTTCTACCCTTTACTTCAATAAAAGCTGCCTCAGCCCAAGCATGCCAGAAGGATTGAGAGTTGTCTGTCTTTTCAGATCAAGGAATAGATTCAGATTCATTGCCTCAGGATATGTTGTCAAGACGGTGTTCTTGCCTTATTCCTATATTGCTGACTTTTCAGATTTCACAGGAATAGTACTGTTCTTGTATTTTCTTTTTAGCTGTTAACACCTAAATTGCTAGCTGCAGGTGTCAGGGCCCCTCTTGCAAATCTGTGCTTGCATGGTACGGATAACCTTACAAAGGCAAGAATTAAAAAAGTCATGGAGTTTGGCTTGCTTTTACATATTGCAAGTTTCCTTGCACAATGTTTTGATGAATGTGTGTCTTTCTCTTCATATCTTTGTCTAAAGTTCTGGTTCATGTTCTGTTATCTGTAGTCTTCTCTCTGGATTCCTCATCCCTGGTCACTACTCAATCTTCCTATTGACAGCACAAACTCTGTTGCCCAAACCACTCTCAGAGAGTATGATACCATTCCTTAAATCTCTATATGGGCTTCTTGTTCATTCCCATGATCACCCAAAGTCCTTGCCAACAACAACAAATAGAAGAACAAGAACAACTTCTCCCCCTCCTCCTCCCCAACCCAATCAGTTTCTAAAAGCGTGATGGTATCCAATATCCATGAACACACCTTCTGTTTCTTGGACCTCATATGTCTGCTTCTTATTTTTCCTCCTCCAGGTATATCACCCTGAACCACATAAAAAGGTGGTGAAATGATTGTGTTCACTCTTTGTCTCCTAAACCTTTTTCTGCCACATATTCCTTGGACATCTATGTGCTCTTCCCCATTGTCTTTTTGATCCATTCATTTAGAAATATATAAGCTGCTTTTAAACTAGAGTCCTCAAAGGAGTTTACACTGCACCAAACACAATGGCATAGTATAAAATTGCTTGTAATGTTATATATACAGATGTCCCTCTGTTTTCGCGGACTTGAAGTCCACAACCCTCACTTATCTGCAAGGGGTGAACGGAGGGGCATAAATGGGGTGTGTGCCTGTGGAGCATGCCCACTTGCCCCCGTGCACACGCACCTCCATTCCAGCCAATAGGACTTGAATATTTGCATTTTTCCTTTTTCACAGAGGGAGGGGTCTGGAATGGATCCCCCGTGAAAAAGGAGGGGTGACTGTAGTTATAAAGATCTGCTGCATATGGATCCAGGCTAGTACTTAATCTCTTAGCATTGTGCATTGCATGCTTTAGTAGTTCTCCCAAGATCTTGATCTGCATATCCTGGATTGGTCTACCTAACCTTCTTGGTCTACCTAACCTTGATGCATATATACGTCTGTCCTTGGCTTCCACTCCACCAAATGCATCTGAGGAAGTAGACTTTAGTCTATGAAAGCTCATGCTGCCAACTTCTTTCTTTCAGTTAACTTCAAAGGTGTAACAAGATCTCTTTACATATTTGATGCATAATGTTCTGGAAATTCAGACATGTGCAGGAGTAGATATCGCTACCCAATGCCCATTACATTAACTCACATGAATCCATATAATCTGAAAATGTTTGTACCCAATTATATTAACATGTATCCTATTTCAGTAAAGCTCATTGTTGACTTTGGCTGCTATCCAACACTAAACTGGTACAATGAAAATCCCAGAACTGAATGTTTCTGCTCCATCCATCTCTTGGCAGCCCCAGGGCCTCCCAGATGCTCCACAATGAAGGACCCTCTTGAGTGGTGTTGGTTGCTCTATTCTTCTGATAGAGAAGAAGAATCCTCCAAACTTCAGCAGAGGAACCTTTGTTTTACTTCCTTACTCTTCTGCTAAGATTCTGCCAAAATGCAGATTAATTTCCTAACCCAGTGGTGGCTCCCTTTACAATTTCTCTAATTTAAAAAATGACTGCCATTCATGATTGCAAGCAAATATAACATTGCAAATAAATTGGCAGTGGGTGTACCAACCTATCAGGATTCCGAGGAGGTCACCCTCCCTCCTAGATCATTGATACATGTTAGTCCTCTCTCTGAGCATATCCCACTTATCCTTATCATAAACACTTTTCTAGTGAAATTAAACAATTAATAGTTGCTGAGCACTCAAAATTTGCCCCTCAGTCAGTTGGCTCTTTCTGTCTCATGGCAGGACTGGTCCTGAATCTCATTTATTCCAAATGTGTCTTGTTCTGTTACATGATCTCACCTTATGTATTGTGCCATAATTTGCACAGTGAATACCAGCCAGGATGAATGAATATATGAAAAAGATGGATTTGAAAAGATGGGTTGAACAGGAAGCTGAAGAGTTGGCAGTTAGTTTCAGAAGATGATTTTTTTTTTGAAAAAGAAGAACAACAACCCCTTTTTTGTACTTCTTAATTTCTCCCTGCATGGAGGTAACTAAGCGTTTCTTCATTCAGGGGCTTGAAGAGGCTGCAGAAAGAGAACTTGTCTGAACAGCCCTGTGGTGCATAAAGATAAAAAGAAGTGGAAAGGGGGATTAAAGAGGCACATCACAACGTGGTGGAAAGCCAACTAAGAGCTTAAACAAGATACCACAGGAAATATGTGCAGCAGGAAATCCTAAGGAAACAGTTTATTTCAGCACTTGGTGTCAGGCTTCAATGAAAGAAACAGTGGAAGGGGGCACTAATAAGTCCCAGTACAATGAGACTGGGAGACTACTGAACTAAGTACTGCTTTACAAAAGAAGCAGGATGGGGGAGGAAAAATCATGATGACATGGAGAATGCACATAAAAGCAAAATGCTGTGCCACCAGAGGGGCATACAAAAGTCACTCGATTTTCTGGATTTCAAAAGCTAAAGTACATGGGTTGGGGGGAGGAGATATGTGCAAGCACTCTATAATCCATCATGTCCATTGTGCTCTATCTGAATACACTAACCTCATGTGTGTGTATGCTGGTTAAGCCCTGGCTTTTCTCCTAAGAAGGCAACATTCTTGGATGACTTGAGAATTGTATTTCTTGGAATGCAGACAGTTGATGAGTTCAGTCAAGCAATCTGTATTGTAATGCAAGAAGGGATTTTGTAAGGGCAGAGATGACACCTCTTGCAGCAACTGGAGGAGTTCAGTTTAATTTCATGGAGGGCAGGGCAGGTAGTGGCCCCTGGTTGCAAATAGCTGACCTGTTCAGATGGGGTGTGATTGCTGTAATAGGTGAACAAGTGAAGTAGAAACAGGATCAGTTTGCAAAAGAGATCTATGGCCCTCTCACACTACATACTCATAGCACAATGATTGTGCTATGAAATACACAATGAAACGAATGAAACAGCAAAATGCAGGCCTATGAATAACATCTTCAATGTGAAGTTGTAGGCTTTCATGGATGGCATCCATAGTTTTTTTTGTGGGTTTTTCGGGCCATGTTCTAGAAGAGTTTCTTTCTGACTTTTTGCTAGCATCTGTGGCTGGCATCTTCAAAGAAAGAAGATGCCAGCCACAGATGCTGCAAAAACGCCAGAAAGAAACTCTTCCAGAACATGGCCACACACCCTGAAAAACCAACAAAATACTAATAACATCTTCAGTCCCCCCCCCCTCCTGTTTGGTTTGTTACACTGATGAAGAAGCCAGTGAAGCTTCAAAAGCTTGCAACATGTATATTGAGAACTTTGGCTGGCCCAATAAATGTATCAGGGTTTGGTGGGTTTTTGTTGTCACTGGAATAGCACAATGAGTTCACTTTAACTGCCATGACAACATGGCAGTTAATAATATTGAATCCCGGGGTTTGTAGTTTAGTGAGACACTGGAGAAGCTCTCTGGATGAGAATCTCAACTGCAAAACACAGAATTCCATAGGATGTTGCCATGGCAGTTAAAGTGGAATCTTAGTATCATAAATGTATAAACTTGCGGAAGGGCCTCTGCCTTTGTGTATATAATGCATGAAGAGTCATGATTACTTGGAAAAGCTCTATGCAACTACAATGAAGCAAGTGCAAGCTCAATTTAAACATGCATGATTACCTTTCCCTCTTTTCCTTGCTGCATTGATATAACATCTGATGGGGAAATAGCAGAAAGAACATGGGTCTAGGGCTGGGTCTGCATGGGCCAGAATACATTGGGAGTAGTCCAATGTGTTCTATAATAATAATAAAGTTTATTTTTATCCTGACCCTCTGCAGTGCAATCGGGGCAGCTTACAACAGTTAAAAACACCAATACATATATCAATTCCCTAACCCACCCTCCCCTTAAAACAATATTAAACCAGTAGAATACCAGTAAAATATAGAATAATAATAAAAAAGGGACATGGAACAATTAAAGCAGCAGCTTAATATAAACAGTGACAGCTCAGGGGAGCAAGTTAGCCAAAATCTGTGTGCCGGGATAATTATTCAGGGAAGGCTTTTTTGAAGCTGTCAAGAGTGGTAATAAGACAGATCTTATCTGGCAGGCCATTCCATAATCTGGGAGCTGAGACAGAGAAAGCCCTCTGGGAGCTCACCGACAGCCTAGTTTTTATAGGCTGTAACAGATTCCTCCCAGAGGACTGGAGTGCATGGGGAGGATCGTATGGGAGGAGGCAGTCCCGGAGATAAGTTGGACCCAAACCATGTAGGGCTTTAAAGGTCATAACCAACACCTTGTACTGTGCCCGGAAACTAATAGGCAGCCAGTGGAGAGTTTTTAGCACAGGTGTTATATGCTCTCTTCTGGAAACACCAGTGACCAACGTGGCTGCCATATTCTGAACTAATTGAAGTTTCCAGGTCAAGCACAAGGGTAGCCCAATGTAGAGCACATCATAGAAATTGAGATGGGAGGTTACCAGCGCATGTACTATAGTTTCAAGATCCCTAGTTTCCAGGAAAGGGTGCAGCTGGTGTATCAGCTGAAGCTGATAATAGGAACTCCTGACCGTTGCATTTACCTGATTGGACATCTCAAGTGATGGATCTAGGAGCACCCCCAGATTGCAAACACAGTCCTTGGAGGAGAGTGTGACTCCATCCAGGACTGGAAGTTGTATTCCCAGACCTGGTTTCAGGCCCATGACTGTTAGTACCTTCGTTTTGTCTGGATTTAGTCTCAATCTGTTTTTTCTCATCCAGTCCATTACTACCTTCAGACAGTCATTGAGAGGAGAGACACCATCTGAAGTCAAAGCTCCATACTTCCATGGAGAAGTATATCTGGGTGTCATCAGCATACTGATGACACCACGCTCCATGCCTCCAAATGATCTCTCCCAGCAGCTTCATATAAATGTTAAATGGCATCAGGGACAGGATGGTGCCCTGAGGGATGCCACAATTAAGCTTTATTCTGGTAGAGCAACTGTCCTCGAGCCTCACCCTCTGGGACCTGCCCAAGAGGAAGGAACAGAATCACTGCAAAGCAGTGCCCCCAATTCCTAACCCTCTCAAGGGGTCCAAAAGGATGGAATGATCTATCGTATCAAAGGCCGGTGAGAGGTCCAAGAGCACCAACAGGGTCACACTACCCCTGTCAATACCCAAGCGGAGGTCATCAGCCAGAGCAACCATGGCGGTCTCAACTCCATATCCTGTCCTAAAGCCGGTTTGAAATGAATCTAGATAATCAGTTTCATCCAAGACAGCTTGGAGTGGGGAAGCAACCACCCTCTTGATTACCTTGCTTAAAAAAGGCAACAGGGAGACTCGTCTGTAATTATTCCTGTCCAGAGGGTCCAGGGAAGGCTTTTTCAGGAGCGGCTTAACCACTGCTTCCTTTAGACAAGATGGAACAAAGCCTTCCCTAAAGGACGCATTGATAATATATCTAAGGCCCTCAATGTGTCACCCCCCCTGGATGACCAGCCATGATGGACAAGGATCGAGAGGGTAGGTTGTCTTCCTCACTGTACCAAAGAGCTTGTCCACATCATTGGTACTCACAGATTGACGCCTCATCTATACATTCTGTCATAATACTGGCATCTAAGTTAGCTCTTATCCGAGAGATTTTATCTGCAAAGTAGTTGTTAAATGAATCACAGCAGCCTGATATTGGGTTAAGTAGAGGGTTCTGCACAAGAGAAACCTGCATCAGTTCCCTCACCACCTTAAACAGTTCTACTGGATGGGACTCTGCAAATGCAATACGTGCAGAGGAGAAAGATTTCTGCACTGCACGTATTGTCTCTCGATAGGAATCAAGAAAAATCCTATGACGAGTCTTGTCGGATAAGAGTCGAGTCTTCCGCCAGATGCGCTCTAGTCATTGTCCAGCCTGCTTCATCTTCCTAAGCTCCTCTGTATACCAGAGCTTATGGTTAGGAGCAGGCTAGAAAGGATGTTGGGAGCAATTGTGTTGATAGCCTTGGTAAGATCGGTGTTCCAGGTATTAACCAAAGCTTCGACAGAATCACCAGCATTACCAACCATTAAACCCTCCAAGGCAGGGGTAGGCAACCTTTCTCCTTTAAAGGCCGAGGGACTTCAGCTCCCAGAATCCCAGGAGCTATTGGCCAACATGGGACTATTGGCCAACGTGGCTGAGGCTTCTGGGAGCTGAAGTCTCTCTGCCCTTAAAGGGGAAAGGTTGCCTACCCCTGCTCTAAGGCTTTCTGGAATCCAATTGGTTCTATTAGCCTTTGAGGACAGACCATTGTAATAGGTCCACCACCCCCGGGGGGCAGATAGTGACTCTTAGCTCAGCCTTAACCAGGAAATGATCCGTCCATGACAATGTGAAGGTTTTAGTAACCTCCGCCCATGGATATTCCTGTTCTGTACTAAAGATCACATTGAGGGTATGACCTGCACAATGAGTAGGCCTGACAACCAATTGGGATAGGTGCATGTTTGTCATGGATTCCATGAACTCCCGAGCTGTGCCAGTTAGATTTGGTAAGCTGGTCTCGAGTGGGATGTTGAAGTTGCCCAGAACTAAAAGTTTGGGCAACTCCAACAGCAACTCTGAGACCAGCTGTGTCAGCTTGGTTAGGGAGTCTGTTAGACAATGGGATGGCCGGTATATGATGATGATGATGATGATGATGAATGTGTTCTGCCCTCAAAGTTGGTCCAAAATCTTCCCATTACCTTGTGATGCCAAGCAGCTGTTCGTATGCATGTCCCACTGTGCCATCCAGCACAGCCAATGCCACAGTGGGTTGCTTTCTCTGCTAAGAAAGAATGAAGGACCCAGCATCAATCTCAGAGCAAGCAATTTGCATCTGCAGCCCTGGCACTGTCCAGAAGAATGGGATGTATTGTAAACAGCTGCCTGCTGTTGTAATGGAGGGCTCTAAATCTTCCCAGAAGATCTGAAGACAAAAGTGATTTTTTTTTAAAAAAAAATGAAGGTAACTAGAGTGTCCAGGAGAATGAAGGGAATGGGAAAATGCCAAAGGGAGACATTTGAAATGTGAACAAATGGTATGTAAGAGAATGGGTAGAGAGGAGAATTAGCCAGGCAGGGGTAACCATGGCTGTTAAAGCAGACTCTATTGTGTACTGTGAAAGGACCCCAGTGTTTCTGTACTTATATGTGTATTATACTGTTATACAGAATATGGGTTTGGTATTGTTTTTGTTATAATTGCCTTTGAACCATGAGAAAAATAAACATTTGTTTTCAAAATGTTTTTGAACAGTTTGCTGGGGTTTTCAGTTTATGTTGCACAAATCATCTCATATATAACTGATTCCTGCAGATCCTACCTTATACTCATAAAACCCCCATACCAAGATCCCCTTCATACTGCACAACTGCACTTTAAATCCACTTTAACTGCCAGAGGTCCATCATATTGAAACTGTGGAGCTTGCAGTTAGGGAGGAGTGTTTAAAATTCTGTGCCAAAAACCTCCAGTGCCTCACCAAAGTACAAACCCCAGGATCCCACAGGATGTAGCCATGGTATTTAAGATAGAATTATAGTAGTGTGTGTTGTGCTGTTTGAAATGGCCCCTGGTCTTTGACAGCAGTGGCCTTTTTAGTGGAGGGCCAGATTTATTCTAGGGGCTACTAGGCCCCACATCTCTCATCAGAATATGGAAGTCTGCATTCTCTCCTTGACATCTTGATGCTGACCCAATCATTTTATTCTTAAAGGCCTCCATATCTTGTGCATATTGGGTGGGCAGTGTTGTTGTGTCATCCCCAAGTTAAATTAAACTGTCAAATTAACCTTTTGTAAGCCACTCCGGGAGCCTTTGGCTGAAGGAGGGGGGGTATAAATACAATCCATCCATCCATCCATTTATCCACCCACCCACCCACCCATCCATCCAGCCATCAGTTGTTTTATGCCCAGGAGGGTCCTTTTTAAAAATGAGAAATGGCCAGAAGTCACTCCTGGTTTGTGCAGATTGGACCAGAGCCCCGAAACAGCTCTGAGGGCAAAGCGTACATAAATTGCCCTCATATTCAAGTTTCAGGGCACAAGGGGCTTATTTCAGTTATAAAACATTGGGACTATGGATTGTGGGTTTTGGAGGGATGCAAAAAAAGAGGAGGGATTGGCAGAATATTTTACATATTTTTTGCAGACCACACCTGGTTCCCACCATGTGAATAAATCTTAAAGGCAACTAGGAATATATGCTTTTTTTTTTTTTTAAACCTTTTAAATATGGCAGCTACATAAATAAGCAATGAGCAAATTCATGATCAAAATTACACATATGGACCTAGCCCCCAACATTCAGATAATTTAAATGTGAGAATATGTTGGATTACAACTCCAATAATTTATCCCTGTATTTAATTGATATCACGCCTTTCTCCCCAAATGGAGCCCAAGATGGCTAGCAGTGTAAATTAAAATTTTTTTAATCATCCCTGACCACTGGCCATACTGACTGATGCTGATGGAATCCAACAAATTCTGGGGAACCACAAACTTCTACTCCTGAAAGAAATTTTGGGGAATCTTGTGTTTGCTTGTGATCAGAATCATATGGCATTTGATTTGGATTTCAGGACCGAAGCACCCAAGACAGCAGCCTAGATCCAGCTTGTATATTGTTTGTTGGTGTGACAAGAACAAGAAATAGGTAGTTGTGCATGGCCTGAGCACAATCCACATCAATTAATCTGCAGGGTTGCATTTACACATAACAGCCATATGATCTCTCTCTCTCTCTCTCCCTCTGAGGAGGCTATTGCAGTGCTAATTAAACTGGCTTAACTGAGCTGGCTTAAAATTTAAAATAGTTCTTATCACAAGGATTTTGCTGCCAAAATTGCCGCCCAGGTTCATCTCTGCTCCCAGGGCTTTTTTTGAAGCTGGGAGTTTTCTGGCTTAAGGAAATGGCCGACAGAATGGCCCTGGGAGTGGGGATGGACCCGAGAGGGACTTTGGTGGCAAAATCCTTGTGATAAGATCAGAATGCCTCCTGTTTTAAATTTTAAGCCAGCTCAGGTAAACTGCTTTAATTAGTGCTGCAATAATCTCTCTCTCACACACACACACAAACATGCACTCACATGCACACACATCTAGCTGTGCACTAAACACACACTTAGCAGGGAAAGAGTTCATCCCATGTAGTTATGCCCAAACCCACAATTTGCATATTCTTATTTCTGTTGGTATTCTAATTATGTTTTGTCATTGAGGTGATGAAAATAGATCAAATAGGACCCATAAATTGAGAACAAGGATCAGCACAGTAAGGAATTTCCATTTGACAATGTGCCTCACATCTTATATTATTCCTACTTACACCTTTTAAACATGTCACTATACTAAAAGTTAGTCATATGGTGGCAGACTCCATTCACAGCCCTAGGAAGCAGCAAAGAGCACTTACTCTTTTTTTAATGGAAAATCCAGCTTTTAACAGAAATAATGTATAAATGTCGATGATGTGAGGCTTTTTGGACACTATCCAGAAAAATATTAGAAAAATAAATTACCAGAAACCATAGAAAATTCTCAGAACCACAGCAAAACAAAACAAAACATAGCATGAACTGAAAAGTTTCTTAAACATTTGTTTTCTTGGATTGCACAAAATTGCATTATTGTTTTTGGTAAAGAGTATTTTATTACATGTGGCATATTACAGTCAGTTCACACATTGAATGAAAGTCCTCTTCCAGCTGTTTGGAATTCAGAGAGAAAAATGGAGACTCTCACCAGTTTTTAGAGTAGCCAGCCAGTGCAAGAGGAAGCTGAGAGGCTGGCACTTTTGGAGAATTAAAAGGAATGGGAAGAAAAGCCACCATCACTAGCGTAACCTTCCTTAGTAGCTACAGTTGACTGTACAAAGCAGTATATTCCTGTTTGAAAAGGACACCGTTGCTTGAAACCACCTGGAAATCAGAGCTGATAAATTATATGATAAATCAGGGGTTTCCAATTTTTCTGGGCCAATAGGCTTGCTTGGGATTTTGAGAATGCTTTATGAGTTCTGCCACAAAATAACTGCCACTGTGGTCCCCATTCACAAAATGGTTGCTATTTGGTGGGCATGGCCAACCATGAGTGGCAGTCTATGAACTGAGCTGGGTGGCCTCTCACCCCAGAATGATGGACAGACAGGGGTTGCAGACTATCAGAAATAGTGCAAATTCAGTCCACTTTTAGGGTTAGGATTAGGGCTAGGGAATCATGGGAATTGTTTTTTTTCTGAGACATTGAGCTTTCTCTGTCAGAGAGCTCTAGTGCCACAATAAACTACAGTTCCCATGATTCCCTAACCCTAACCCTAAAAGTGGACTGAATTTGCACTTTTTCTGGCAGTCTGCAACCCCCCAGAGATACACACCTCTGTTCTTTCTATGGACATCATATGTGAATCATATAACATTCATTTTAAATTTCTTTGAATTTACAGTGCTCTCATGTTCAGGAATCTTCCAACATACAAACTGCTACCTATAATCCCAGCACACATGCTCTACTCACACCCAACTTCCCAGTATATAAATCCCAATTAATATTCTACTTTCCTTTCTAATGGATACCATGGTCCAATGTGGGGTGTGGTGTGACATGGCATGGCTGCAAGTTGAGGCTCAGTTGCTTTTTGGCTGTCCAAGACAAATTTGCCAGTGGCTGCATAAGGAAAAGTTTCAAGTGCTGAGGAGTTGTCTACACTTTACTTTCCAAAGTTAAAAGAAAAATTTCCTATTTATTATAGAAAATCCCATGTCCAAACCTGCTCCAGGTCTACAAGTAGACATTGGAACTACATACTTTTGTAATCTATTCTTGTTGCTGTGTGTCTTCAAATAATTTCTGACTTATGATGACCCTGAGATGAACATATCATGGGATTTTCTTGGGAAGATTTGTTCAGAAGGGATTTGCCTTTGCTTTTATCTGAAGCTGAGAGACTAGTGACTTATTTATTTTATTTGAAGCCCTGCTTTTTAGCCACAAAGGCTCTCAGAGCAACTTACAAATAGTCAATTAAATGGTTCCCTGCCCTCAGGCTTACAATTTAAAAATACATGACACAAAAGGAGAAGAGAATGGCAGTGGGGAAGGGATCAGGTCCAGCAGTTCTTCTCTCTCTTTGAGGCCTGGACCATGGCAGATGGACTGGAGGGAGGGCTCTCCTTTTTAATCTAGGCTAGGTCCAATGGAGATGGGCCTGCCTCTCTCCGTCTGAGGCCAGATGGTATCAGATGGATCTAGATGAACCCACCTAATGGATTCACATGGCTGAACCAGGATTCGAACCCTAATCTCCAGTCATAGTCTCAAACCACTACACCATGCTGGCTCTCGGCCTAATTACCAGATCCATTTCCAATGGATCCACTGGCTTAAATGAGACAATTAATACATTTAAGAATAGCCTAAGTAAATTTTTGGTACCATAAAGAACTAGACATACAAAATTATGTTAATACGATAGCTCACAACCACTCCTTTTTATCTCCCATAATCAGAAATCTCATTATGTAATTCCTGCACACACAATTTAAAGCAACATTTTTATTTCACCTGCCTGCCTGCCTCTTTATTATGTTCCAACCCTTCCTTCAAGGCATTCATGCACAAATTGGTGTACATGGTTGTCTTCTCTGACTTTCTTTCTTCCCTCTGTGAGATTTGTAGGTTTAGTAATCGGAGCACCTTTTGTTAGCTTCATTGGCCCCAGACATTCCTGAATGCAGGTAGCCTATCTACAGTGATCCTTGCTCTAGTAAACCCCAGGTTGAATGACTGTAATACATTATATGTGAACCAGCCATTTGAAGATGATTCAGAAACTTCAGTCACTTAGGATTAAGCGCAAGTCTCTTCTGCTGTAGAAATTTCCTTCTGCGTATAGAAATACTCTCCTGCTGGCAGAACTCTATACTGCCCACTTATCTCAGAGATCTATCAACAGAGCAGCCTGTTGGTAGTTCTCCTTTCTAATATCTACCCACATAAGATCCAAAAACTGGGCAGAGAAGCAGCAGGGTGGGATGAAAGAGGAACTATATGTTACACTTGCTTGAGACCTCCCCTAGCTGAAAGCTACAGCCACAATAGTGGCATAAAGTTAGGTCAGGTTTAAAGTAGTCCTAAATATCTTCAAATACCTCTAGGGTAGGGGTGGGTGGGTTTAGATTTAGCACAGTATCCACTGGCCTAGTGTAGTCTCAGCTGGCTTTCAACTGGTTAAGAACGCATTTTATGAATGTTAATAGAACCAATTAAACTATAAGATTTTTCTTTCTGAAGAGCAAAAGACTAACATCCCCAATCAAAAGAAACAGATGCAGATTCTCTCTATTTTTAAACACCATGACTGGAATTCACTATTGCAGTTACTGATGTAACCTAGAGTTATGCATCTGTTTCATCATATTCACAGTCCACATGCATTTGTGACTGTGGAAATTATCACACAGCTTAAAAAAGTGACTTACCTCTACTGAGTTGAAGTCTCATTTGGGCTGCAGCTGGGTTCTATCGCATGGATTTTGCCATGAAATCTGCCAGACAAGTTCAGCCAGGCTGCAGCCCAGGGCCCAGGCATGCTCAGCATACTGCTTTTCAAAGTCAGACAGCTCTTGACTTTGAAAAGTGGCTTGCTGAGCACTCCTGGGATCTGGGCTGCAGCCTGGCTGAACTTGGCCGGTGGATTCGGCAGCAAAATCCATGTGACAGAATCCAGCTGCAGCCCTAATGGGACTTCAACTCAGCAGAGGTAAGTCACTTTTTAAAGCTGTGTGATAATCTCCTGTGACACTACTGAGCCAATTGTAAAACTCCTCGTCTTGTTTAACTAGGCAGTAGCTGCTGCAAGCAACAAATATCTTTTCTCCTGTCCATTGGGGCACAGCATACTGATGTTTCCAACCTAATCCCTCATGCTATCTTTAGTGCAAGGGGGAATAGCAACAGAGTATTTCTTTGGAGTGTCACACCAGAGATCACTGGAGGGAGGGAGTGGAAACATCAGTATGCTGCACCCTGATCAATAAGAGAACATCAATAGGAGAACAGAGCTCCGCTGGCTGCTGCTTGGTAAGGCAAGATTTGGAGGAGTCAGGCCAGAAGATGTTACCCGGAAATCCTGCTGGGATAGAGGTGGGATTTAAAAGTCAAAACTGGGTGTTATTGCACTTACCTGTTCTCAGGCTGTATGCAGTCTGTAGCCATCCTGGGCAGCCTATCTGCAACCTGGACCTTTTTCAGGAATGAGAAAATCCCAGCTGCAGCAAAAGTCTGGGTTCCAGGTTTATAATGAAACAAAATGCATAATAGTTTTAAAAGACCATGGTCTCAAATAAAGATGGATTGTATGGTAATCTTGGGTTAACAGTCCATAGACTAACTAGGGACATTATCACACGTGGGCCAGAAAGTGATAATAAAGTGGA
>CM034710.1:58348118-58360743 GCA_020142125.1 Phrynosoma platyrhinos
AAAGAGGCCTGGGCTAAAGGGACGCGCTGTCCCTTTAACTCCGGCCTCACTCTCTTATGGGCTTGGGCTCCAAAGTGACCGCTTCGGCGACCACGCCCATAGAGCCGCGAGGCCGGCCCCGGCCTCCTTCCACGATACGTGTTTATACATAGGGCGAAAGCTGCATCATTCCGGCATCCTTCCGGCCGCGGAATTGTAATTCCTCAAGATGCCCGGAATTCAAAAGAACTGAAATGATGCCGTAAGGATGCAGGGATGATGCAGGGAAGGGCGGGGCTATGTGCGACGTCGTGTGAACACACGGAAAAAAGAACCGGAAGGGTGCAGGAATGATGCAGGATTCTTTCTGCTTTAGGGCCAGTGTGATAACGTCCAGTATTTCAGAGGAAGGAACTGGCAAAACCACCTCTGAGTATTCCTTGCCTAAGCAAACCCTGTGAAATTCATGAGATCACCATAAGTTAACAGGCGATTTGAAGGCTCTTATACACACAGCCAAGTTCCAGGAGAGAGGAGGGAAGGAAATAAATGAAAGAGTCAGAACTTGAGAAAGACAGCTTGGAGAGAATCAGAGAACAAGAAGAGGGGAGGAAATGGAGATGAGAGGAGGTGAGCACTTAGCAGCTGATTGATGAAGAAGAAACTGGGGAGGGAGTGATTTGGCTGTGTGGTAGACAAGGAGGCCTCATGGAAAAGAAAAAAGGGAAAACAGAAAGGAGCACAAGACCTGAACTGTACTGAGGCCTGGAAAATGGTAACACATCACACTAATATGGATGCTTTGTCTTGTTCTCTTCTAACATGTCTGAAACTGCAGCAAATCAAAACAGAATAGCAGGACAGTCGGGGCGAAGAAGTTGGAAATGCTGCCATACTTCAGCCTCTGATACTGAATTTTCCTGGAAAGTGACAGACTTGGGAAATTGCTCTTGGTTCAACATAGAACTTAAAACTTAGCCTATGGTGCAACAGGAATGTGGTGGTCATTCTAGCAACTTGGTGTTCTCATGATGTAGTTGGACTGCAACTTCCATCAGCCCCAGATGGCACAAACAGGCCGTGTATATTTATTAGTGAATCCCCCCGAAAAAAAGGTTATGAGTAATATAACAAGTAATGCAATGTGTTACTAAAAAATCTTTGCAATGTCACCAATAATTGATTATGTTTGATCTCTAACACTATAAATACTGTACTTACATGGGATTAAGGCTTGCAGAACACCATGCATGCTCAATAAGTGTGCATAAAATTGTTATATAGGACCAGTGGTCCACTAACATTCTCCCTGGGCCACCAGAGTGTAGTTAGAGAGGACAGAGCAAGAGGGAGTGTGCTAAACGGGGGTCTTGTTGTTCTTAGCTGCCCTTGAGTCAACCTCGACTCATGGTTACCCTGTAGATGAGATAGCTACAAGACCTTCTATCCTCAACCTCTGTGCTCAGGATCTCCATACTCAGTTTTCTGTCTTCCCTGATTCTGTGTAACCATCTGGTGTGTGGTCTTATTTTCTTTTTGCTGCCTTCCACCTTTTCAATCATTATTGTTTCCCCCCCCCCCCAATGATTCATTTCATCATGAAAATGTAGCCAAAATATGAAAGCCTTGATTTAGAAATCTTGGGGCATTGCTCCCAAATAAGAACTATGATTTTTCCCCCAGTCCTCAAATATCTAGCATTGCAGTAAGATCAATCTGAGTATTTAGAAATACAGCTTAGGCATACAAAGAAAGGAGGCACAAAAATTACCAAGGCAATGCAAAAACAGAAAATAGAGGAGTTCTAGAAGTGAATAGTTTTAAATCTCACACTTGAAAACTAGAAATCTGGGGATGAAAGAAAAATTGGGAGGTAAAACACTAATTTAGTTCCCCCCCCCCATAGTTACACCTCCTTGTGCTACACATTTTGGGACTGCACACATTTTGGTACCCATTTGGGGGCTCTTAAACACTGGTTTAGGAAACTTTTGCTAAATCCTCAAGTGCTGTAATGACTAGCCAGCTAGTTGGAGCCAGAAAATGCACTGTTAGTCGTCTTGTCACAATTTTTCTTCATCTCTTTCAGGCCTTGACAGCTAGAGTTGAAAACCAAGCAAATGGTTCATGTTGGTTGTTAGCTAATTACACCTCTTGCCCCCCCCATCCTCCTCCATCCTCTTGTTCATTGATGGATTCCAGAAGATTTATAACATACCTTTGCTTGGGGACTGAAGTTCAAATGGCGAAGGAAATGTAAGTCTGCCAAGCAATGGAATCCACCGCCTAACCCCAACAAAGCATTTTGTTTATAAATAGGAAGAGAATTTCCTAATAACAAGAGGCAGATGTGAAACATCTTGATTCACTTCAAATGTACTCTGCCTCACCCACAGAATGGGAAGTCCAGGAACTGGGGACAAGAACAGCTTTATGTTCTGAAGGGTCACATTGGAGTTGTATGTGCCTCTGTGTATGTCTGTATGTGTTGCAGAGCTGACTGCAAAACAATTTGAAGCAAACACCAAACTAGGACACTTGCATACATATTACAACATTTTCTGATTTTCTGGTTGTTTAATATATAAAGAATTCAGCATAATACAGCCAAATGAGAGCCATGAGGGTTTGTGAATACATTGATCATCATAACATATCTTCCAAATGATCATCTTCCCATTTGGCATGAGAGTACAGCAAAATGAGTTGATGATTACACTTTTTTTTTTGCATCAAAACTTTGATGTTTTGAATTTGTAGTTGCCCTTTGCAATTCTGCATGGCAGGTTTGGCTTTGGTGCACTGCTAAAATGATGGAAACAATACACAGAAGAGCTATATAAAAATGTGAAAGGATAAATAGCCCATGGGAAGAAGAAACATATGAAGATGAACCCCAAATGGAAAGTGAAGTGAAAACCACACTCAAAATAAATGGGAAGAATAAATCATTTGGAACAGAGGACATACCAATAGAAATACTACAATCCACATACAATACACAGAGGCAGAATCAAGTGCAGTACTAACTAAAATCTGCCAAAAATATGGGAAACAAAGCAGTGGCCCACAACTGGAAACAACCAATATACATTCCTACACACACAAAAGGAGACACAAAAGGACCATTGCACTAATCTCCCATGCTCAAACTTCTGCAGCAAAGATTCCTACCATATATGGAGAGAGAAATCCATATACCATGGAAATCTATGGAAATCCATGTTAAATCCATGGAAAAATCCACATACTTAAGGATACAATGGATGGCAAGAAAACAAACAAATGGGCTCTAGAACAGATCAAACCCAAACTCCCCCTGGAAACCAGGATTACTAAATTGAGGCTGTTGCACTTTGGTGACATCAAGAGAAATCATGAATCATTAGAAAAGACAAGGATGCTAGGAAAGATAGAGGTAGTAGAAAGAGAGGAAAACCACATGCCAGATGGTTGAACTCAGAGAGGCTATGGGCCTGGGCTTGCAAGACCTGAGCAGAGAGGTAGAAGACAAGTGAACTTGGAGATATCTCATCCACAGGGTGACCATGAGTCAAGGTCAACTTGAAGGCAGCAACAATATCCCAAGAAAGACATAGAAAGCCCCACTCCCTTGGCTAGGACTACCAATATCTGAAAGTCCAGGTCCTACCTGATACTTCAGGTTTGTAACACCAGACATTGCTTTTTGACTCCATTGGTTGATCTTAACAGAGATATCTCCAGATACTTTGGTGACAGAGGAAAACAACAACCACAGTTCAATGTCACCCTCCCCTATTACAGCAAAATTAAAATAAGAAATTTACATTAACAAAAAACATGAGCAATGTTTTTAAGAGGAAAGTGCATAAGGGGAAAAGTGGTATATAGGTGCAAAAATCCATTTTGTGCTAGAGCTGTTGAAGTAGAGTATTCTGGTAAATGTCAAGTCAAAAAAGGAGTACATGCTGGGGAGAACTGAGAACGGTGTACCAAACATTTATCTCCAGTCATCCTCCTTTGATTGGTCATACGGAGAGTTGAATGAGAAATAGTTCATTATGTGTTGCTGTGCCTTCAAGTTGTTTCTGACTTATGGTGACCCTAAGGTGAGCCTATCATGGGGTGTTGTGGGCTGAGAGTGTGTGACTGGCCCAAGGTCACCCAGTGGGTTTCCATGGCCAAGTGGGGAATCAAACTCTGATCTCCAGAGTAATAGTACAATGCTGATACCACTACAACATGCTGGTGTTAGTAATTTTTATAAGCAATGACTTACAAGATTGAAATTCGTGAAAGCTAATGCTAAAATAAGTAAGGGCCTTTGCAGACTGCCAGAAATAGTGCAAATTGAATCCACTTTAAGGGTTAGTGTTAGTGTTAGGGAATCATGGGAATTGTGTTTTTTTCCCTGAGACATTGAGCCTTCTCTGTCAGAAAGTTCTGGTGCCACAATAAACTACAGTTCCCATGATTCCCTAACCCTAACCCTTAAAGTGGACTCAATTTGCACTATTTCTGGCAGTCTGCAAAGGTCCTAATCTTAAAGGTGTTACTAGATTCCTTCTCCCCCTTTGCTTAAAAAATAATAATAATCCCCATTACTCACGAATAATGTATTTTGTAATTCACAACACATGACTATTAATGTTGTTTTTGTTCTTAAACAAAAACACACTGATGTTTCCAGCCTCCAAGTAACAACTTTGCAGGAATGTGTAATTCTTTATGCAAAAGGAGGAAAATTCTTATTTTCTTGAAAGAATAGGAAATAAAGGTGTTACCTCTTATTACACCAAAAAGTAATAAAGGTCCAAAACACATTGCAGAAACAATCCAGTTTGAGATCACTTTAACTGCCCTGGCTCAATGCTAGGGAGTTCTGGGAACTGTAGTTTTATGAGACATTTAGCCTTCTCTGTCAGCCCTGGCACCACAACAAACTACAATTCCCAGGATTCACTAGCACTGAGCCAAGGCAGCTAAAGCATTCTCAAACTGGATTCTTTTGCGGTGTGTTTTGGACCAATGTTACTTTTAGTGTGTTACTACCAAGTCCTAGTTGCATTGCCTGCAGATTAGGAGTAAAGTGCCCCACCACCAATGATGTGCCCTGCATGCCCTCACCTTTGGAAGCAATTTGGAAACTTCAGCAAGTTCAGAATGTGGTGGCCAAAATGCTGCTGGGGCTAGTTATAGGGAGCATATAACTCCCTTGTTGAAACAGCTTGTCGTGACTTGTAAAGCCTTATACGGCTTAGGTTCAGACTATCTGAAAGACCCTATCTCCCCATAAGAACCTGCAAGGGTCCTAAAATGTACCGGAGAAGGCTGTGAGGACAGGAGAGAGAACCTTTTCAGTGGCTGCTCCCACCTGCTGGAATTCCCTTCCCTAGGAGGCTAGGTTGCCCCACTTCCTGCTTTCTTTTTGCCGTCAGGCAGACATTTTTCTTCAAGCAGGCTTTTAATATACAATCATGTCAGGGAGGCTTTTATAAGGGGTGTGTGCTCTAGTTATGTTTTTAAACTTTTGCATGTTTTGTCATTTTATACTGTTTTTAGCTAGATGATTTTAATTGTTTAGAATTTTTATTATAATTTTAAAAACAATGTTATCTGTGAGCTGCCTTGAGTCCCTTTATGGAAGAAAGGTGGCATAAAAATGAAATAAAAATAAATAAATAAATAACCCTGGTCCAAACAATTTGCAGAAGCTCCTGATCAGAGAACAGTAAATTACTATCCAAATGCCCCCTGCTTTTCATTTGTCTATTGTCTGAGAAGTCTCCACCTTCCATCACTGTCCTCCTGTTTATTCTCTCCGGATGTTGGAAGTGACAGCAAAGTTTTCTAACAGCCTTTTGTATTTATTCTTGAGTTTCCAGTAACAAATATACACAGCTGGTGCCTGATGCCCTTAAAACTATCCCTAGATCCAGATGCAGCCTGCTAACTTTAATAAATTCCCCCTGCCTTTTCAAAACAGGGCAATGCGGCAGACAGTCTGTGTCAGCCCTGCTTTTTGTATGAGCCCTTGTTTCAAGGCACCTATTATCCCAGAGAGGCTTGAGGAGTCTCAGATTTCATCTCAAAAGTCATGCACAATCGCTTCATTTGTAGGAAGTTATCTCCCCTATTCAAGGTGAAAGAGCCTTCTCAGCATACATGACACATTCTGTTCCTGTGGGTATTGGCACGAGTGTCAAATGCCTTACATTCCTTTACTATTAGTCTCTGGCCCAAAGATGGTCCTAATGAGAATTTAGTGTTATTAAACAGATGTCTACTGTGATGTTTTCCTGTGGCAAGCAACGCAGGAAATGAAAGTGTACGTGTTTTACAAAATAGAGAATATGGGAAATATTGAGGGTGCACACAGTGAAATAAGTACTATTATTAAAAGAATGACACCCACCAATGAACAAACTGTGATACAAGAAAGATACTACAATGAAACAATGATTGCTACCAGCTACGATTACATTTGCACCTCCATTTGGCAATTAGGAGAACAGCATGATCAGAGGTTCCCTGATTCAATTTAGGTGTAAATCTGACTCTTGAGTTGGAAGGCCAGCTATTCTTGCTTCCTTTTTTCAGTGTGCATGTGCCTTCAAGTTGCATGTTGACTTATGCTGACTCCATTAATTTCACAGGGTTTTCTTAGACAAGGAATACTGCGGTCCAAAACACAGTGCAGAAATAATCCAGTTTGAAAGATAGGAGTGGATGCTGGATGAACTCCATACAATGGCTGAGGCAGAAGGACTTCAACATCCAGCATTTTTCAAGTATGGACCTTCCTAGATTTCTCAAACTTCACAATTTTTTACATGGTTTGAAAATGTTACTGCTCTTAGCCAACAGCACTGACCACTAGATCAACCCTTCAATGTGTTACTTCACCATCTGTCTTGCAGAACACTGGGAGAACCCAAGTAAAACCTGATTCACTGTGATTAGAAGAGGGAATTACCCAGCACAAAACTAAACTCTCCTTCTCATTAGCCTGGTATTTTCCTTATATGGAGAGCTTGGGGAGAAATGTACTTGTATCTATTTTTGGGATAACAACTCTGTTAACCTCTGAATACAAATTGCTAACAATTTTCAGCAGTGCTGACATTCAGATTTTAACTGCATTGGATGGGCCACTTCATTTCAGACATTTTCCACATCTGTATAAATCAGTGCAATTCAGCTTGGGAGGCATCTGTAATTTGCACACTATTCCACCACTGGGTTGGACTGTCCATTGTTTTTGACAACTCTCAAGCAAAGCAAACTTCAAGCAGTTCAATCTCGAGTTGGAGTCCTGTCACACCAAACAAATATACCACTATGATCCTACTTAACTGCCATGATTTCACTGTATGGAATCTTTGGATTTGTAGTTAAGGGATGACATTTAGCATTATGAGCAAGAGAGCTCTACAATGTCTTGCCAAACTACAAGCCCCAGAATTCCATTGGATGCTGCCATGACAGTAAAAGTGGTATAATTATGTAGTGTGAAAAGTCCCACTGAAAAGCAACTCCAAGCCACTTTCAATTTGAAATTGTCCACCATGTCAGGAACAATGCTGTATAGATATGATGTCCGGGAATGGACTGGTTGAGTGAATTTTTGTCTGCTACTAACCCACTTGCACAGTTTTCAAAGGTAGGTGGTTAACACTTATGCACTCTGATTTTCTTTATTTGCTTCTGCACTATATAACCTTTAAAAGTCTACCAGCCTCAGCCTTGGGAGATGCCCCCCAAACCATTGACACCATTCAGCTAACTGTGGGGAATTTGATTGCTCACGGGGGATAGTTTGAGTAGAATTAGCTGTTTAGGGACCAATTTCTACCATTGGCTGTCATGAGATGTTGGACTGCATCAGAAGGAATGTGATGTTTCCTCCACTGAAGAAGTTCTGCTGCATGATTTACCATCAATAAAGTTTATCTAATAGAAATAACAGGTGTCATTGTTTGTTACCAAATAATATTTCCGGAGGCCTGAATTTACACTCAGTTCCTGAACTGAAGAATTACTAAAAGCCAATTGAGCTTTTCAAAATGACTAATCGAATCCTTGTTGCCATTTCCTCCAAGACATTGTGAAAAGTTAATTTAATACCAAAAAAGGCAAATCCTTCAATCCTATTTCTGTGTGTGTGTGTGAGATTGTGACTTTGGCAGGGCTTTCTGTCTTTGTTGTTGTTTTATTCTGTGAAGTGATATGTACATTGATTGTCCTATATAAAACAGCAGCAGTAGCAGCAAAACCACGAACAAAAATTTTGCATGCCTCTATTTTATTTTTCTTCTCTTGGGCAACTGTCCCTACATAGTTAAACTGCCATGCTGAAAAACAAGATATATCTGTCTCTTCATTCAGCCCTATTTTAAAAAGGACTCAGAAATGTATTACCACTACTAAATTGAGTATGTGAAAGACTGAGGGGACAAAACCTTCACATGACTGAAGAAATTTGACAAATTCAAAAGTTACCTGTGGAGCAAGAAATAAGAAATAAAATATGTTGCAGTGCATCCTCAATTTCTAACAAGTTTTCTCCTGTTCTAGGTTTTCAGATAGCCATCCTCTTTAAGCAGGAGTCTGCCTTTGTCTCTTCCCAGCTTTTCCATGGTTTCTTTTCCATTTGGTATCTAGCAAGCTGTTGCTACTGAGTACACTCAGTTCTCCCTAGCTTGTGCTTTGTTCTTAGTTTTCTTGGGATGATGGTACTCAGAGCTGGCCCTACTATTGAGGAGGGTGAGATTATGGATTCAGGTAGATGTTTGGGAGCAGCGGTGACAGCCTCCTCACTGTTTCTCATGAACTCTCTAGATGTTCCCCTCTGTGAATTAAGCAGTTTATGCCAGTGCTGCTCAAGTTATCTGATATGGAGGACTAGTAATTTTTCCAATATCATATTTGTATCCATTGCCTACAACTGTTTTTAGTTTCCTATTCATGGAAACTTGCCAGGAATCTGGAGCTGATGGTTTATAGACTGGCACCAGTCTATTGACCACCATTTTGAGTACCACTAATTTATGCCCCATAATTTGTCCTGGACTCCCTAAATTCTGTTGACTCAGAAGTGCTGGACTCAGCTGCTAATCCAGTCAAAGTTTGTATTTTTGAAGGACTCTGGGAATCTGGGTGGTGGAAAGGTAGCTGTTTTCTGTGCTGTTCTGTCATGAGGGTAAGCTGCCAGTATATTATAACTCAAATAATGCTTGAGCAATATGATTGGCTACTAGTATGCCATAGCAGCAGGAATCACATCTTCAACCTCCGTAGCCTGCTAAATGTATCACTTTTGCTCTTTTCCCCAGGTTCCTAAGAAAAGACTGTATAATTGCAGTAAGACTCAACAGGGCATGTCTTGTTGAATCATTATCACACTTATCAGGTAACAAATTGCACTTGGCCTTGTGATCGCTGTCTGACAATATACCTGAGAAAGACAATTATTTTAACATAACAAGTACCCTGATGGGCCTGATTGTTCACCAGAGTTAAGTGGCATTTGTGTATGCCTGTGGAGTCAAGGAAATGCCAAGCAGATAATTAAACAACCTCTCTTGCATCTCTGGAGACAAATATTTCATTCTCCCATTTTACCTTTCTTACACACTTCTTGATATTCTGTCCCAAAGTTCTCTTGCATTCAATTTCCACTTTAGTTTTTAAATGAGATCAACTTTTGTAGAAGCTGCCCACCATGAATATTTCAATTATCTCTTTATTTTCAAAATAATTGCCTTCATGAGAATTGGTCCAAAAGGAGAATAGAAAGATGATCCCACAGTCTCTTCTGAGCATCCCATGCATGCCCCATGGTAATGAGCAATGGCAGTTCACCAGTTGCTTCAGGAGAGGCTAGCACCTTCTTCCCAGGACCCATACGTTGTTTGTAGGCCTCTTGTATTACAAGGCCAGCTAGCTGATCAGAGGCCTTTCTGGCTGTGAGTTAATGCACCCAGGCAGACCTGGGTAGGAAACCTCCCTGCCTGGTCAATCCAGGGAGCTTAAACTGTTCTCTTTGGTGTACCACACACTTTCAGGCTCCTGGATTTTTCTTATACTTCTTCCCTCTGCTCTGGTGATGACAGTATCATTGTGGAATATATCCCTGCACCTGTGTTGCCTTTTTGTTGTTGTTGTTGTTACAATTTTTGTGGAGTTTTTTTCATCAGGGAGTTGACACACAGCTAAAATAATGTTGTTTGAAATTGCTGTTTTAACTGTTTTAACTGTTTCAAAACTAGCTTTTGGGTTTGTTTTTAGGCTGCTTTTAGGAGTTTTTAGAGTATTTTAATGTGTTTTTAAACATGTTTTTATCTTTGTATTGTTCTAATGGGTTTCAATTTCATTGCATTAGGACAGTGATTACCAAACTTTGGTCCTCCAGGTCTTTTGGACTTCAATTCCCAGAAGCCCTAGCCAGTTTGGTCAACATTCAGGAATGTTGGGAGCTGAAGTCCAAAACATTTGGAGGACCAAAGTTTGGAAAGCTCTGCATTAGGAGCGTTTGTTGTCTGGGAGGCAGTAAAGAAATAACTTGAAACAAAAGTAAATACATAAAATAGTTTTCTTGGAGGTGGCAGATTGGGCCTGCCTGCCTGCCTATCCTTCTTCAGTTCAGGGGTTCTCATAAGGCACTTTAGGGTAGAAGCATCCATGCCCACATTGGAGACCTCATTTCCAGAAAACAGGGGAATCATACTGGCCATGTGAGATCTCATTTCTGTCATTCCACATTCCCACCAGCAACTGGGCTAGAAGGCTGGGTTACCATTGATCATGGGTGGGTCATCCAGTACTTGGATCTGTGCCCCATGCTGGGCCATATATCTTCAGCTGTAATCAAGAATCATGTGGCCTTTAAGCTCCAACAAAATGTCAGTTTATTCTTCACTGCCAGCACTCTGAAGAAAGGACATCCTTTCTTGGCTCTGTCTGTTGCCAGGATTTCTCTTGTACCGAGCTATTTTGAAACAGAAAGTGAAATTAACCTCCCCTTTCCTCACTAATAAGTAACAAAAAAATCTATCTATCTATCCATCCATCTATCTATCTATCTATCTATCTATCTATCTATCTATCCATTTAAAACAATCCTATTCATGCAATCATATCTTTACACAATCATATATTTACTAACATACATACCAGTACCTCTATCTATATTATTTTACAAAAGTTAACTTATCATTTAATGTATTTGGCAATGATAGCATTCAACTATCATTCGTCCCCTCCAGAAACATTCTACTTTAAGCCATCCTTTCTCCCTCTTCTATCATCTGTAAATTTTACTTCCTTAGCTTAAACTTTCCTTAACTTTCTTTTGCCTCTTTCCTTCCTTTACTATCTTCTTCCTTCCTATTTTTTTAGCTTTTTGTTGCTTTCCTATTTCTCTATCTCTCCTACCCTTATCTAGCATCCAATTCCCTTCAGATACCATCAATTCACATTCTCTTACCTTCAAACACTTTCTTTCTCCCTCTACAATCATTCCTTACTTCCTTTCCATCATCTGCCAATTTGTCTTTACTTCTACTATTGGCTTTCTATTACTGGCATGTTTCTGTTCACCACATCCACTTAAGTTGTTGTGATCACAATTCCAATTCCTGTTAGGATCACTTATATAATTTGTTGTCTTACATATTTTTAAAGTTTTGCAATCATAAACATTTCCTTTTTTCCTATCCTATTCCTTATTTAGTCAAATCTATGCCTCTTCCTTGGAATTTGCCACTTGAATATAGCATCTACTTTCTTAGGGTTAGTGGTTCCTAAGATTGAAATTCTTTCTTTCTTCACTTTTGCAAATTGTTATCTTCTCTTTAAGTACATAGTCTCTTAAATACATTTTTCTTTAACATTGTTATGTTCTTAATTCTCTTTTATAATTCTTAATTCTCAATTCTTAATTCTCTTTTATATTTCCATGTCACTGAGTCTTTAATTCAAACATTTTTACCTATCTTGAGTATGCTTATCCCTCGTTGCTTGATTTCTCCAGAACCAAAAATCTTCTGTCCCTTGTCTATATTTGAATGGTTTGACAATGTATTTTCTTTCTTTTCCTTTCTTTCTTTTTCCGCACATCTTATGTTCCTTTCTGTTTCTTTTATTTGCTCACATTTTCCATGTTTTATTCATGTAGTTATATACTAATTGCCAGTTATCCTTTACATTATCTATTTCTTTCCCCTGTATTATTTGTGTTAATTTATCCATTTCCATCACGTCATATAATTCTAACAGCCATTCCTCTCTTTCAGGAATATATTTGGTTTTCCATTTCTGTGCTAAAGCTAATCGTGTTGGTCATGTAAAAGAGTATTTTCCCAAATTTAGTTTCCAATTCTTTATCCATCATATTTAACAAATAAAATTCTGGTTTCATTTGTATGTTAATTTTTAGTATATCATTTATTGTATTGTTCATCATTATCCAATATTTCTTTACTTTTTTACAGGACCACCAGGAATGGTAAAAAGTTCCAGTTTCTTCCTTACATTTCCAGCATAGGTTATTATTATTTTTATATATTTTGGAGATTTTTGCTGGTGTTAAGTACCATCGAAGGTACATTTTATAATAGTTCTCCCTTAAGTTTTGCAGTACTGTGTATTTTGGTACTTTTTG
>CM034710.1:58360843-58377896 GCA_020142125.1 Phrynosoma platyrhinos
TACTTAATTTCAGTGGATACCCTATATTTTTTGCCCATTGTATCATTCTTTCCTTTACTACTTCATCTTCCATTTCCATTTTTAGCAAGGCATTGCATATTTTTCCTATTAACTTTGAGTCTCCATTAAAAAATTTATTTATTTCAGATTCCCCAATTTCAAATCCCATTGTTTTATTGTCAATTTTATATATCTCCCTGAGTTGTCTATATGGGAACCAATTCATAATATGTCTTTCCTCTTTTTATTCTTCCTGAGGTTTTAACCTGATCTCCCTTTTTTGTATTTTTAATAATACTTTGTATGTTAGCCAGTTTCCATCTTGTACCATTTCTCTTTATTGAAAAGCCTCCTAAGGTGATAGCCATAACAGAATTTTATTTATTATTCTGGCCTTATATTTTTCCATGTTTTTAACAATGCTCTTATAATAGAGTGGTTATTAAAGTCTTTATTGTCTTTTTCTTTTTTGTATCCTAGATACACATGCCACCCAAATCTGAAGCCCTCTCCTTCTATCTCTAATAATTTGTTGTCCTTTAATTTCACTCAGTCACTAAGCCAAACCAAACTACATGCTTCATAATATAGTTTTAAATTCGGTAATCCTAGTCCACCTCTTTCTTTTGCATCTTGTATAATTTTTAAATGAATTCTTGGTTTTTTGCCAGACCAAATGAATTTAGATAAATCTTTGTTCCATAATTTAAATATCTTCTTGGGTATTGTCACCGGTATCATTTGAAAAAAAATATTTTAGGGAGAACTGACATTTTTATAGCTGTGATTCTGCCTAGTAGAGATAAATCTGCTTTATTCAATCTAATTAAGTCTTTTTTTATTTTGCCCCATATTTTTGTGTAGTTTTTTCCCATAAATATTTATACTATTGCTTGGGATATTTATTCCTAGATATTTCACAGTTTTTTTTAAATTTTGATTTCTGAATTTTTTCCTATATTTTGTTTCTCATTTTTAGATATATTTTTGTAAGGATTAATTATTTTTCTTTGTTAATTTTACAGCCTGTGATTTCTCCATTTTTTTCAGTGTTTCTAATAATGGTTTGATACTTTCTAATGGATCATCCAGAATTATTACCAAATCATCTGTGAAAGCTCTAATTTTAAACTTGAATTTCTTAATTTTGAGGTCTTTTATTTGTTTGTTCTTTTTGATTCTCTGAATCAGGCCTTCTATGATAAATAAGAATAAAAGAGGTGACAAGAGCTATCTCATTCCCCTATTTATATTTATGTTTTCTGTTCTTTCACTGTTAATTACAATTTTTGCTTTTTGTTCCCTATAAATCTCATTTATCCAATTGCAGTAGTTTTGGCCTAAATTCATTTCTTGCAATATTTTTTTTAGTGTAGCCCATTTCACTGAATCAAATGCCTTCTCTAGGTCAATGAAGACCTAGTTTTTTCTCTACATGTTTTTCATAAAATTCCATTCTATCTATCTATCTATTAATCAGAATGAAGTGGCTGTATCAGGTAGCAGATACTGGGAGGATGAGTTTTAGTGCTCTCTAAAGAGTCTACTGCTTTTAGGTACAGGAGATGCTCCATTCTCTCAACAAATTAAGATTTAACTGCCAGCCCAGCCACTTTCTGAACATATCAGGGAAATGGGATATTCTTTTCACCTTAAGCAGCAAAATGTCATGGGCCAGCCCTCCAGAATGGCTGCAGGGTCTGTTTTTACAGCATTGGTCAGGGAAATGGAAGTGGAGAGTATAAAAATGAAAAACATCCTTTTCCTTTGCCCCTTTTGTAGTCTATACTGTCATTTATCCTTTCTAAAGTATCTCAAAATCTTTAGGCACCATGGACCAAGTCTACCCGTCCTCTTGAGTGGTCAGCATTTTCTGCTGGCATTTGATATATTACAGACTTCTCTTTGGTCCTGTAGTTCTATGATCAGACCAATAGCCTGATTAATTAGGTCTGAGAGCTGTTTTACTGTTTTTACAACAACCTATTGATTGTCATTTAAATGTTTCCATTTGACTCAAGAAAAAAGATGTTACTTTCTTGCAGGTGAGTTAACAATCACTGCACAGCTAGGCTTGGTTTCAGTTTTGGGAAACAGTATGTAATTCATTTTCACATTAGTTTGCCAAAATGATCACCATTAAGTTTTTCCAGTTTGCAAAATTACCAGAATGGAATGAATTATGTAACCTGCATTAAGTAGAGTTCTTCCATTATAGATCTATTTTAATTACAGATGTTAAAATGTCATTTTGGGAAGGCCTTGTTAAAATTCATTCCATTCTTCAGTCTGAGCAATGTGCTCTGTTTAGCAATTCAACAAATGCAAAATACTCCTTGATCTGAGGCTGAAGCTCTTGTTTGTAGCTGAGAGTTCAAATGATAGTATTTTTCATCACTCCCCTCCCTGTGGTACATCTCTGGTTTCAGCAGTAATTGATAGTGTTTCTTGCTATCAAGATTTTGTGGGAGAAAATGTTCCCCCCCCCCATGCTTCATACATTTGAATGGAGGAATCTATGTTAGGACTAAGGTGCTTGGATTACAAGGAGTTGCTAATGTGTCTCAAGTTGGTGAAAGATTTTCTTTTTCATTACTATGTCCAGTTCTTAGAGTAGTTTGAAGATCATGGCATTTCTTAACAGTCATATCCAAGGATAATGATTAACACATGAATTTTGTTTCTAAAACTGCTGTTGATTTATTTTTTATTCTTCTGTGGAATTAAATTCTATTTTCATTCTTCTAAGTTTGTTTTCATTGACCTGATTCTGTTGCCCCCATTTTTACTAATGTTATTTTTTAAAAGGGGGAAACACTGTGCCTTTTGAATCTTTATTACTGATACTCATACAAAAAGATAAGTCATCTTGAAAAATAATTTCATAGAGCCTCCCCAAATGAAACTAAGCAAAAGCAGATGAAAGTCATCATGCAAATAATAGTGGTCTAAACATGGAATGCCAATTCCATTTTTTCGTTCCTAGCCACTGGCTGAGTTGATAATGATGCTAGGATATCTTCACAAATATTCTAATTCTGCCAAGGTAGAAAAGGAAACAGTTTTACAAATGGTGCAGCCATGGTGATAATATGCATGCAGGAATTCTAGTCTGGCACTGAGTGTGGAACTTAGGGCTCATTCCCACTATGATTTACATATATTTGCTGATCACTTTAAATGTCCCTTGTCCCCAATGGAAATGGTTTCAGATGCGACTGTGATTGTTTGGACTTGCTTTGAAGTGAGACAAATGCAAAAAATAAAATAAAATAAAATAAATTGCTCTTTTCAGACTCTAGTTTTTGGTGGTTCTTTTGAAAAGAAGTGATTAGCAAGTATGTTCAGCAAGTGGGAATGGTGGACCTGAATTGCATCGCACTGGAGGGGAGGGATTACTGTGGCAGAGAGTTGGCACATGGGTGTATCCCATCCCTCACCAGTTTTTGGGGAAATCCACCATTTCCCCCCTCCTTTCCAGGACCCATCCAACCTTTGGTGCAGGAGGAATTCCAAAATGTCCTCCATTCTGGAGACCAGGGTTTGAATCCCCACTGAGCCATGGAAACCCACTGGGTAACCTCAGGCAGTAATAATAACCCAGCCAAGTCCCAGAAGGGAGGGAAAATGGGGGACTTTTGCTGGGGAAGGGCTACTGAGTGACTTCTCTTCAACAAGAGATGTATAAGAAATGGAAAAAGGGCAAAATCACTAAAGAGGAATTCAAACACATAGCTAGCACATGTAGGGATAAAGTCAGAATGCCAAAGCGCAGAATGTGCTTAGGCTTGCTAGAGAGGTCAAAAACAATAAAAAAGTGCTTTTTGGGATATGTCCAGAGCAAAAGAAAGAAGAAGGAAATGAATGTAAGTCTCCAGGACCAGATGAACTACATCCAAGGGTATTAAAAGAACTGGGAAATGTAATCTCAGACCCAATGACAATAATTGTTGAGAACTCCTAGAGAACAGGCGAAGTCCCAGCAGACTGGAGGAGGGCAAACATTGTCCCTATTCAAAAAGGAGAAAAGAGAGGATCCCAATAACTATTGTCCAGTTAGTCTGACATCAATTCTGGGAAAGATTATAGAACAGTTCATTAAACAGAGAGTCTGTGAACATTTAGAAGGGAATGCAATAATCACTAAAAGTCAACATGGGTTTCTCAAAAACAAGTCATGCCAGACTAATCTGATCTCTCTCTCTCTCTCTTTTTTTTTTTTTTTTATAAAATTACCAGTTTGCTAGATGAAGGGAATGCGATAGATATAGCATATCTTGATTTCAGTAAGGCTTTTGACAAGGTCCCTCATGATACACTTGGCAAGAAGATAATAAAATGTGAGTTAGACAATACAAGTGTTAGGTGGATTAGTAATTGTTTGACTGATTGAATCCAAAGGGTGCTCAGCAATAGCACCTCTTTATCCTGGAGATAAGTGACTAGTGGGATGCCACAGGATTCCATCCTGGGCACAGTGCTATTCAACATCTTTATCAATGCCCTGGATGAAAGAGTAGAGGGCATGCTTATCAAACTCTGCCTCAACATTAGGAGGAACCTCCTGACAGTGAGAGCTGTTCAACAGTGGAACACAGTCCCTCGGAGGGTGGTGGAGTATCCTTCTTTGGAGGTCTTTAAGCAAAGGTTGGATGGTCATCTGTCAGGGATGCTTTGATTTTGAGTTCCTGAATGGCAGGGGGTTGGACTGGATGGCCCTTGTGGTCTCTTCCAACTCTATGATTCTATGATTCTGTGATTTAGGGATCCTGGCTGCCTCCTCCTCTAGGCCTCAAGACTCAGATATCAACAGCCTGGGTTGTGCAACTCTCTTCCCCTCAGGCCCTTGGAAGATAGCTAAGCAGCTGCCCTTTTGCCAGGGCTGCCTCCTGTTATAGTGGGATGGCAGGGCAGGAGCTGTGGAGCCATGCTGCTGCCACAATTGCTGCCGCTGCTGCTGCCAAAGGCTTGGTCCCCTCAAGAGGCAATGGCTGAGCCTCCCCCTGGCTGGAGAGCCACTCCTGAAGGCACTGCAGGAGGAGGAGGAGGAGGAGAAAGGGTGGCCTCCTGGCCAGGCTTCCCTGCTGTGGGTAGGTGGGGGTGGGGAGCCCAGAAATCTCTGGGAGAAGGAGGAGGAGGGAGGTGGCATAATCCCCCAGGAAAAGGAGGAAGCCTGGGGAGGGGGAGAAAGGCAGAAGGGTTTGAATCCCCACTGATCCATGGAAACCCACTGGGTGACCTTGGGCAAGTCTCACTCTCTCAGCCTCAGAGGACAGTAATGGCAAAGCCTCCTCTGAAGAAACTGGCCAAGAAAACTTCCTTGGCTTCCTCTCCATCAGGACTGTTTGGGCATGCCCCCCATCCAATCCTGGAGCCCCTGGAGTGCCCGTTCCCCGGGAGGCTTGGGAGCTGTGAAGCACCGGAAAGCAGCCCAGATGGTTGGCACTGATGATGCTTAGATGTCACAAACCGGTCTAAATGTAAGTGGGAATGGGCCTCAAGTCAGGAAGAGGTTTCAGGGGCTGGGGATATAAGAGGAACATGACCCAAATGACCTGTTGACAAGAAATGTGATATGGCATTGTGAGCTAAAAACAAAGATTTGAAGAAAAGACAGTGGGCTGAGGAAGAACCATGCAGAGGAGTCAGCACACTGAGGAGAGGATCTATATGAAAGTAGGCTTTTGGCAAGAAGGACTGGGAAACAAAGTCTGAGACTGGGTGCTTGAAGATGGTAAGCATGCTGATCTTTTCCAATGATCTGTTCTGTAGGATGGTGAGCACACTGAGGTTCTATCCCAAGAAGGTAGTAAGTGTGCACAGGGTCTGGCCTGCATTAGTAAATATATGAAGGATTGATCAGGCAACCAGATTTTGAGCTGCCACAGGCTCTGTCTTGAGATGCTGACAGAGAAGCAGAACCACACTGGAATGGATATCCAAGGTATTAGGCATCCCCCCCCCCCAATGTTTCTGGCACTGGCAAGCAGAGTCCATTTTCTGCTCACAGTTGCCTGTCACCCACAATTCCAGCCCCACCTACCAACAATCTCTCTCTCCTCTCTGATTCTCCAGCACTTACATTCTGCCTGGACTTGGTGTTGGGTGCCAACTATTGGGCAAAAGTGTTTTCCTTTTTTTGGACAAGTCCTCTCAGTGATGTAAAAAAAAAAAAGTTCCCAAAGGAGCCCCTCAGGGGCTCTTCTGGTGGTGCACCCACTCTTAAATGTGCTCCTCATCAACTTGGGCTTTAGTGTCATTCCTCCACTCTCCTGAAACCTCACCTTTCCCTTTTCCTCTTCATTTCTTCCCTGACATCATCTGGCCTAGTGAAGGGTTACTTCTTGCCCCCACCTACCTGCTGTCTGCTGTTTGTGAGAACCATTGTGCTTTAATGGTTTGAACACTGGACTATGGAGATGAGGGTTCGAATCCCTGTTCAGCCATGGAAACAAGAGTGCAAAGGTGACCATGGCCAAATCACAGTCTCTTAGCTTCAGTGGGAGGAAAAGGCAAACTCTCTCCACACAAATCTTGCCAAGAAAACCCCATTATAGGTTTGCCTTAGGGCTGCCATAAATCACAAATGACTTCAAGGCACACAACAACAATCACCTGGTCTTTTGAAGGCCTGCTTCTTGTCCCCACCTGCTTGCTGTCACATACCCCAAGGCTTTATCTGAGCTGAGCCAGTAGCCTTCTAGGTTGCACCCATGGATGGCATAGGCAGCAGGTGCTCTCATAAGCAGCTGCTCCTCCAGGCTCCCCACTGCAGTGTGGCAAGCCTTTACATAAATGCAACAATAAAAAACAACAAGAAGAAACAGAACATTTGAAACTCCTAATTAACATATAATAAGATTAACATAACATCCTAAAATAACATAAGATTAACACACTCGTATACACTTTTAGCTCAGAATTACTGTCCTGAAACTCCCATTTCTAATTTATAGTTGTTCAACTGGGACAAAATATGGTGTTTCCTCCATCTGCTACTGAAATCCTGGATCAAACTATAGTATGGGATTCTCATTTGAAGCCCATCCCTGGAGTGTAAGCCATCATTTTCTGCATTCAGTCCAAATTGAAAAACTTGAGTTGCCGTTAACAAAGGAAGCTTCTACTCTCCTTCCCTTGTAAACAGGGAAAAAAAGAGGGAAATTGCACAAGGCTAAGGCTAAGGCTCACTGCTCCTTTCCCCCAAACTTCCAAACAAGGACTGGAACTGAATTTGGAAAAATTGCCTTTTGGACTACAACACCCAGAATAGCCAAAAAAATGGTCTGGTTTGGAGAACTATTTGGTCCTGAGGATTATCTGGATGCAGCCTATATCATATAACATTATGAGAACAGCATAGCATATGATATACTTTAATGCTTAATTTGGAATAATTTCAAAGAGATAGCCATGTTAGTCTGGAAAATCAGTATGCAAAGGGATCTTGTAGCACCTTTGAGAGAGCAGTTGGTAGCATGAACTTTTGTAGGAAGTAGACTCAAGTCTATGAAAGATCATGCTACCAACTGCTCCCTTAGTCTCAAAGGTGCTATAAGATCCCTTTGCATACTGGAATAATTTATTTGGTAATATAATTTGGAGTGATTTAGGGCAAACAGGGCTCCATAAATCTACATCCCTGTTCACCCAGAGTGAGCACCCCACTCCTCAACACACCACAGCACAAAATTCCCCTCCCTCCCCTGAAGGGTCAATTAAAATTTAATAGGCATGGCAAGGGAAAGGGTGACTTGGCTTTGATAAAGTGCAGCATGGTGGGGGGGGGGGGGATAGTATAAAGCAAAGGGAGAAAATGTCCTCCTTCCCTCCCTTGAATTCCCCAGAACTTACAGACAAACCAGGAGACTGAAGGATTCATGCAGATGGATCTGATAGTCAGCTTTCTGTTGCGCAACCAAAAGTTTGTTGTTTAATTTTTTTGAAATAGTTATACTGTAGAATTATTGAGGGTCTTTTTATATATATAAATAAGCACCTGCAAAAGTTTTGAGTGGGTGATTGTCAACAGTGGTTGTTATAGCACAATATGAAATAAGTGGCTGCAAGCTGCAAGTTACCATTTTAATTATCTATAATCTACAAAGCATTGTTCCCGACATGGTGGACAATTTAGCAGAAGATGGCTTACAGTTGCTTATCTCTGAGATGTTTCACCTTATAGCATGAGCATTCCATTGTAATTGCCATGTTGATATCCTATGTAAAGCTATGGTTTGTAGTTTAGTGAAGCACTAGAGCTCTCAGGTGGAGAATTCTACATGTTTGTTGTTGTGTGCCTTCCAGCCATTTTTTTAAACTCATGGCAACCCTAAGACAAATGAATCATGGGGTTTTCGTGGCAAGATTTGTTCAGATTTGTTCTGAGTAGGTTTACCATTGGCTTCCTCTGAGGCAGAAAGAATGTGATTTGCCCAAGGCCACCCAGTGGATGTCCGTAGCCAAGTGGGAATTCAAATCCTGATCTTCAGGGTGTTAGTCCAGCAACCAAACCAGTACACCATTCTCTTTAAAATGCAAAGCCCAGGATTCCATATCAAGATGCCATGGCAGTTAAAGTGGAATCATATTGCTATAATTGGGTAGTGGGAAAAGGCCTGCTGCTGCTGCCACTATTATATATAAGAGCTAACCCAGGCCCAGAAGCAAATGATCTTACCATGACCCTGCCAGGGCAATGAGACATCAGCAATGTCCGACAATGCTGTGTTCTGACACTGGGCTGACATTTTTGGGTAGGGAAGAAAGAGATGATTTATCTATCATGGCCTTTTAGAGGAAGTGCAACAGCAATGATGCTGTGCTGGCACCACCTTCTGCAAAAGCTTGGTCCATACTTCTCTGTGGAGAATTCAAGATCAACATGATAGTGGAACAGTAAGATGACTGCCCCTTCCACAGAGTTCTCTGCATACGCCATGGGATTTGGGAGACAGGAGCGTTCTGAATATATGTCTGGCTTTTAAAACAGAAACTCTGACTTTGTGTTAAACAATGCCAAAATACCTTATGGACATAATTAATACATGTGCAACCAATACAGAAATGTGGTGTGTATGTGTGTGTGTGTCCAAGCTTCTACTGTCTATGTCTTATTTTATATTTGGACCTAGTAGCTAAGACAGCCATAAAACTAATACCTGCCTGAAAATGACATGGAAAATCTTAGTGGTGGAAAACTGAAGTAACACTACTTGAGCATAGCAGTGTTAGCAGAGGCTGTAAAGCATTGCTGCTAAAAATTATTATGGGTTATGCAGCTCTCAGGTTGCCTGTCATCAGCTCTGATCTGCTTGGGTTTCTGACCAAGGTTTTTGGAAGTGGTTTCTTTTTGTACTCATTAAAGAACATCACACAATGCTTTTGAGATGCCAAGGAGGATGGTCTTTCACAGGAAATCTGTGAAGATCAAATCTGTACCCTGACATATCAGCATCTTTTCCAAATCTGCATTCCAGTGTTGTTCCTTTGATGTTACAGTACTGTAGAATTTATAGGACATGGTATTTTTTTTTTGGTCTAGGAAGAATACATGCGCTAAACATCTACTATGATAATTATTGAAACTGATTTACATCTTATGGAATGATTAAGTTGCTATTGTTCTCTGTCTTGGAAATGCCAATGATAGCAGACTTTCAGGCCTAAGGAGAAGTTCAGAAAAGCTAAATAAAAAAAGAAAGTGGGGGGATCTGAATGGATATCATCTGATAAACCATCATGGATTTTCTGATAAGGCTGACACTTGAAGGATTTTTGCTTGTGGGTCTGCCAAATAATCTTTGTCTGTTTTGACTAGCTGAGAAGCTTTAGTTGAGCTTCTGAATTCTCTTCTCAGATTTTGAGTGGAAGAAAAGTTCTTTTTTATAAAGGGGAAAAATAAATAAGATTCCTAAATGGACTAAGGCTGCATCCGCACTGCAGAAATAATCCAGTTTGACATCACTTTAACTGCCCTGGCTCAGATCTATGGAATTAGTTTGTAGTGACACCAGAGCTCTCTGACAGACAAGGCTAAATGTCTCACAAAACTAAAAATCCCAGAATTCCATAGCATTAAAGTTAAAGTGGTGTCAACCTGGATTATTTCTTCAGTGCAGGTGTAGCCTCAAATTTCAATCAGTTCACAGCAAATAATGACAAATGACTTTTCAGAAAAGATGGGGAACAGACTGACATAAACATATTTGTGGTTCCAAGTCTCTGGAAAGAAGACATTGTAGCATTACCATTTTCAAGGGGTATGTGTGTCTGTACACACTTCCATTCAAACAATGGCACCATAATCAAAACCCTCCAAAAATGTTGATACATTTGCTAGGAATGCAGGAGGAGTGACATTTCTTCCATTCCAACAAATGTGTCCTATGTTAGGTGAGATCAAATACAGTTGTGTTGACTGCATTGCTAGTTTTTCATACTGGGTTGTACCCAGTTGTCTTTCAACCTCATCATGTGAAGGGTCACTTTTTAATGAGAACCCTGATTCTCTGTATATGGTTATGTGAACTACTGAAAAACAAAAACAAAATGGAGCAGGCTATAGTATGAGACCAATGTTATTTGATGCTAACACATTTTGTTTTGGTTGGTTCCTATGTGTGACAATATCTGTACTGTGCCTTCTCTTCTGGGCTGCTGAGAGTGGGTAGGGGGCAGTTTACACATGAGTAAGCAAGAGGAAGATCACTCCCTCCCTTGCCATTTTGTCCAGGCCACTTCTCATCTCATCAGTTGCTAGTGTTGCTGCAGCAACTGCCACTATCCTCTCCTCAGCTGGCAAAGCCCTGTGCTGTGCTCCTTTTCTGGCGCTTTCCCCAGCTAGCTCTGGTGGTGCTCTATGCATCTCCTCTAGCTCACAGGCAGCAGCACAGCCTGTAGGGTTGCTCCAGAGCTGCCGCCACAATGGGACATGGCCACTGCCACTGCCACCGCCAGCCCTTGGCACTGCCATGTGACACATGCACATACACAGAAATACTTCTCAAATACCTCCAAGCATTGCAAAAATGTTTTTTTAAATAATTTTTATTATTACAATTTGTTAAAATTATAACATAAACAAATTAAGAAAAAAATCTTGAATATAGTTGTGAAGTCAAAGGCTTTCATGGCTGGCAGCCATAGTTTTTTGTGGGTTTTTTGAGCTGTGTGGCCATTTTTTAGAAGAGTTTCTTTCTGACGTTTCGCCAGCATCTGTGGCTGGCAAAATTGCCAATTGCCCTTTTTCCTTTTAGCAATTCTGACAAAGTTCATATCTTATTTTTATATAAACATTACATTTCCTCACTTGCAGCTTCCACCTAGTTATCAGAATCTCTCTTTGGCATCCCCTTTATCTTCTTCTTCCAACCATAGGGTTTTGAAATCTGTGGTTTGATAAGAGAATCTGTCAGGTGGCATACCTTTACTGGAGCGTTCTGACCTTCTCACCTGGATTTGGATACCTGGCTCTGCTTCTTTTGCACCATCCGTTTCCTCATCATTAGGCCAGTTCTTTAGGCAGGTGTAGCCCCTCTTGGATGCAAAACCTTTGGAAGATGAAAGAACTCCACATGCTCTAATCACTGGTGGGAGTCTTCTTTTAATGCAAATAAATCTTGATAGACATCTTGGTTTTGATTAGATTTGGGCTGTGGTCTTTCATCAATATAAACAGCACTTGTTAATTTTATTGTGTGTCCATCTGGATTTAAAATTCTATAATAATTTCTAGCCTAACCAACAAAAATTCTCTCTTCACTTCTGCAGTCAGGTTTGCCTCTTTTCTGCTTGAGAATATGGATAAATGCTTTGTTTCCAAAAACTTTTAGATGGTTTAATTTAGGCTTAACTCCATGCCATAACTGCAATGGGGTTCCATCTTTGGACCTAGTTGGCAATCTGTTACACAGGTATGTTGCTGTCGTGATGGCTTCAGAACAATAGCTTTAAGCATATTAGCTTCCAAAAGCATAATGATTGCCATGTCCTTGAGAGTTTTGTTCATTCTCTCTGCCATGCCATTTTGTTCTGGAGAATAAGCCTGTGTAGTTTGATGCTCAATGTCATGTTCCTTTAAAAAAAACCCATCAAATTCAGCATTGACAAATTCAGTGCAGTTGTCTGTGTACAGGATCTACGGTTTGTAGCCAAATTTGTTAGGGACTCAATTCAAGTACTCTGAATTTTTGAAAAGCTTGACTCTTCCCTGAGAAGTGTATGAGTACCTGCTAAAATCATCAATAATAGTCATAAAGTAACAGTTACCTCCTGCTGACTTTTGATTCATTGGTCCAGAAAGATCAGCATGTAAAAGATCCAATGCTTTGCTGGATTGTCTCTTAAGTAACTGGAGAACATGAAGCTCTTGTGGCTTTTGCTTTCAAGCATTCTACACATTTTTCATTGTTGGAGCATGATTTGAATTTAAAGTCTCTTGCAAGCTCTTGAATCTCTTAATATTTTCAACACTTTGATGAGCAAATCTGTAATGCCATAAAGTTGAACAGTCTCTGTGATTACATCTGGTCACACTGTTCACAGATGAATTCAAAATGTGCATCTGATAAGAGCCATGAGATCCTAAGTCTGCTTTAAAAATCAAATTTTTATCATGAAAACCAAAACAGGTTTGATTTCTTAAACTGACATGGTTGCCTCTTGATGTTGTGGTTTGCACACTGTAAAAGGAAGATTGCAAATCTGGTACATAGTAAGCATCTAGGATTTGTAAAATTCCTATTCTGTCAGGACCAATTTTTGTTTTCAAAATAACAGTCCCTATTCCTTGTGCAAAAATGTCTTGACCATTAGCAAGACAGACAGGAAAAGTTACATTTACATCAAAATCAACAAACATTTTTTTTTTGTTGAAGTAGTGTGCATTTATTCCACTATCAATAAAAACTTGGTTTTTATATTTATCTCCAGCAATTTGAAATAATTTTTGTTGAATCAAACCAATATCAACATGACTGGAAGATTTCTATTTAGGTTAAAAAGCTGTTTTCTTAAAGTTGCTTTTGCTTTTGGTATTCAGTTCCTGACTTTGCAGCTTTTACAGCTCAGCTCCAGGCTTTGACTTGTTCACATAGGGCTGATGCAGACTGGCATTTTAGGCTGGCCTGGGGGTGGAGTTGGAACAGGATGAACGCATACCAGCTGCCCCAACTCTGCCCCAGCTCCACCCTGACACTGCACACCTGCCTGCACAGCACCAAAAAGGGTGCAAAAGAGCCATGGTGGTGGCTCTAAGAGTGGCTTTTTTCCACCCCCAAAAGGAGCAGAATTTTGCTGCTCTTTTGGGGGAGGCAAGAAGGAGGATTGGGGCTGCAGCATGTGGTTGCCAATCTGCCATCTGCATCGGCCCATAGTTTCTATTTGATCTGGGAGAAAATGAAGTCTTTTTCAAATTCTCTGCAGCAAATTCTTTGTTGTTGTTTTTGTATTAAAGTTGTCTTCCATCTATTTCTGTCTATTTTGAAATTCAGCGTTTTGAGTAATAGCATCTTGTAAAGGAACATCTCCTTTAACTTTTAAAGCATTAATTATTGGAGAGTAATATTTTGGAAGACTTGCCAAAAACAGTCAAAGTTTTTCATGTTTTGGAAAAGATTTTCCATTTGCTGTAATTCCAAACAAAGTTGTCATAAAGCCATTAATATGCTGATTTAAACATTGAGGATAATTCAGCTTGGTGTTAACATGTTTTATCATGAGAGCTGCTTGATTAGAAGTAATTGGAGAATTAAATACTTTCTGCAGGTAGTCCCATATTTGTTTTGCATCAGTTTAACCTTGAATATGGTAAGCAATACTGGGATCTACAGATAAACAAATATAAGCTGCTGCTTTCTCTGCATTTTCATCAAACTTTTGTTGATATATTCCTGCTTCTGTGGGTCTCTGTCCATTTATTCTTTTAAATAGTCCTATGGTAGTCAGGTACATTTGCTTTTTCCATGACCACATTTTATAATTTGTTTCAGTTAGTATTTCAGTATCATTGTGGAATTAGGAATAGTTGAAGCCATTTTCTATTGTTTGAGTTAAAAAAAATCTTTCTTGAAATCAATATCTTCAGGAGAAGCAGTAAAAAATTATCTGGAATCACTTCTGAGATCTCACTGGGTCTAGACAAAGACCCCTTCTGGGCCCACAACCCTAAAGTGAGGGGCAATTTGAGTTTTCCAGAGTGTTAACCCTTTTAAAGGGAAACAAAAATATAAAATTATGAAAGTTAAACTTGTTAGAGTTCAGCTTTCATCAACAGAACAGCCAAAGTGTGGGGCAAACTATTTATTCCAAATCTGCCTTCCTAAAGAATAAAGACTTAGGGACTGAACAGACAGCCCCCTAAGGGATGGCACCTAGCTCCCTCTTTCCTTGCTGGATCAGGGCCATGGCAGCCACACACTACAGCCTCGATCTGGTGCTTTGCTGCTCCTTGTTAGAGTAGTAAAAAGCCATTCTTGCTGCAGTGGCAGTGGCTTTTCAGCACTCCTTTGGTGCAGTGTATGTGAACTGTTTGGTTGGGTAGGCGGTGTGATGTCAGCATTGGGGTGCAGCTGGGTTGGCCGGCGTGCAATCACCATGCCCCCACTCCATCCCCAGGCTGGCCCTTTTAGCCAGTCTGTACACCTCCTGTCTTCAAAAAACAACAAACAAACTTTGTAGTTTAAAAACAAATAATAATAGCTTTAATAAATCAATACACAACAAACTAAATCCTATCTGAACTGGTGATGGTTTGGGTAAAGCAACAAGATACTAGTAACCTTACTCAGAGGAGACTGTTACTCCAAATTAGACTGAGAGGAGACAGTTGCTGTACTGAGAGGAGCCTGTTTAGAATCTTCAGAGAGTAAAGTCTGTTAAACAGCCTCCAAGTGTGAGTGACAGAAATCACATATTTAGATAGAATGACATATGGCCTTTGCAGACTGCTAGAAATTGAGTCCACTTTAACTGCCCTGGCTCAGTGCTAGGGAATCAGTGGGAATTGTTTTTTTTTTTTCCTAAGACACTGAGACTTCTCTGTCAGAGAGCTCTGATGCCACAATGAATTACAGTTCCTATGATTCTCTAGCACTGAGTCAGGGCAGTTAAAGTGGACTAAAGTGGACAATTTCTGGCAGTCTGCAAAGGCCAGAAATAGAGGGATGTCCTTGTCTGTCTAAGGAGGGAAAGGAGAATGTAATACATAAAATTTCCAATGATTTCTTTTAATTTAATTAACCATTCTTCCTTGAAGGCTTCTACTCATTATCCCAATATTTTGCATAAAGCATTCTAGCAGCTGTTAACATATAGAGTATTATTTGTCTATATTTCTTCATGATATTGCTATTGATTGTGTTGGTCATATTTACACATGCACATACATAGAAACATTTCTCAGGTACATGCTCCTCCAAGTACTGCAAAAAAATGTTTTTATAGTAGTCTATTCAAATCCCTGCAGGGATGCCTCCTTTCCTGGGGCTGGTTGAGCAACTACAGATGAAAAAAATTGATGACACCATGCTTGCTGGATGATGCCAAGATAACCTTCCACCAACCTCTCCTGCCCTCCAACACCTCACTTCCTTGATTTGACTCAATCCCAAATTAGAGGGCTGGGCACATATTTTTTTTAAAAAAAATTCCCCCACAAAACTTTGTAGTAAAAGGGGTTTTTGTTTTTTAAATTGCTTTAAAGCTCCCAGTCATTGTAAAGAAGTGCTTTAGAGTAACAACATGTGTTCCAACAGGACTGGCATTGAGATGAGTATGAATTATTTACAGGTGTGGATTCATCTTAAATCTCTCTAGAGGAGATCATTTTAGGATGTTGGGTCAAGTTTCATTTGCATGTTTACTCTCAGCTTTTTCCCCTCCTTTTTAATATATCCAAATGAGACAGAGGGACATCCAAACAGGTGCCAGAGTTTTTAAACAAATGGGCTGAATAAGAGCTAATTTACTGTTTTTTGCTATATATTTTAAGGTATGTGGTTTATAATTTAATGTTATTTTTATTATTTTACTATTCTGTTTTATGATTGGAAGCCATATTTAATTACTTTGAAATTAAAAGGCAGGGTATAAATTCTTTACACAAATAATTAAAAGTATAGTCCTAAGCTTTGTGCATGGGTAAAAGAGGGAGCCACAGTCATTGCTTTGAAATGAATTTGCTGGTGACTCCACTCAAACTGTGTGCTAAGTGAGCTCTACTTGACATAGTTTGGGGCAGTGCCAAAACTCAGTGCTAAACAGGAAGCAGTTTCTTTTCCCACCAGACATTTCTTGGCAAGTTTTCTAGGTACACTACAGGTTGAATTATTTACATCACTTTGTCTTCAGACGCTTTAGTGAGGGTGTCCTGCAGAGCTTGTAGGCAAAGTTTGGTCCCAAGCATTTGTATTCTCCCTTCATTTAAAATTGGAATATCAAAAAGAAGTCTAAATCAGAAGGAAGAAATGAAACACTGTGGCCAAAGGTGATTGCTCAATGCCTTTACTAAAGTTTTTTGTCAACACAACTGCTGTATTCAGGAATTTTAAAATATGGAGAGGACTGTGCTGGCTGGGCGCCAGAGATCACAATTAATGTACCATAATGGCCTTTTAAGGGGAAACCGTGTAGAACTGATTGAGATCACATAAAATATTATGTTAAGCCCCATAGTGAATGAGCGCTCTTCTGTCACTTCTGTTTTATTTCTGTTTCCCCTCTGTATTTTTTTTTAACACTGAGCATTCTGTTTTGTCTCAGGCTTTTGCTAAAAGGATCAGGAGGAGGAGAAGGAGAATTCCATGCAACATGTAATCTGTCACACAATCAACTCCACTGGCATATTTTCTGCTCCACTCTTAGCTTTTAAGGAAAAGTGATATAATGAGAAGGGTAAGGAGCAGAGAGGGAGAGAGAGAGATATGATCTGATATGTTTGGCAAGGAAAAGGTGCAACAAATGGGTCATCCCACAAATTTATTTAATGATAAAATTTCTAGATTATGGGGGGTTGCAGACTGCCAGAAAAAGCGCAAATTCAGTCCACTTTTAG
>CM034710.1:58388020-58410318 GCA_020142125.1 Phrynosoma platyrhinos
ACAAAAAGCTCTTTCTATTGTTCCTAACCTCTCTAGCAAGACTGAGCTAATTCTGTGCTTTAGTTTTTCTGACTTTCCCCCTACACAGGCCAGCTATTTGTTTGAATTCCTCTTGGGTGATTTCTTCCCTTTTCCATTTCTTATACATGTCCTTTTAAAACTGAGCTCAGATTAATGTTTTTAAGTCATCCATCCTGGTTTCTTGAGACACCTCTCATTTTGGCTCTCCATTGGAACTGTTTGAAGCTGTGTCTTCCATATCTCCCTTTAAGAAACTCCAATCATTCCTGAAGTGCCTTCTCTTTTAGTGTTGCTGACCACAAGTGCACACCCAGTATTTCCCTAATTTTATTGATATCAGCTTTCCTAAAGTCTAGAATGTGTGTTTGATTATGCTTGGCTTCCCCTTTCCACCCCTTGAATGAGGTCATCACTGCTGGTTAGGATCAGATCTAAAATAGCTGAACCCCTTGTTGCCTCTTTTACCTTTGGGTCTATGACGTTACTTGCAAGACATGTGAGGAATTTGTTAGACCTTAAATTTTTAGTAGAGTTTGACTTCCAGCAATTATCAGGAAAGTTGGGATTCTGGGAGCTGAAGTCCCTCGGCCCTTAAAGTTGGGATTCTGGGAGCTGAAGTCCCTTGTCCCTGAAGTCCCTCAGGCCTACCCCTGATCTAACACAATGAATTTCAACAGGAAGAAATGTAAGATACTACACCTAGGCAGAAAAAAATGAAATGCACAGATATATGATGTGGGATACCTGGCTTGGCAAGAGTACATGTGAAAGGCATCTAGGAGTCTTTGTAGACCACAAGTTAAACATGAGTCAACAGTATGATGCGAGAGTTAAAAAGCCAATGTGGCTTCATCAATAGATGTATAGCAGGGGTAGGCAACCTTTCCCCTTTAAGGGCCGAAGGACTTCAGTTCCCAGAAGCCTCAGCCATGTTGGCCAATAGTCCCATTTTGGCCAATAGCTCTTGGGATTCTGGGAGCTGAAGTCCCTCGGCCCTTAAAGGGGAAAGGTTGCCTACCCCTGGATGTATAGTTTAGGCTGCATCAATAGATGTATAGTGAAAAGAAGTACAGTGGGCCCTTGTTATCTACTGGGGTTTGGTTCCAGGACCCCCCATGGATTAAACACAATGGCATAGCAAAATGATGTCCCTTATATAAAATGGCAAAATCAAGGTTTGCTATTTGGAATTTATATTTTTTTTAAATATTTTCAAGCCGTGGATGCTTGAATCTGTGGATAAAAAATCTGTGGATAAAGAGGACCAACTGTATTGTACAGAGACCATAATTGGCTAGATGTGGGCAAAAAACCCTGAATCTACAGAATCCAGTATTGTGTGTTTTGACCACTCAAGTGAGAGATGGTGCAGACACACCTCTTTACTAAAAGCAGAAGTATAATATGTGATATATTGCACTGTGAAGCCATGCATTATATTAATGTATTGGATTATGCCTGTGAATAGAATTTTCATAGTAGTTTTATGTGGATGTGTATCGTTTTTGTAATAGTTATGTACCTCACTTTAGGGCTGTAAAGTGAAATACTGTCTATACATTTAAATAATAAATTAGTCAACTTAGAGTGTTTTTTCATGGGCTTGTTTTTATTAGATTTCTGCCAGACTTTTGTTCAAAGTGCCCAGGATAGAATATATGAAATTTAAACTATTTTGCCTATTTTGTCCTCACAACTATCTAGAGCTCATTTAAACTGAGTGACAACAATTGGTCCCTTGTAACTAGGAGGTTTGTGGCAGGGCAAAGATTTGCACCTAGGACTTTTCAGTCTTGATACAACAACTCTCTACTCAGTAGATATGCTGCCATGGATGAGTTCATGTTTCAATCTCCTGGCCCAGTTTGTAAAATTTAGTAGTATTTTTTTCACGCTACCTGAGAGAAGTTATTATGATGGTCCTTTGCAAGACTTAAAGTGACCTTGTGCATCTTACTTATTTGTACTGCCCAATGTTCAGTGGGCCATTCTGTGAGAGAATTAAATTTGTTAAGATCAATTCATGTGTGGTTAAGAATTTGGCTTTCCCCAAGGAGTCAGGTACAGCATAGAAATCATCCTGTAAGACAGGTGTATCTGACAGCTAATCTGCTTTGCATAGGCAACCATGACTGATCAGTGATCTGAACTCAAATCTCCCAACTTGAGCCATGTGCTCTTTCTAATCTACTGCACACTATTAACTTCGTATGAGAAGATTTCTCTGTTTCATCTTGGCTTTGCCAAGTGTTTTTAAACATCCAGTCCCACACAGTGGCATTTTGATATGATGGAATGACACTCTTAAATTCCTCCTCATATCCATTTTAGGCAGAAAGTATAGTATATCCAGTGTAATGTTTCTTGAAATCTTACATGTGACCTTTGACATGCTTTTAAAACTGGATCCATAGTTTTGAACTCAAGAGTTAACAAGCCCAATTTATCCAGTCTTTTAACGGAAGATGTACCAGTGGTGTTTCCCAATGCCTGAATCTGATCCCTATCTCTTGAATTTCCAGCCTAGTTCACATTCATCTTTCCTAGGAGAGATCATGCTAAAGCCACACTGCTGAGATTTACCTTGCAAACTCTATTTAAGACAAGAGATTCACATGCAGGCTGAGAATGTTCACTCGAAGTTAAATCTCATGGCCTGGAAAGCTAAAAAGCTAAGAAATTCAAGGTTAGAGATAAACCTTCACTCCACCTTTTAGAAGTATAGCTGTTTTGGCTTATGCTTTAAAGAAAGTGAGATTACAAATTGTTTGGCTTGTCTTGATATATTACAGCTATAGGGCTATAGGTTGTATTTCAGAGAAAACCATTCACTCTACCACTGAAATACACACCAGTGAATGTCGCGGAAAGGATTAAGTGGCAAAACATATGGGCTGAAATATTTGAGCTGTTTACTCTGGAGTAATCTTAGTTTGACTGCTCTGAAATAAGTGGCTTGATCATTGAGGTCAGTGGAGCTTTGGAAGGAGGAACTAATAGACACCACCTTGTTATTATTCCTATTTAACTTGTGTAACTCGGTTTCCTTTATCTTATGGCACAGACCATAATTTCAGCTACGTGTTTAATAATTGCATCTATGTATTTGTTGTGATGCTGTTGAAGGTGATTTGAAAGTTGAAATTCAGTGACAATAGCTAGTACAAACCTGAGAAGTGGGACTTTCAAAGAGATCTTTGTGCCTAAAGAGAGAGATTTTGGTCTACAGTGCCCAGTGAGAATGTGGTCCACCCTGATTCCTTGCTCCTTTTTTGGCCACATCCCCACATCTCCATCTGCAGACATGAGGAAAGGATTGTTTTCTGTAAGCAAGATGGTAAGAACTCTTTTAGTGAGGCATATATCATAACCAGTGTATAAAAAGGCTGCAGTGTAGTTCTTACATCCTGTTGTTTTTTAAAACTTTTTTCTTCCTTTCTACTTTTCAGTACTATGTAAATTCTGATTTCCGTAAATAAATCAATTTCTACTTTTAAAACTACATTCTCAGCCTCTATGGGTTCTTCCAGCTAAGCTATTGCTTTAGTTAAGGTTACAGTGGTTTAGTGGAAGCTCCTAGACTTAAAGATGACCTTGGGTGCGTCTACACTGTAAAAATAATGCAGTTTGATACCACTTTAACTGCCATGGGTCCATCCTACAGAATCGTGGGATTTGTAGTTTTGTGAGGCACCAGCACTCTTTGGCAGAGAAAGCTAAAGACCTTGTAAAACTACAAATCCCAGGATCCCATAGGATGGAGTTACAGCACTTAAAGTGGTGTCAAAGTGAATTATTCATACAGTGAAGAGGCACCTTTCATCAGCCACCCCAGTTATGCCTTCCTGTTGAATACCAAGCCCAACAACAGTCTTCTTAATAGTAATTTCCCCAGCAACAATATATTATAACAGCTATCTCAGCTCTTATACACAGTATTGGAGGGGAGGGGCTTCATCTTGAATGGGTAATTATGATCTATTAGCTTTACAAAAGACATTATTCTGACACATTAGCTTCTTATATAGCTCAATACAGCTATATCAGCTACCCTATCTATAGCTATAGAGTGGCTAAAGGAACTGTGGTGATGAACGGCCACATATACAATCCATACACACTCATCCTTCCCTTTCTCTCCTTTCTGAAATTGTATTCCATAGACCTCCTAGGGTTCTATTGTTATCTGAGTTACTGAGATTTTTATCAACAGTTTTATTTTTTTATTTGTTGTTGTTTTTTTGTTTTTTTGCGAGGACAGACTATATGAGACACCAAATGTCCCTCTCCAAACTGCAAATCCCATAATATGAAACTATGGCAGTTATTGGAAATATAGTACTCTTTGTATTGTGAAAGGGTCCCTAGTGGAAAATCCCTTCTTGATGTTGCCCTTGCATTGTGAAAAAAGTGCTTATTGATTCCAAAATAGATAATGGTACTATCTCCAGTGTGAGGTCTAAATATTGTAAAGGTACAAGATCTCATCTGATTTGGAAGCTAAGCAGCGCTGGCTAGTATTTGGATGGGAGACTGCCAATGAATACCAGGTGCTGTAGTCTATATTTCAAATGAAGGAAGTGGCAAAACCACTTCTGAGTATTTCTTGCCTAAGAAAAACCCTATTAAATTCATGGGGTTGCCATACATTGACAGATGACTTGAAGACACACACACACACACACACACACTCCAGTGTGGCTTTGAATTCAGGTAAGACTTCTGGTGAGAGAGACAAATTCTTGAAAATCACCCCCTCTTTCTACTGCACATTTACTGTTAGTGCAGATGTTTGTACATCTCTACTCTATGCTTAATTTGGCCTATATGCCCTCCTCCTAATATTATCCTGTACAGATGTGACCTCTCTTCCCATATCTCCATATTCTACTTTTCAGCCTGAGAGCATCCTAAAGATTGTTATTCAGCTAACTTCATCTTTTATGAGTTCTCTTATCTTACTCTTCCCATCAAAATAACTTGCAGCTGTTCCTTGCTGCCACTGCAGGGTCTTCTGGCCAAGAAACTATTTGCTTAAGTAAGTATATCAAGTGCTATGTACATCGATGACTGTATAATAACAGTAATAATAAATATCACAAAGTGATAACAGGTACTTGTAGCAGTTGTTCTAGTAGGAAATTGCCAGTGCCCTCATGGCAACAGGGCTAGGCTTTGTTTTGTTTTTAAAGCCTATATAAACAGCACCAGAGAAAATATGAAAACAAAAGCAGCTTGTTCCTGCTTGTTTATTTACAGAAGGTTTCTGTCTTGATAGGTTAATTTAAAAAAATAGGTGCCAGCTGCTTTTCTTTAAGTGACAGCTGTCATAACCATTTCATTTCCTATTCATTTCCTTTTGTAGTGACAGGATTCCAGCTCCAGATGTGAGCTCTTGCTAAATGGCAGCTGGGCTGTAGGGAGAATGGACACTTTAAATAAATAAAAACCTCTCAGGTTTTTCCATATAAATCTTGGTGCAGTGATAAGTCTGCCAGGTTTTTCTGGAGGCTACCCAAACCTAAGGCATGTGCCAAAAGTCCCTTGTTGCTCCATCTTAATATGAGATTGTGGCTTGACCACCTAATTTGTAGGTATTCATACACATCTACATCTATTCTTAACTCAGTCAATGACATACATCCTCTGCACAAATTAAACATTATTATTTATATTTATTTGTATCCCGCCCTTTCCCCAGAACTGGGACTCAGAGCAGTTTCACAATATTAAAAACAATACAGTTAAAAACATAAAAAGAGGTGCATAATTAAAAAGGAATTAAATTATTACAATGTTAAAATAGATAGCTATTAAAAGAATAAAATACATTTTAAAAAGATAAAACTCTATAAAACACTTTAAAATAAAACACTTCAAAGTGAGACAACTATTCCTTCTTCTGCCTCCCTTAAGAATTCATAGGCTCTGTATCCTTTATCAAACTAGACTTGTAGTTCATGTAGCTGTAAACACATGATCAACAGTTACTAGGCACCAAACATTCTACCTTTTTTTCTGAATCTTTGTTTTAAACCACATAACCTGTTTGTTTTGTAAGACCACTGGAAAGTATAAAGTGCAAAGGACTGGGGAAATCAATATGATCTGTTTCCATAGTGCTTGGGGAGTAGCATTGATAACCTTAATGCTTGACATCTGTATAGTGCTTCAAAATATTCAAACTCCATATTGTAGTAATACATTTAGGCCAGTCTACAAAGGCACCACATTTCCTGCAAGTTTTCAGAATACTCCAACCTCTTCATCAGCTGAAGTATTACATTATCAGGTAGGAGGAGGGAAAGTGTGTGCGTGGTTAATCTCATGTTTCTGTCTTGGGACAAAATGAGGAGGCAGTGGCTGCAGACTCACACAAATGGATCTCATTGAGTATTACTATGTTTCATAGCTGACATAGTATCATCACAAACTTAATAGCATCAGGCCATCCTTGGGGTTTGCTAAAACAAGGTGTTATCACACCATGGGGTCTGGATTTTTTGTTATGGCTAGGACAGCCACCCCTGAGCTTGTTTGGTTTTTGCTTGGTTGTTCAAGAAATAATATAGTGTGCTTTGCATATTCAAGGTACTTCACATACACTGTCTTAATAATTCTTCTACTATCTCAGCAAGCTATTCCAGAACCAAGGCCAGAATTTTGAGGGTCCTAGGAACAATCTTCTTATGGGCCATGCCCCCTGCCATCTGTGCCTCAGAGGTAGTTTACCAAATCTTAGCAGACAGACACTTTATTCTTTGCCAGCATCAGCAAATGCCAGAACATTAGGGGTCTCTGGTGCTCCCATCTTTTTTGTGCTGCCCCAACACATCTGCCTTAGGGAAGGCACCTGTGCTGCTCTGACGCTAGCAGCACCAGTTTGCTTGTTGGTACCTGGCAGAACCAATATTTTAACTCTGTCGGGTTGCCCACCATGGCCAGGAAGTCGTAATTAAGATAGTCAAAGTGGCATGTTCTAATATGAGGCCTGATGTCTCATGTCCCAATCTTCTGCTGCCCATGGGCTTCTGCACTTGTTCAGGGAGGTCAAATACTGGTGCCAAGCCTGATGATACTATTCTGAGTCTTTTTTATTGTGCATTCTTGTTATAGTTGTGTGCCTTCAAATCATTTCTGACTTATGGCGACCCTAAGGCAAACCTATCACAGGGTTTGCTTGGCAAGATTTGTTCAGATGGGGGTTGCCTTTGCCACCCTCTGAAACTGTGAAAGTGTGTGATTTGCTGAAGGACACCCAGTGGGTTTTCAGGGCTGAGCAGGGATTCGAACCCTGGTCTCCATTGTCATATAGGACTAAAGATGAAGGAGAGTGATCACTTAGTAGTTCACTAAAAGAAATGAATGTAGTATAGAGGCTACCATAAAAAAGGGAGGGGTCTCCTGGCCTTTTAAAAATCGTGTGAAGGAAACAGTTTCAGGAGATTCAGCTTGCATGACAAGCTACACCTGCTGAAATTCCCTCTCCTATACTATTAAAGGCACAGAAGTCCTGTCCTTTTTTTCATGTGGCCACTACACCACAACTTATTCATTTACTCAGAGAGTAAATGTTTTTATTCATTAAGAACTGAACCTTGCCTCTACCAAGCTATTCCATCTAAGATGAGTTCCTTTTGTTTTGTTTCAAATGCCCATAGATTTGCATACACCTTTAAACATGAAAAACTGGAATTATTTTGGGACATCCCCCCCCCCCCTCCAATCAGCATAGAGTGACTTCTGCTGCAAACAGGAAGAAACTGAAAAACAGGAGCAAAAACTTGCTTTTTGTGGTACAGTGGGCCCTTGGTATCCACTGGAGTTTGGTTCCATGACCCCCATAGATAACCAAAATCCATGGATGCTCAAGTCCCATTAAATATAGTGGCATAGTAAAATAGTATCCCTTATATAAAACAGGAAAATCAACATTTGCTTTTTGGAATTTATTTCTTTTTGGAATATTTTCAAGCCGTGGATAAAAAAATCCGTGGATACTGAGGACCAACTGTAATTCCTCAAAATGTGGCACTTTCTCAGTGAACAGAGTACTCAGTTATGTTTCTGTCTTGTCTGCAATTTATTTGATTTCAAATCAAAGATTTATTTTTAAGGGATTGTGTACTAACTGTTTGGCCTCTTGTCCTGTGGATGTCCACCTGTTTCTCCATCTTTTACAGCACCAAAGGATTTTAGACAGGCCTTTTGTCATGTTATACCAACCACAGTTTCATCTACAATTTTTAGGCTCTGGAAAAAATTTGACTGAATTTGCTAATGAAGAAAATTAAATGTCCATAGCAATAGGCTGAAATATCTCCTATTGAATTCCAAGTTTCCTTTGATTTATCAACGTCGCATTTCACATTAAGGCACCCCACTGTCTGTTTCCTTCATTTCCTTTCTAATTATAACTCCTTAGCTTAGTAATTGGTTGTTGCTCTTTCTTTTTTCTTTTTTTAAAGTTTTGGTTTTAGTTTATTCAGCAAAGAGGTGGAGTGAAGTAAAAGGAAGTAATTACAGAAACAAAGGATTAAGGAAGACCAGGATTAACTGAGAAGAGAGAAGAAAGTAAGGGGGGTTGCAGACTGCCAGAAATAGTGCAAATTGAGTCCACTTTTAGGGTTAGGGTTAGTGCTAGGGAATCATGGGAATTGTGTTTTTTTTCTGAGACATTGAGCCTTCTCTGTCAGAGAGCTCTGGGGCCACAATAAAATACAGTTCCCATGATTCCCTAACTCTAACCCTAACCCGTAAGGTGGACTCAATTTGCACTATTTCTGGCAGTCTGCAACCCCTCTAAATCTACATTGAAATGACTTGTCTTCATTAATAATTTTTTAGATTTTCTGTGTATTCCACATTTTCACACTTTTAATATGTTTTGGTGCATGTTTTATCTACTGCAGAAAAAGCAGCTTGTAGCTTTATTGCAAAATGTATTCTGAAGCCCAGTTAATAATCTGCTGTTAACTTGTTACTGCAAAACCAAAAGTATTCAGACATTCATGGTGCAGCACCATAAAGTATACTGATCAGACCATGTAATTCCTGTACAAAGTTTCTGCAAAGCTGAAGCATCCAGTATAGAAGAATGGCCTAGGTCTAGGAGCTGATTCACTGTATTACAGTATTTTGTCCTTCTAGTAACATTTTAACAATATGGGTTATTCTGTTTTATGGCAAGATCACAGAATTAAGAGAAAACAGCTCAGTCTACTGTAGTCAAATGTGAAATAGGCTTTGATATCCAAGAAATTTGTGGAAAGAGGTTGATATTTTTTACCACAACCCAAAGAACAGCAGGAATCCTCCAGATCTACATCAGTGTTTCTGGTGAGATTTCTGTTCTGAATTGCAGCCTTCAGATTCTAAATCTCTGTTAACCGATGCAGCAAAAAGACTTGCTTAGTGTCCTGTGTTTGAAAACTGGGGAAACCTTAGTACATGTAGGGGGAGGGGGGCTTTAATAGTAGCATTTTTGTACCACTTTGTTTAGAAATGGGTGAATAATAATAATAATAATAATAATAATAATAATAATAATATTGGCCACTGATCTGAGAGAATCCATATAAGGTCATGTTTAAAGACTAGCGGACGTGGGAAGGGAGGATGAAAATTCAAATCCTTCTATGGACATGGAATTTATCATGTGACCTTGGGCCAGCACTACCTCTCAGCAAATCTATTTTACAAGGATTGTTGTGGAAATTAATAGCATGACAGGAGCCATATAAAGTGTCTGTGTGTGGTCCTAGTGTGATAGTGGTAGCAGCGATAATGGTGGTGGTGGTGATGATGATGATGATTGTAATAATGGCATTTTATCAAGTGCAGTCACTACTAATGGTACTGTATTCCCACCAGATCACAATAAGTTTGTTCTGTTTTTGTAATCAGTGTTTCTTGACAGTGTTTCTTGATGGTAAAGACAAACTTACAAAATGTACATTTTTCTTTTGTACTATGTCTCACCTTGCACTATCCCAATGCACCTAATCCTTTCTTTTCTCACTCTTGCCACACTTGTGCCTTACTAATGGCTTCCCCCCTTACTCCATGACTGCACGTCTCCCCTTTCCTTGCTTATCCTTGCACTTTCACCATGCCACTTATGGCTGCAGTGATGACCACCTGCATGTAATGTCCCACCATCAATGTTGATGCAGCTGCCAGTCTAGCTGGCTTTTGTACATGAAATGAATGGGATGCCATCTTGTCATAGTTTCTTCACATAGAAAACATCTGGGGCTGTACTATAGGTTGCTGTAGTTGCCTGTTAAAATTAGGAATATCTACTCTGTATTTACTGGGTTTAGAAAGTGTAAGAGGAAGACTTCTTAGTTATTTTTTAAAATAGGGTAAACACTTTCAAGTTCTCACTGGTTTACCAATGTAGATATATGGTAACTATTATAGTACTCCTGGAAACAAAGTTCATCTGTTTCACTGACCCAACAATAATTTTACAGCGGTGGAGCAGCAAACATGTATGTAAAATACAAAGTAGAATGTAATAATATGCCACAGAGTAGTCTGTTGTTCACATGAAGGTGTAGAAGGGAATATCATGTAATCATTTCTCTTTTGGGAAGAAATGGATTAGTCAGACCTCTATGTGGTAAATCATGTTCATGCTGGGATTTGTGCACATGTACCCATTCCTCTGCCACAGGTAAAAGATGCTGAGCTGAGCAAAGCTTCTTGACTGACCTCACAAGACAAAGAAACAATTTTAAAATGTAGAAAATCTGAAGGCAACTGCCCAGATCAAAGTGATGATGACCTATCTGAAATACTATTTGTTCTACCATTATCAGTATAATTTCAAATAGACCATGAAACTATTATCCAGGAAAACTATGACCTTTTGCTCAATTTCTGGAATGGCAAATCTACCCAAATTTTCCAGACTTTAGAAGACAGAACATTTTGCACAGTCCAGCATAAAGGGGTCACATCCAGGCCAGACTGGAATTTACTCTGATAATGCTCATATTTCCTTTTAAGCAGCCTGTATTACAGTGAGTTCTCTTCCAAATTGGCCACTAGATAATTGTTCAATCATCCAGATGATGTGCTGGAGAAATCAGAATGAAAACATGTAGTATGGGCTGAAGATATTTGCTGTTAATCTGGGTCATGGATACCAGTGCATATTCCAAATGCATATGCCAATGCATATTCCAAACAAGAAGTGACATAACTGATTTTTGCATCAGATTTTCACCATGTGATAATTTCTATACTCATATGTCTCATAGCTACTACAGTCCAAATTAAATGGGTTTGTGAGACGTACAGAAATTAGTTCCCTGTTGGCAAAATCTGGCCTCATAGGGTAAATATATGAGTTCCCTCAACTGAGTTCCCTCAACCTGGAAATGAAATATGAATGTAGAGGAGTGAAAAACTGCACTAACAAGAATGGCTATTTTGGTCCTTGTAAGCCTCCAAACATCCCCTAATGAATTTATTGATTCAGCAATAGTTTGATGTAACATCAGGTGCCAGCATGAGTAGAAGGATACTGTGACAACATAGATAGCATTGGATTTAGGTAGTGTGAATGGCACATAGGCTCAGCTATGAGGAAAGGTGTGGGGAAAGGAGAAGCCTGCCAGAAGAGTGCTTCCACCCCGCTTCCTCACTTCCTCTTGGATGGAAACCAAAATCCAAAAGATGAGTTCTGTCAGATCAAACAAAACCAAACTCCCTTTTCATCTTTTGTGTATTCCTAAAACACTTACATTCGTGGGGGCTCCAGATCTTGTCTAGGTGTTGAAGCATCATCGATCACAATCAAATGTTCCCATTTTCTGAATATCTAAACAATATCTCATAATATCTTCTTGTGAGCAGGGCTTCCAGTTGTCACTTATGTGATTTATTGACAAGATAAATAATTGTCAAAGCTAAATGTGTGCCATCATCTCTTGTTGTTCTCTAATGAATTCTTCAAACACTATTTTATCCCATGGTAATTCTTACATACTGAAAACACACACACATCCCAGTTATGCTATAGGATATTCTCCAGCTTTTTGTCTGTCTTGAGATTCTTTCTGTGTGTGCTCAATTGATCTTATACTTTGTGAAGCACTTGCATAAATTTAACATTTTTATTTAGGGTTTGACTCATTCATACAACCTAAATATAGTGTGTGGTGTACTGGTTTGATTGTTGGACTAGGACTCTGGGAGAGCAGGCTTTGAACCCCTGCTCAGTCCTGGAAACAAAGGGTGACCTCAGGCAAATAACACTCTCTCAGCCTCAAAGAAAGACAATGGGAAACTTCCTCTGGAAAAGTCTTGCCAAGAAAACCCTGTGATGGGTTCACCTTAGGTTCTTCATCAATGAGAAATGACTTGGAAGTCACACAACACAACAATAGAATTTTTTTAAAATCTACTTAAAAACAATTATTAATATTTTAATCATTTTTAAAATTTGCTTTGTTTTCAACTCTTTGTTTTGTGAATGCATGGGTTTGGAAGAGATATAGGGGAGGGAAACATTAAAACTGAACAAAAGGGTGATTTCAATCTCAAGAAGATACCTTGGAGATGAGCTATGTAAGTTGACAATTTCAAGAACATTTTGTGTTGTCAAGTGCAGCTAGATAAAGGTTTGCCAATGTCTGAATCTTTTCCTTCTTCATTGTCTAACAAGTCTTTACGTTTTTAATACTCTTCATTAATTTGAATACACTGACAGAATCCACAAATCAAACCTTAACATTAAGTACAAAGTGTCCAATTTGTTCTCTTATATTCATATGAAAAGTCTCTTACTCATTCAGTTTATTTTCATATTAAGGCTTGCATCCAACTTTCTTGGAGTCAGACAGTTCTGTTTTGGTTTTATATATTACACCCCTGGCACTTTGCTACTATTATAAGGAAGGGTGATATAATCAGCATTACAATATGCAGATGAAGAAGATTATCACACAGTTAAATAAACTGGTTTACTTGATCGAGCTTAAAAATAAATGCGGGTGGTGTCTGGACCCTATTGCAAGGATTTTGCCACAGAAATCGCTGCTCGAGACCATCCTGGGGCCATCCCTGCTCTTGGGACCATCCCGGGGCCATCCCTGCTCCTGGCTTCAAAAAAAGTGGTTCTAGGAGTGGGGATGGCCCCGGGGTGGTACCAGGTGGTGCTTTCAGTGGCAAAACCCTTGTGATAGGTTTCGGACACCACCCGCATTTATTTTTAAGCTTAATCAGGTAAACCAGTTTATTTAAATATGTGATCAGCTCTGAAGACAGTTTTCTGAAAGGTGGCAATCTAGGTTAATCTGTTCTTCAACCCAGACATAGGAGTTTATCACATGGGAGAGAAGTGCCCAAATCCCATGGATATATGGGGTTTAAACCTGTGAATATCCCACAAGAGCAGGATTGTTTTCAGAAGACATCTGGCGACTTTGGCATTAACGTGACATTAACCTGTGCACGACCCGATTTTGCCGCTTTTTGAATGGGCTAATATTGCATTAATGCCAAAGTCACCTGATGTGTCTGAAAACAATCCCACTCTCGTGGAATATTCCTAGGATTTAAACCCCATTTATCCATGGGATTTGGGCACTTTGCCTCCTGTGTGATAAACTCCATTGTGTGCGTGTGTTTAAAAAATAAGTAACAAAAATCTTACATTTTAAATAAAAGTAACAGCTATTCATTCAGTAGTATGGTTGGTTTTCTATAAGACACTAAGGGGGGTTGCAGACTGTCAAAAATAGTGTGAATTCAGTCCACTTTTAGGGTTAGGGTTAGTGCTAGGGAATCATGGGAATTGTTATTTTTCTGAGACATTGAACCTTCTTTGTCAGAGAACTCTAGTGCCACAATAAAATACAGTCCCCATGATTCCCTAACCTTAACCCTAACCCTAAAAGTGGACTGAATTCACACTATTTCTGACAGTCTGCAACCCCCCTAACAAAATGTAGTCTTTTTTGGCAAATGTTAGGCACAATCCAAGACCATAGATGGAAGTATTCAGGGATTGTGAAATCATAATTTGGCTAAGAAGGGTTTAATTCATGAAGGCTGATTTATTAAAATAAACAAGACCCCCAGCTGACATAATTGATGCAGTAAAATACTGGCTCTAGTTGACAGTCCTATAGTAAAAAAGGGAGAGCAATAACACAAATATTCTTGAGAAAGTATATAGCATGAGTAGTGGAACTGTCATTCTAGTGCTAATAAATTAAGACAATTTATTCTTAGTCAGATGACTACTCTATCTAGCTCAGCATGCCCATGACTTTACTTAGTAAACATTCTGGTCAGAGTCCCTTCCTTTCAGCAAGCACAGAAGGATCTGGGTATCAACATCTTATGTTGATAAGATCATGCCTTTCTGATCAGGTTTCTTAAAAGCTCCCTTCGTCCATCTCGGTCTCTGGTTCATTTGAAAGTCAAAATCATGCTACAGAGCTAGACTTTTCCAGGCTTTTCCAACTGACACAGCTGTTCAGCATTGCAATTTCAGTTGTGGAGGTGGTTCTTTACTCTACATTCTGCTCACACTCTCTGTGATAACTATTTTTTGTATATTAAGTGGCTCAATTTCTGAGATTATTCACTATATGAGAGCCTATATGACCAGGGATGCAGACCCTGCTACAGACCTTGCTTATTTGACAGGCTAGGGACCAGAGCACTATCAAAACCCTCAAATCGTTGAAAGTCAGAATTCAGTCTTAATTTAGCTTGCAAATGCATTTTGGCCACAAACCGCTCTGCCCCCCATAAATAATGCACTATATATCACTTGTGAATGCAGATGAAAGCACCTGGAAGGTTGTGGAAACATGATGAAATAGGTTGAAAGAGCAGACTGCACATAAATGTATGGATTCTGGTTATGTTGTAGACCTTGATATCCACTGAGGTTTAGTTCCAGGACCCCTCCTCTAGATACCAACATTTGTGGATGCTCAAGTCCAATTATATACAATGGCATAGTAAAATGGGGTCCTTTATGTAAAATGGCAAAATCAAGGATTTTTTTTTTTTACTTTTAAAAGAATACTTTCAAGCTATGGATGGTTGAAGCCTTGGAAGTAGAATCCTTGGATGCAGAATCCATGGATACAGAGGCCCAACTGTATTGAAAGAGTGGATCACCAAAAAGCAGACTGTCGAAAACAGGGGACACCTGTAGTCACAACTCTGTTCAGTATTAGCAGGCGCTACACCAAACACATACCCTATTTGGCAGGGACACTTTCTATTAATCATCTGTTATCCTACTGTTGGAAGTGACTCGAAGGCACACAAAAACAAAAAAAAAAATGAGTTTTCAGCTGCTTTAAAAATGTGCCAGTCTCTCTCTCCTCTCACATTCCCCTTTCCATCCTGGCTTACTTCAGTTGCAGTAGTTTGCACTCACTTAACAAAGTGAGGGAGAAGAGGGGAAGGGTAGTGTCTTGCTCTTCCTTATAGACTCTGACAAAAGCAAAATGCTACAGCCTCTTTACATTACTTATCTGTTCCATAAGAAAGCACTATGCTTTTTGTTTGCCCCGAAGCTTCCTTTTCATCCAATAGCATCACATTACAGTATTTTGACAGGCAGAGAATAATTTCCTTCTGTTCATTCTGCATACTCACACTTTTATAAACTGCCAAATGGGATTGTGTGGTTTCGCCCCACCCCAAGTGGGATAAACTCCTGGATTTTAGCTAGAAGCTTTGTCCTTAAAACATAACTCACAATTTTAAATACCAATCTGGGTAATGTAACTCCCTCTTCAACGTGCTTATTCTACAGAATGGAATTTCTCAAAGAAATCCCTGTAATTTTTTCTTTTATTACATATCAGAAAGGTTCCTTTTTAAATTCTTTGCATATTTGCCCAGAGCACTTTAGTCAGCTGGCTATGTTCAAATACGGAAATCTAGGATTGAGCTGGATCCTGATCTACCTTCTGATTTGCCAATAGGCCAAATGAAATTACAAAGGAAGACTACCATAACCCATTGTGGAAACTATGCTGATACTGCTTTTTCCGTTGCATCTTTTTGAACTCCTGGAAATTAGGAACAGTTTGGGAAGAAGGGGAAGCCGCTATGTCCCTGGCTGTAGAAAATGTTGTAAAATATTGGTAGCTTGGTTAGTATAATGAACAAAATTGTAATAAAGAACATTCCACAAGAATCCCAATGGATAAGACAGAATGTGAGTTGTAGATAAAAAGAAATGTGATTTACAGTTCTCATCTCCCAAAAGTTGATTCAGATTTTGAATTTGGCTTTCTGTAAATTTTTAAAATGGAAAAGATGGAAGATGAAAACCCCTCTCCAGTGCAGGACTTCCTTCTTTATCTTTGCCTTCAAAAGCAAATTCTCCAGTAAAGCTAATTGGAATACATTAAGATGGGGAAAGGACATTCTTAAGAAGGAAAAGAAGTAAACAAGAAATGTAGGCAATCTGAGTAAACTATTGGCTTCTTCAAAACAGAGTGATAATTCACACCAGAATTCTAAAGAAAGACAAACAGTAGATCTTGACCACTGTAAATTTTTACTTGGGACTGAAACCGATAGGCCAAAAAGAGCAGCTTCCAGCTGCTTTGGGGGTGTGGTGCACAGATGATGCATGCTCCTGATGTGGCTGGAAGCTGCTCTGAGGAATGGTGAAAACCCACTCCTTGCCTGCAGCCCATTGGGGACCATAGGGGTGGCCCACTTTCAGAGTAGGCCATCTTGTCACCACGGTACGTGGCTGATCGCAGCTGGAGTGTAATAAAAATAGTGAAATGTAATGTAAATAACAGATCCTTTAGCATTTTGCTTTGCTTTCAGATTATTGATCTGGCAATGGCAATTATGTTAATTGCAGGGGCCAGAATCCTTTATCAGCTTATGCTTAACTAGATATTTAACAGCAGACTGCCAGAAATAGTGCACATTAAATTGAGGCACTGCCCTGGCTCAGTGCTAGGGAGTCATGGGAATTGTATTTTTTTCTGAGACATTGAGCCTTCTCTGTCAGAGAGCTCTGGTGCCACAATAAATTACAGTTCCCATGATTCCCTAGCACTGAACCAGGGCAGTGCCTCAATTTAATGTGCACTATTTCTGGCAGTCTGCTTAGGCCCTAAGTAGCTTTTCCTAACCTGATCCTTTTTAAATTCTCCAAACCTAATAGAAATATTAGTCAACTGCACTCTGATCACTGACCCTCTTCTCTCCATTCTCTCCATGCAACTGATGTTGAGCAAAGTAGGTTGGGGACAAATAGTGATCATGGCAATCATGTCAAAATTGTAACTAAGTAGTGACTGTGAATATGAAACTGGTTTGTTGTTGTTGTTTTTGGTGTGTGTGTGTGTTTATGTGCTTTCAGGTTGCCTGTCAACTGATGGCTATGCCATGAATTTCGTAAGGTTTTCTTAGGCAAGGAATATGCAGAAGTGGTTTTACCAGTTCTTTCTTCTGAAATATAGCCTATAGCACTTGGTACTCATTGGCAACCTAAGTACTAACTAAAGTACTAACTATGATTCACCTTGCTTTGTGTCCAAGATCAGACAGGATATGGTGCCTTTAGAGTACTTTGAGACAGTCACCTAGCCATAACTGTTTCATATTCACAATCACTGCTTAGTCACAATTTGGCACTATTGCCATGATCGTAACTCCCCCCCCCCCCTATCAGCTGCATGGGGAGAAGGAGGTCCATTCTGCTGATAATCAGAGCATGATAGAATGATGTTTCTGTCAGGTTTGGAAGGCTTGAGCCAGGGGAAATTTTTAGTTAAGTATTAATTAAGTATAAACTGATATAGGTTTCTGGCCAGTGTGTTTTCATTGCAATACTACTTCAAAATCCTGCCAAAATTAATTGAAAAATGTATCTTTACAGCAGCAACACCTATATTGTATTCTTTTGTTACATAGCATAAAAGTACCTTTGTTTCCAATCTCTGTTAGCTGGCATTGGCCTCATTGCAGCACCATAGGTTACAACCACAGATGTAGCTGCCTCCCCAATTAGTATGTCACAGATTTTCTCCTTCTAAATATGGGGAGAAATTGTCTCCAAATGCCCTCTGAAAGCATTTTAGCTTTTCAAAAGTAGAAAGAAAATGTGATGAGTAAATGTTACTCATAACATGTTGAGAGAGCAACTGCATTATCAGTTGTTGTTTTAAAAGAAGGATTGTCATTGTGCCTTTGTTATCTCCTCTGTAATATTAATGGTGGTGACATTAGTTGTAATGATGGCTATGTGCAACTTCCAAGCTCTAAGCAGACTTGTGGCTTCAGCATCACCTCATTACATTGGCCTGGGGGTGGGGGTGATGACATTACCAGTCTCTTGCTTTTCCCCTCCTCCAACAATAGTGACTTAGTGGTAACACTTTATGTCCAAGCTCTGGCTTGGGTATCTGCCTTCCCCACTTCATACTTTGTGGCTGAACTTTCCACAGGCGACATTCACAAAATCAAAAGAAAGTTGAAATCTTCAACTGTATGGCTACAAAAACCTGTTTCACCACTTTTCAAATTCTTACAAAATATAAGCAACAAGCATAACTGCTAAAATTAACTATTGAATTTAATCACCAACAGGGTCACACTACCCCTGTCAATGCTCAGATGCAGATCATCAGTTAAGGCTACCATGGCGGTCTCAACCCCAAAGCCTGTCCTGAAGCCAGTTTGAAATGGGTCTAGATAATCGGTTTCATCCAAGACAGCTTGGAGTTGAAGAGCAACCGCCCTCTCGATAACCTTGCTCAAAAATGGTGATAAAGAAACTGGCCTATAATTGTTCATGTCCAGGCAGTCCAGGGAGGGTTTTTTCAGAAGTGGCCTGACAGCCGCTTCCTTCAAACAAGATGAAATAAATCCCTCCCTGAAGGATGCATTGATGATGTCCGTAAGGAACCTCCTCAATGCATTCCCCCCCTCCCCAGACAGCCAGCCATGATGGGCAAGGATCGAGAGGGCAGGTTGTTTTCCTCACTCTACCAAGGAGCTTGTCCACGTCATCGGTACTCACAGATTGAAGCTGATCCAGAATAAGCTCATCAACGGAGTCGCTGGACACCTCGTCCCTTGTTTCTGTTACAATAATGACATCCAAGTTGGCTCTTATCTGAGAGATTTTAATTTTACCACTTTACCTTTCTGTTAAATTAGTTTTTATTGTGACTGATAATTGAGGTGACTAGGGTTTCCAGGTCACAGGCTGCCAACTGAAGTGTCAGGGATTGCTTTGCTTTTCTGGGGGATGGAGCAGATGGGCACAAAAGAGTGTCCTGAGTCCGCTCTAGCCAGAAGTCTAAACCCCACCAACTGCACAGTCCATTCTGAAAGTGGGCTGTGCTCAGTGGGGCTGGCTGGCTGGCACTTCCAGGAGCTGGGTTATCCTGGCTCCTTTTTACTATGGTCCAAAGGACCGGAGGATGGCCTTGGAGCAGCTTCTGACCACTTTGGAGACATGCATCATGCAAACAATACCCCTCCAAAGCAGCTGTGAGCTGCTTCATAGGACCATCTGTTTTGGGACCAAGGTCTCCGGGTGGAAAGATCTCTCTCAAGGTAAGTGCACTGAAGGAGGAATAAGTTTGATTTTTGTATGTGGAGTGGCTTTAAAACCTGGGTATTCATCTTTACCAATTCCTAGCTGGCACCAGGGCTCTGTGTTAGGCAGAAATGCTTTGTTGTGTGTGGTTGGACAATGTCAGTGTACCAAAAAGCCATGAGAGAGAGAAGGGGATTGGGAGAGAGCTGGTTGTGTTATCTGGTCCATTGTGCCTTTAGAGTGGAGTATCAACATTGCAACTCATGAGACTTCTTGTTATACAAGTCCTGGCACAAATGTTACAGGATCTGGGGTGAAAACCTCCCTGAGAGCTGTCAATGAGCCTCCCACCAGCCCCATCAGCAGCCCCAAGTGTCACATGGGTGATATATAAAGCCACATGTGGTGCAAAGCCTAGCAGAAATGGGAGAAACTGCTCCAGATACTGTCAACATTTTGCTCTCCTGTGGAAACAGGCACAGGGCTGTCAAAAATACTTTGCCCCGTGCCTGTTTCCACAGTCAAAACAAAGTGCTTCTGACTTGCCAACCAACTCTCCCAACTCTTGCCTGTCATATTTCAAGGATGTTACAAGGTCCTATGACCTGCTCTTAGGTTTTGGCCCTAATATTTCAGGGAATGGGATGCTGCAGACTGTATGACCCTACAGCAGGGGTAGGCAACCTTTTCCCTTTAAGGGCTGAGGGACTTCAGCTCCCAGAAGCCTCAGCTATGTTGGCCAATAGTCTTGTGTTGGCCAATAGCTCCTGGGATTCTGGGAGCTGAAGTCCCTAAAGGGGAAAGGTTGCCTACCCCTGCCCTACAGATTCAAAGAAGTGTTATATTCAGGCGTGTAGACTTGGACACGTTACTTGTCCTCTTGGACATGTGCCTTATATCTATGCTCTTAGACAAGTTATTTGTCATTTATCCTAATCTGTTCACCTTGTTCTGACATGAGTGTTTTGTAATAAGTCATGTTAGCCATTTTGTCAATGGACATCCCAGGATAGCTCTTTTGTGACAACACCCATGATATTTCTCAAATTCTAAATGTGCACACTGGTCAGAAATGCTGGTGAGACTACAAGTAATATGAAAATGGTGGGAATTTCAATGATGCTTGTGTGAGGGTGAGAGAAATACGGTGGACTCTTGGTATCCTCTAGGGCAGGGGTAGGCAACCTTTTGGAAACCTGGGCCGGTTCCCTAAAGTCCAAAGTCCAGGTCTCCGCTGGGCCAAGAGGGGGGGAATGGCGGTGCACGTGCTCACACGCCTGCACACACCCTCTGCCGTGGCGCATACTGCCGCCACCGCAGCGCGCACTGCTGCCACTGCGGCACATGCCGTGGCCGCCATTTTGAAAATCAAAATGGCAGCCGCGACTCATTTGCGCATGCACAGTACTCCTGCACATGCGCAAACACATCATGGACACCATTTTGAAAATCAAAATGGCGGCTGCAGCGTACGCAGCTGCACAGACAGCAAAACGTGCGGCTGCGGCGGCGTGCAGTGGTGGCAGCAGGGGCGACCCAGGCCGGAACCAGCCTGGGGGCCATAGGTTGCCGGCCCTGCTCTAGGGTTTGGTTTCAGGACCCCCTGTGGATACCAAATACTCGAGTCCCATTAAATACAGTGGGACAGTAAAATAGTGTCTCTTGTATAAAATGGCAAAATAAAGTTTTTTTTAATTTATATATATTTTTAATATTTTCAAGCTGTAGATAATAGAATCCATGGATAAAGAATCCATGGATATGGAGGGCCAATTGTAAGTCCCAATGGTAGAGAAGCACCTTTTTAGAGAATTGTGGGAAACCAGACAGTGCTTAAAGTGTTGTTGTTAGTTGTTAGTTGTTTGTTGTTTGTTGGTTGCTGTTGTTGTGTGCCTTCAAGTTGTTCCTGACTTAAAGCGACCCTAAGGCTGAACCTATCATGGGATTTTCTTGGCAAGGTTTGTTCAGAGGTGGTTTGCCATTACCTTTCCCTGAGGCTGAGAGCATGTGACCTGCTCAAGTTCACATAGTGGGTTTCATGGCTGAGCTGGGAATCGAACCCTGATATCCAGAGTTGTAGTCCAATACTCAAACCATTACACTATGCTGGGTTAAAATATATTCTAAGTTAAATATGAACTATTCAGTGATGTGAAGAGTGTGAAATGGGCAATCAGTAAAATAAAAATGAATGGAAGAATGTTGGTAAGGATGTTAAAGGTGCAATAAAAGAATATGATGGACAAAAGTTGAGAGGGAGGACCTTATGGAAGAACTACCAATTATGTAGTAGAACTGAGGAGGGAACTAATTGGATGCACACATAAAGGAAAATGCTGAGCAAAAACAGAGAAAGGAGTCAGTTAAGGTTATGATATCTCATTGCAAATGTCAAAAACAGGGATGAAAGGTTAACTTGGGAAAATATAGTTCTGTTTTTAGATTTTACTGGCTAGTAGTTTGAAGCTCAAGATCACAACACCTTGAAATACCTGAATAGATGTTATACATACAAAACAGTTTAAAGGGATTGAGGTTATGCTTAAAAAAACCCGTTTAGTTTTGTAAAAGCTGACACCAGCATTTGTTGTCATTAGTTCAGCTATACTTTACAATTTTATCTTGATTTCCTGAATAATTCTCATGTCAGAATAAAAAAAAACTTTCCCATGTAACAAATTGTTCCCCTTTATTCAACTGTCCTATGAGTGTG
>CM034710.1:58439827-58455413 GCA_020142125.1 Phrynosoma platyrhinos
ACCAAGGAATTCCAAAAGAAAATCAGTATGTGATTTATAAGCTACAGTCACCCCTCTTTTTCATGGAGAATCCATTCTGGACCCCCCCGTGCGAAAAAGGAAAAGTGCAAATATTAAAGCCTTATTGACTTGAATGGAGGCATGTGTCCGCAGGGGTGAGTGGGCACACACCCCATTTTGTGCCCCTCCGTTCATCCCTCACACACTTCAAGCCCACGAAAATGGAAGCACAACTTTATAGCAAAGCCTTTGACTGCATAGATCATGAAAGGCTATGGAATGCCCTTAATGACATGGGAATGCCAACACATCTAATAGTTCTGATGAGGAATCTATACTCAGGACAAGAGGCTACTGTCAGAACAGAACACGAAGAAACAGAATGGTTCCAAATTAGCAAAGGAGTCAAACAAGGTTGCATACTTTCACCCTATCTCTTCAACTTGTATGCAGAACATATTATAAGAAAAGCAGGCATCGACACAGAAGAAGGAGGAGTGAAAACAGGAGGAAGGAATATCACCAATCTAAGATATGCAGATAACACCATAAGACTAGCAGAAAACCTCACAGACCTGGAATGCCTACTAAGGAGGATCAAAGAAGAAAGTGCTAAGGCAGGGTTAATGTTGAACATAAAGAAAACAAAAATTATGACCACAGAGGACCTTCACAAGTTCAACCTAGATAATGAAGAAATAGAAATAGTAAAAGAATTCTCATACCTGGGATCAAACATTGATAGAAATGGGGACTGCAGTCAGGAAATCAGAAAAAAAGATTAAGAATGGGAAGAATGGTATGAAAGAACCAAAAAAGATTCTAAAATGCACAGATATACAACTCAGCACAAAAGTTAGAATCATACAAGCCATTGTATTACCATGTATGGATGTGAGAGCTGGACAGTTAAGAAAGATGATAGAAGAAAATCAATGCATTTGAGATGTGGTGCTGGAGAAGAATGCTGAGGATCCTGTGGACAGTCAAAAAGACAAACAAATGGATCCTAGAGCAGAACAAGCCGGAAGCCTCCCTGGAAGCCAAGATGACCAAATTGAGGCTGTTGTAATTCAGACACATCATGAGAAGACTCATTCAAAAAGACAATAATGCTGGGAAAAGGTAGAGAGAAGTAGGAAGACAGGAAGGTCACATGCCAGATGGATGGACTCTATTAAGGAGGTCATGGGTATTAAGAGGTTGCAGGATTTAAGCAGAGAAATGGAGGACAGGGGGTCTTGGAGATGTCTCATTCATAGGACTGCCATGGGTTGAGATCGACTCGAGGGCAGTTAACAACAAAAACAAAATTCACAAGTTCCTGACCTACCTAAACTCTTTCCTTTACTTTTACTCCCAACATTTCACATGTGTCATGTGAAAAAATGTAAGATGGATATAGAGAACAGGCAGCTTTTTAGTACCCGATCTTTTCAACTGGAGATACCAACTTGGCAACTGTGGCTTATAATGTAAATGTACCACAAGTCTTTGCAGGTCATACCATGATTAGGAGGAAGGAGAGAGGATGCAGTGATTCAGTTGTGCAGAAAAATCTTCAAAACATTGAAACATTGTTTTGCTAAAAATCTTCTCTCCTTGATTCACTGATGGAACTTTATAATCAATCATGTATTGCTGCATTGTAGTGAATCTGTGTCATAACTGAAATGAACACATCAGCTCTTATTATTCTTTAATATCACATTTTATTAGCTTTTAACAAACAAGGCATTTGGAAGGTGGGTGAACAGAGTATATCTGTCAGGGGATGAAAAGGAAAGAAGGGAAATACAGATATGTAATTGACCAGATATTAGATAAAATCCTATGCTTTAGGACAGTCTTTCCCATTCATTTTCAATTAATATTCCAAGTTCTGATCTAGCACACCATGGGGAAATTGCATTGTTGACCCATCACAGCAATATAGAGATCAATTACAGTAAACTAGGTTGATTAAGGGTCATTAATTAACCTGTAAACCTATTTAACTGTATTAAATCCTATAGTAACAAGAGGGGGGGTAACCTGGAGAGGGAGCAGCTGAGACAGTGGGTTTCTCTAGACCTCCCTATCATCTTCCTCAGATGAAACACCTGAGCCCCAAGGACAACCTAATAACTGGGTTGCTCCCTGACCAGCCCACTGACTTAAACTGAAGGCACATCCCACAGGCCAGCCTTAAGAGTAGTCTTCTTCCCCACCTGTAAATCATGTGACCTAGAGAGGCAGGTCCAGAGCTCTTCTCTTCACCAAACAGATGCCAAAAGGCTTCAACATAACTTTACTTTTCTCCCTCCCTCCCTCCCTCCAACTACCACAGAGAAGGGGCAAACATCTGCTCAGCCTCTTTCCCTCATCAGACCTACAAAAAAGGTTCTCACCTCCATTGCAAATCCCTCAGGAACAATATATTAACTCTGCTTTGAGAAATGAAAATCATTGGCTCTGTAGAACTCTGGCCATTGGAAAACTTTTGGGATTGTGGTAGAGCCCCTGGCCTTCAGGACCACTATGGGACACAAGGCCAAATCCTTGCAGAGGTCCAACAGTGCTGTCAAGCCAACCTTCCTCTGATCAGTATGCAAAGGGATCTTGTAGCACACACTGATCAATCTCAAAGGTGCTACAAGATCCCTTTGTGTACTGATATTCCTGACTATCATGAATTCAAAGTCTCTGAATTCTTCCTCTGACCAATCATGAAGGTTTGGATGGTAAGCACCACATGCTGCTTAAACAACTGAAAATCCCTAAATTCAAACCCCTCATTAATAAACACCAAGGAAACAACTTTTCTCCATAGCTTTTACCCTTTCTTTAAATATTACTAGGACTGAAGTATTACAGAGCCTTCACACAAGCATTTATCCAGACAATCAGTACTCCTCTTTTACCTAATCCTGGCTTATAACAATATAAAAGAGTACTGAAGGAATTGTGCTTTGTAGAAGGAACCAGGAGCCATTTAGGACTTCCTTGTGGCGTTTCTGACCTGAGAAAGACTTTATTGAAATAAAACTTAAATATTGTTTGGAAAGCAGTCTGAGACTGGCATCCAGGGGTGTTAGTCCTAACTAGAATAGACCTATTCAATCAATTGTTGAATGGCAAGTCAATATATAGGTAAATATGACAATAATAATAATAATAATAATAATAATAATAATAATAATAATAATAATAATAATAATAATAATAATAATAATAATAATACATTTATTTGTACCCCGCCCCTCTGCATAACAATCGGGGTGGCTTCCAACATAAAATTACAATACAATAAGAGCAACCCCAAGCTCCACCCCTCCCACCCCTTAAAAAGTTATTAAACAACATCAAATTTAAAAACAGTTTTAAAAATAAAGCAAATGCCAACAATTTACAAATTACAGATTACTATAACTACAGCAGCAGCAGATACAATAGCGGCTGGGATGGGGAGAAAAAGAGGTACAAGGGCAGGTTCTATGACTGGGAAGACTAATCAGGAAAGGCCTGCCAGAAGAGATCCGTCTTGACAGCCCTTTTGAAGCTGTCTAAGGTTGACAAATGATGGATCTCGTCCGGAAGGCTGTTCCATAGTCTGGGAGCGGTCATTGAGAAGGCCCTCTGCGAAGTAGCCGACAGTTTAGATTTTTACACCTGTAACAGATTCTTCCCAGAGGACTGAAGTGCAAGGGGCAGATTGTTCCAGAGGAGACGGTCTTGAAGGTAGCTTGGGCCCAAGCCATTTAGGGATTTAAAGGTAATAACCAACACCTTGTACTGGGCCCAGAATCTAATAGGCAGCCAGTGAAAAGATTTCAAAAAAGGTGTTATGTGGTCTTTTTAGATGTACTGGAGACCAACCTGGCTGCCATATTTTGCACTAATTGAAGTTTCTGAACCAAGCACAAGGATAGCCCCATGTAGAGTGCATTGCAGAAATCCAGGCGGGAGGTTACTAGAGCATGTACCACAGTTTCGAGGTCCCTTACTTCCAGGAAAGGGTGCAGCTGGCATATCAGCCAAAGCTGATAACAGGCTCTCCTGACCATCACATGTACCTGATTAGTCATCAGGAGCAACGAATCCAAGAGCACACCCAGACTGTGAACACAGTCCTTCACGGAGAGTGTGACCCCATCTAGGACTGGCGGTTGAACCCATTTCCCGGTTTCAGGGCCACTACCGTGAGCACCTCCATTTTGTCTGGATTCAATTTCAATCTGTTTTTTCTCATCCAGTCCATTACCGCCTTAAGACAGTCATTGAGAGGAGAGACACCATCCGAAGTCGAGGCTGATGATCAGGACATGGAGAAGCATATCTGGGTGTCATCCGCATACTGATAACACCCAGCCCCATGTCTCCGAATGATCTCTCCCAGCGGCTTCATATGGCTGTAAAATGACATTGGGGACAGTATGGTGCCTTGAGGGATGCCGCACTTGAGCTCCTTCCTAGCAGAGCTGCTGTCCCCAAGCAACACCCTCTGGGATCTACCCAAGAGGATTCAGTGCATCTAATGGATTCAGTGTGTCTAATACTGTCAGGATTGTAAGAAAATTTAGGACTGAGGGTGTGAGTTACAGTCCCATGAACATGAAACTTGGTTATGCATTGTTAATGTCCACTCATCTGACTTAAAATAAAATGTGGCACATCACTCTTCCCACCAGCCCATAGTTTCATGCAAAATGCTAACAGCCACTTTTAGAACTCAGGAACTCATGGTTTGTACCTCAGTGGTCACCTATTCACAGGTGTGAAAATCTGGACACAGGCTTTTGTCACTGTGTTCAGGATAAGGAAGAAAGCTGTGTTTGAAGGTTTGATTAACCATCTCTCTGTCACCATAAATAAATAGTCATCAAATGGAAAAGCTTGAGAGCTCAGAAGCAAGGCATTATTTGAGACCATATTCATTAGGGGTCAGCAATGGAACCCTATTAAATTTGCTGTTAAATGCTAAAATCAACTCTAAAACATATGAAGTTAAAAACAAAAAGTATATCCAGTGAGTCTGTTGCAGCAAAAGCAACAAAGTCTTGTGCCACCCCAAAGACTTAACACTTTTAGGCTGACATCTTGTTAGAGACATACATATGTACAAGTCACACTGTGCGACAAATTATTCTCTGTAATACCACAGACATATTCTGCTGTTAGTGATGGAAGGAGAGTTGTGGACATAGCAACTTTGCACACTGTAACTGTACATTGCTCAGTGCACATTGTACATTACGCATCACCCATTGCACATTGCACAATGTCACCCGGTCCCTGGCATGCATTGTGCAACATTACTTTTCTCCATAGGGGTTGTGCTGCATAACATATTTCTGTATATGCATAACATATTTCTGTATATGGATAGTTATGCTATGCTAAGGGGATACTGGATTTGCAGTCTTAGTATGGCATAAGCCTGTGTGGATTATAGTTCACTTCATCACCTTATAAGATTGTTCTGCAGTCAATGACTTAAGATGCCATAAGTCTCTCAGCTGTTAATAAGAAAGATTTGTTGTTGTATGCCTTCAAGTCATTTCCAACTTGTAGTGACACTAAAGTGATCCTATCACGAGGTTTTCTGGTGCTAAGGCTGTGTGACTCACCCAAAGGCACCCAATGGGTTTCCATGGCCAAGTAGGGAATCAAATTCCAATCTGCAGAGTATGCTCAAAATACTACACCACACTGGCTCAATAAGAAAAATAGCATCTCTGAGTATATGCAGAATGTGTTCTCCTCTCCACAGGGTGTATACAACCAGAATCTGGTTTATTATATATATTACTGGCAGAAAGACCAAGATAGAATGTGCATGTTTGATATCTGAGATGATGAGATTATGGCAGAGGCAAGGTAACATTCTCCACACATCTAAGATAAGAAGTTAGAACACTGATAACAGCAATCATGGTCTTTCAAATATATCTCAGCCTATTCCTTCCTATTTAGAAATTGGTCGTATTGGCTGTAATAGAGTACAAGGCAGGAGAAGTGCTCTGCAGATGAGCTCAGATCATAAAATAGATGTGGAAACCTATGTATTAAACAGCTCACTTTTGGTATGGTGTTGGAAATCTGAATCTGGAATGGGTAAAGCAGGAAGAGGAGTTTTTAAAATTTCAAACATAAATTATATATTAATCATAGCTGGAAGGGTGATGGGTGTGGGAAACTATAGCTTAGGGAGGACCAAAAGGAAAGATGATTTCAATTTGAAGTGTATTTATTAAATCATAATTTGAAACAGAATATGGGTGGGAATCAACAGCTGGAAGTGATAGGAAAAAGATTGCCTTAAAATTATTCTGTACATATGAATTAGAAAGCCATCTATATGAGGCATCAAGATTATTGAGGAAAGGGGTGAATGCTTATTTACTTCACTGAAACAAATATTTTACCATTGAACTGAAAACACTGAACATACATTTCAAGAAAGAAGAATGCAGGAATTAAGTGGAATAAATTCCATTATACTAACTAGCTAACCCTGTTACCACAAGAAACAACTCTTTTCTTTTGCTGTATCATGGCAGACTGAAGGTGTATGACTAAATCTTCCTCCATATAAAAACTTGCCAGCATACTAAAAACAAACACATATTTGTGACAAGTATTATAACCTTAAGTCTTGTACTATAAAGTTGTACAATGAAGAGGTTTTCTGCTGTTCGTGAAAACTAAGCAATAGGCATGTGACAATACTGGACCAGAACATACCCTCCAACATTTCACACTGGGACTTATGGGGCTAAGCAACAACAGAGTGGGGCAAAAGTTATTAATGAAGCTGAACAAACAGGCTAGGAGAGGCTGCAGCAGGTTGCTTTTGCCTTTAAGGGCAAGATTCCACCCCATCTTCCCCTCTCCTCCCTCTGAGTTAATTTAGTGCAGACTACTTTTTCACTCTGAACTCAGTTTGCAGCAATTGATGTAAGCTGAGGACAAAGTGGAAAAGTGGGAGGAAGAGAAAGAAACTGGGATATTTTAAAAACAGATGAAAAAGTGGGATGACAGGGGATTAACTGGGACTATCACTGCAAAACTGGGACACTTGGAGGCTAGGTCATAATGCTGGGATCTGGGTGTGCATAGTGATATACAGACAGACAGAGGACACAGTGAGTTGATATATACAAGTACACATGCACATTCCGCTCATGCACAGAGAAGTGGTGGCAGTTGTGACATTAAGAAAAAAAGACCTCTAGAAGGATGAACTGGGCAGTCCAAGACACATTTGCCAAATCATCTTCCCTTCAAGAAAATTAATAATTGCCCATTTCAGAAACCATGTGTTGGTGAAGAGCCAGCAGCCTTCTGCTCCTGTCCCTGCTGCCACCAAATTGACTCTCCTTCTCTTGCCACAGCTGAGCCTGTGGCTTTTTTCTGCTATACACTATGGACTCCTTAAACCTCCATCAGCATAGCCACACCAGCACAATTACCCAATCAGATCTCAGACTGTGTGTTTGAAGGGTCATAAAAGTATTATGCCTACATGTTTGAATTCAAAGGAAATAGGATGTTGCATTATGCAGTCTGGAGAAATAAGAGATTAAAATTGATATTTTTTTTAGTTTAACATACGCTGCAACATTTCACAGATGAAGATCAGGATACTTGTGGCTAAGCAAGATCAGTGTGGTCAAGCTGGTAAAAGTTACTAATGAAGAAGAATACACAAGCTTGGAGAGAGTGAAACAGTTTGCTTTTGCCCAAACCTGCTGGGAAGGGCATGCTTTTACCCCTTCCTCTCCCTCCTGTTTAGTTAATTAAGTGCAAAACGCTTTTCACTTCGAACTCAGTTTGCAGCAATTGAAGTAAGCAGAGGACAAAGTGGGAAAGAGGCTAGGGGAGAAAGAAACTGGAACATTTTAAAAGCAGCTGAAAAAATGGGCCGGCAGAGGATTAATCTGGATTGCACCTGCTAAAGCAGGATACTGATGGTTTAAGCAAGATCAAATACACCATGAACATGTTAGCACATTCATGTTAGTCTGCCATGTTATATTGTCCAGGTTTTTTTTTTTTTTAAAGATGAAGATCTAATAACTCATCACTAGGCAATGCTAGATCATTTATCCCCTTGGCTTTAAAAGCTTGCTAGGGAAATTTCAACATTACATTTCAAGCTTATCGCACCATACTCTTGAAATGGGGCTAGTTCACTTTAACAGCTCTGACTGCCTCCTGTTGCATTTTGGGGTTTGTAGTTCCATGAGGCTTAAAGGTTCTCTGGCTGAATATTCTAAATGCCTGTTCCTAAACTACAAGTTCCAGAATGCAACAGGAGGCAGCCAGAGCAGTTAAAATGAGTCCCGTTTTAAGAGTGTAGAGTGGTTGTCTCAATATTTGTTTGATTTTTAAAACCCCACTCATTTAACATTTTCTTTCTTAAATGTCTTATATCTTATAATTAGATAACTTATCTTTGTGTTTTTCATATTTTCCAAAAGTGGTCTTGGCTTGACCAAGAAGGGAATGATCAGAGCCATGAAATCTACATGCTATTCCACATATTCACTCTGAAGTTTGACATGCTTGGCACATCATTTCTCAAGTTTCTTTAACCCTTCCAAAAGATTTTTTGATCTCTGGTCACTAAAATACTGCTGTGCTGCTGCTATGACCTCTGAATCATTTGAAAATTTTTTGTTTTCAAACTCTTTTAAAGGTTTGGAAATAGGAAAAATGGAACAAGTCAGATGGAGCAAGATCTGGTGAATAAGGCTGATGGTCTATGCACTCAGACCCCAAATTCTTCAAAACATCCATGACCTTTCCAACCCTTTGATCAACTGCATTGTCCTGCAAAAAGAAAACACCTTTCTGTAGCTTCCCTCACTTGCCTCCTTTAACTGGCACAGAAAGTTAGAGTAGTATTTTGCATTAATTATTTCACCCTTCTGAAGACATTTGGTCATCAGAATACCTTCCTTATCCCAAAACTCTGTAGTCATGATCTCTTCTGCTGACATTTGAGTCTTGAATTTCTTTGACTGTGGAAAACCCAAGTTATGCCACTGCAAGGACTGCTGTTTGATCTCCAGATCATAGTGATGTAACCATATTTCTTCAGCAGTGATGAGTTCCTCCAAAAAATTATCACTAGATCTCTCAAGATGCTGCAAAATCAACTTGGCAGTATTCACTCAATTTCATTTTTGGTCAGCATTTAGACATTTCAACACCCACTTGGTTGACAGTTTCTGCACAGCCAACTGCTTATGAATTATAAAACATTCCTGGGATATCTCTAGTGTCTCAGAATTGTTTTTACTTAAATTTGCCAGTCTGCTAATATCAGATCATGAACATACTCAACAGTCTGTTTCGGGAGTTGACACTGCTGAAAGCCTTGCTGTATTTTTGGTCTCAAAATCTCCAAGGTGAAAGTTGGCACACCACTTCTTTGCAGTTGAATATGATGGGCATTTGTCACTCACTGTTTGCACATGCATTTCCTTTGGAGTTTTCTTCTGAAGAACAGGAGCTTCATGATGGCCTAGAGTTTAGCACTTGAAAATTCTACACTTTTCATTGACATGGTTCTATCAATGAACTGGGGGGGGAAAATCAGAAATTAGAGCTACAATCCTGTAAACTGGCAGTTTACAATACAAAAGAACACTCTTTCAAGCTGCAGTGACATAATTATGCTCAGATTTTGGGACATAGATTGGGCCAACAACTCTTCAGTACCCCTTCATAGAACTTTCCTGTAGTTTCACTTTGCAGCACAACACTGATAGAGGTAAGCAAATGGTATTTCAGTAAATTCTGTTTGCCATTATCGTTCCCTAAAGAATATCTTATTTTCTGTATCAGCCTACAAGAAAGCCTTGGATTCTGTAAAAGACACTGTTTGAAAACAACTGATTTATGTCAGATGAAGGACTTTATTGCACCAATAATAAAACTGGCTTACCTGAGCTGGTTTAAAATTTAAAATGGGTGGCATCCTGATGTTATTATAAGGATTTAGCTGCCAAAATCACTGCCTGGGTCTATTCCAGGTCCATCCCCACTCCCAGGGCTGCTCAGCACACCTCTTTTCAAAGCCGGGAGTTTTCCGGCTTAAGAAAATGGCTGCCGGAGCGGCTTGGGAAGCGGGGCTGGACCTGAGCGGCTATTTTGGTGGCTAAATCCTTCTGATAACATCAGGATGCCATCCATTTAAAATTTAAAGCGAGAGGTTTTATTATTGGTATGATAAGCTCCATAATAACAACATTTTGGATTATCTTAATTTTTTTTTTCTTGAGTTATGCTTTGATATCTTTCTCCGTGGCTGAGTTTTAATGTGGCATGCAAAAGGTAGGTTCCTGTGATATATATTATTTATTATGGAACTTCTTTTATGGGGAGGGGGAGCAAAAGGCAGTGCTTAGAGAACAATGTGATGTTCTTTGGCATTTAATGACAGTCCAAGCAACTGAAGCAGGCAGAAAGAAACAAATCAAGAAAGTTTCCATACTGAAGTTCGTAGCATCTCACGTGAATAGGTTGCCTCTGGCTGGAATATATATGAAGCAGATCCTTTTCAAGTTGATGTTTTCAAGATGTTCAACATGATAATATGACCTGAATGTCCCATGTGTACAATTTTCCCCCCTGGCTCATTCGTATCTTTTGTTAATAAAAGGGAGAATGTCAACAGGGAATGCTACACCTTCCCTTGAACTTAATTCTTACCTTTTGAGATGTTTTGCAGTTAAATGGAGAGCTCAAATGAACACATTTATTTCTCTTAAGGGAAAACAGATCCCCCTTTTCCATTATTTACATTGGATGGAAAAGAGTTCTTTCCAATCAGAAGGATAAACCATGGCCCTTATTTTAGATAGCAACTTCTGAGACCTTGCATCTTCTAAAATGCCTGCTCTTTAAAGTGTTAGAGTTATAGATAGAAAGAGTACAAGGTAATATGATTTTCTGAAAAATGCATATTTGTGCAGGGCATGGAAGTATGAGATAGAGGTAATGTTTCCAACTGGGTTTCAGTACTGAGTGGTTAAGTAACTGACATTACAAAAGTAATGTACTGAGTGGGAATGAAGTCACTTCATCAGTGCAATGAATAACAATTTCTCGTTATTTTTACTTTTAATGTGCCTTTTAAAGGCACTTTGACAGGAAGTTTTCAAGTTTTTTGCCATTCTCATATCAATTTTAAAGAGATTTCAAAAAATCACCACAACAAGTTACTTACTTAAAACAGTGTAATGCACACTGGGAACAAGTTACCATCCCAGTCCCATCACAGAGAGGTGACACAGAAGGGTGCCATGTTCAATGGTATCAAAAGCTGCTGAGAGGTCCAGCAGAACTAACAGGGACACACTCCCCCTGTCCTGTTCCTCAGAAGGTCATCCACCAAGGTGACCAAGGCAGTCTCTGTTCCATATCCAGGCCTGAAACCAGAATGAAATGGATCTAGATAATCAATTTCATCCAGAAACCTCTGGAGTTGGGAAGCCACTATATGTTCCAATACTTGCCCAAAAACAATAGGTTGGATATTGGCCAATGTTTATTCATTATGGCAGGATTCAGGGATGGATTTTTCCCCCAGTAAAGGCCCCACAACAAGATGGAACTTTGCCTTCTTGTAGGGAGGCACTGACTACCCCTTTCACTCACTCAGCCAGTCCTCTCTAGCCTATTTAATCAGCCGAGAAGGGCAAAGGTCTAAAACACATGTGGTGGCTTTCACTTTTCCAAGGATCCAGTCCAATTCATCAGGCTGTACAAGTTGAAAAATATCCATTAACACTGGACAGACAGGTGCCAACGTAACATCCACTGGCACTGTATCAACTATAGCATTCAAGTCAGAGTAGATCTGTGCGACTTTATATGCAAAGTGCCATGAAAATTTGGTCTGCCGAGTGGTCTGCATACTTGAGGATGAGTGTGTAAAAGACCCTGACCACTTGGAACAGCTCTACTGGACGGCTCCCTGAAGATGCAATGCTGGTAGCAAAAAATAATTTCTTACTGACCCCACTGCCACAAAGTAGGTCTCTAAATAGATTCTAGCCCGTATTCAGTTAGATTCACTTAGTTTTCCACCAATGTCACCTTAGTCTCCATCTCACTCGCTTCACCACTGCCAGCTCCCTGGAGAACCAGGAGGCTAGTTTGGCTCCATTCCATAAGAGGGAATGCTCAGGACTGATTGTATCCACCACTCTGGCTGTTTCCCCATTCTAAAGGTTGGCCAGAGCTTCAACAGAATCACCTGATGAGGTGACAGGAATCTCCCCAAGAGCAATCAGGAATCCATCTGGATCCATCAGCCTTCTGGGGCAAACCATCCTAATCGGTCCCCCACCCGTGCAGAGGTTCCAAGTCCTAGTGAGTCTAAATCTTACCAGATAATTATATGTCCATGACAATGGAACTATGGCATGTTCCTCCACACCAAGATCATCATCACCGCACCCAGTACAGTAAACAAGGTCCAGAGTGTGCCCAGCAGCATGGGTAGGGCCAGATACCACTTGGGACAGACCAATGGTTGTCATGGAGGCCATGAAGTCTTGAGCCACTCCTGAAAGGGCAGTTTCAGCATAGATGTTGAAGTTCCCCAGCACTATTAGACTAGGAGATGTCAACATCAATCCCGAGACAATCCTGGCTAGCTCAGGAAGGGATACTGTTGAGCAGTGGTACACCAACAGAATCCCTATTCTGTCCCAGCTACTCACCTTTAAATTAATACACTCAGAACATGTAAATGGTGTGAAGGAGCATCTGATCAGTGGGATGGAATCATGAAGACCACTGCAACTCCACCTCCCCGCCCCCCACCTTTCCCCTACTGGGGCACAGAGAATCCTGGTGAGCAAAAATGACAGAGATTAACCCCTCCAGCCTCATCCAAACAGGTCTCTATAATACATGCCAGGTCAACATGTTTGTTCAGGATCAGGTCCTGAATGGCAGCTGTTTTACTATTCACTGACCTAGCATTCATCTCCAGCATTTTCAGTCCGGGGGAGGGGGACTGTCACCAAACCAATCTATGCTATTTGGGCTGGGAGACCGTTTGGGGACAACAAGCACAATTTTGCACTCCCCTCTTCCTTGATTTTTAATTGTCTCTTCCCACCATAGGTAATTGTTCTTAACTATTGTTGAATTTTATGATGTAAGCCACCCCGATTGTGCTCAGAGGGGCGGGGTATTAAATAAAAATTATTATTATTATTATTATTATTATTATTATTATTATTATTATTATTATTATTATTATTATTATTATTATTATTTATTATTATTATTATTATTATATATCTCCCTCTGCCCTGAATGACTCCAATGGCTGCTCCCTGAGCCTGTGTATCCCCTCCCTCCTCTAGAAAACATATCATTCTTATTGGCTGACAGGACAGTAGTTATTAAAAACAGTGCAATACACAGACAGACAGATGATAAAAGCTAGAATGGTCAAGCAGTAACAGACCCTTGTTTTTGTCAGGCAAAAGGAAAAACCAGTGCAAGCCTGCTGACTCAGGGTCTCAGTCCTGTAAGAAGACAAGTCCACTAAGGAAGCAGTGGTCCAAGGCAGCAGCAGAAAATACAGCCTCTTTCATCCTACAGCCTCCTGGCTGTGGCCCTCTGACTCTGCTGGGGCTGTACGGTCTGCGTAAAAAAATACTTTTAGAATATAACTCACAATGTTGCAGGAAAATGGGATTTCAACAACAAACTGCATTTGTGTATTGATGTGAATATAAGATTTCTAATTCAGTCAGGACCAGTCCTCAGTTTATGCTGGCAGGGAAATATGCAACATGTAAGAAATTTCTGCACTGGGGTTTTATTAATGTATATTTAATGCACAGATCACATTCAGTAGCATCACCATGATGCAGACCTGGAAACCAATGCAGCAGTTTGAACAACCATGATATTGTACATGAAGATGATGATGACTGATTGATTGATTGATTAGAGTCAGCCCCTTGTATCCATAGGTTCCTTCTCCATAGATTCAACCTATCCACAGCTTGAAAATATTCAAAAAATACATAAATTCCTAAAAGCAAACATTGATTTTGCCATTTTATAAGGGACACCATTTTGCTACGCTATTGAGCATCCATGAATTTTAATATTCACAGGAAATCCTGGACTCAAACCCCAGCAGATACTAAGGGCCCACATTATTACTATTATTATATAAAAAATTATTTATACCCTGCCCCTCTGACAACAATTGGGCCACCTAACAACAATTAAAATTTCATACAGTTTATACAATCCAACAACCCCAAACCCACCCAACCCTTAAAAAGTATTAAACCAGTTATCTGTTAAAACATCTTAATTAAAACAGCACAAAATAAATTCACATCAAAAACAACAAAAATCTGAAAAAAGCATAGCAAAGCAAAGCAGCGGCATCATCCAAAAATGGGAGAGGGTGGGATGAGGGGCTCCTGAGGCCAGGAATCTAGTCAGGAAAGGCCTTCTGGAAGAGATCCGTCTTAACAGCTTTTTAAAAGCTGCTCAAGGTCTTAATCTGACAGATCTCATTCGGCAGGCTGTTCCATAGTCTGGAGCAGTTGCCGAGAAGGCCCTCTGGGAGGTCACAGACAACCTAGTTTTTATCAGCTGCAGCAAATTCCTCCCAGAAGACTGGAGTGAGCAGGGCGGATTGTATGGGAGGAGGTGGTCCTGGAGATAGGTTGGACCCAAGCCATTTAGGGATTTAAAGGTCATCACCAACACCTTATACTGGGCCTGGAAACTAATAGGCAGCCAGTGGAGAGACTTTAATACAGGTGTTATGTGGTCTCTCCTTGCTGTTCCTGAAACCACTAGCTGCCATGTTTTGTACTAATTGAAGTTTCCGGACCAAGCACGAGGGTAGCCCCATGTGGAGTGCATTACAGAAGTCCAGACAGGAGGTTACCAGTGCATGCACCACAGTCTCGAGGTCCCTTACTTCCAGGAAAGGGCGCAGCTGGCGTATCAGTCAAAGCTGATAACAGGCTTCCTGACCATCACATTTACCTGATTAGTCATCAGGAGCAATGAATCCAAGAGCACCCTCAGACTGTGAACACAGTCCTTCATGGAGAGTGTGACCCCATCCAGGACTGGTGATTGCAACCTAATTCCCGGTTTCGGGGCCACTACCATGAGCACTTTCATTTTGTCTGGATTCAATTTCAATCTGTTTTTCCTCATCCAGTCCATTACTGTCATAAGACAGTCATTGAGAGGAGAGACTCCATTGGGAGTCGTGGCTGATGATCGAGACATGGAGAAATAGATCAGGGTGTCATCAGTGTACTGATAACACCCAGCCCCATGTCTCCGGATGATCTCACTCAGTGACTTCATATTAAACAGCATCGGGGATAGAATGGCACCTTGTGGAATGCCACAACTAAAGTCTTTTTTTGTGGAACCACTGTCCCCGAGCAGCATCCTCTGGGATCTGCCCGAGAGGAAGGAATGGAACCACTGTAACACAGTGCCTATGATTCCTAACCCACTTAGGTGCTCCAAAAGGATGCTATGATCTATTGTATCAAAAGCCGCTGAGAGGTCTAAAAGC
>CM034710.1:58465051-58476346 GCA_020142125.1 Phrynosoma platyrhinos
CCCTTGTGGTCTCTTTCAACTCTATGATTCTATGATTCTATGATCAGGCTTAACCAATCTGAAAATGATCCAAGACAGAGCACTGGATCTTTCCCCTAGACTCTGAGATAACTCTGGTGTCAAGTTCTGATCATATACAAACAACTTTTGCCTTTAAGGGTCCAGCAAATTTACACAGCAGTTCACCTCCTGGCATCTCTGAGAATGATCTCTATAGGCTGTAGATTGGTCCCTTCATATTGAATAAAGAGAGACCAGAGCGGATAGGACAACTTTGATCTTGAGGGATAGGGGAAGGACTGAAATATCCATTCTGCCTGTTCTTTACCAGGAATGTACAACCCCAGCTAATGGATTTAGACCAATAACAGTGTTGTCATCTAGACATTTTGTCGTCCCCCTTTTGTGGGAAATCACAGCAGAAAATTCTCCATATTGGCATTAATCGGATGCCAACAGGAACAGCCCCATGATTGTCATGGCGGCCATGAAGTTCTGAGCCACTTCCAACAGCGTAGCCTTGGCATGGATGTTGAAGTCCCCCAGCAATATAAACCATTGAGACTCCAACACTACCACCCCGAGACCACTCCAGCTAGCTCAGGAAGAGAAACTGTTGAGCCATGGAGTGGGCAGTACCCTACCAGAATCCCTAATCTGTCTCAACTTCCCACCTTTAAAAAACACACACTAAAACCCTGCAGACTGAGGAATAGGATGCCTGGTCAGGGGAATATTATCCCAACAAACCACTGCAACTCCACCTCCCCTCCCTCAAGTCTTGCCTGTTGCTGCACAGAGAATCCTGGTGGGCAAAGCTGAGAGAGATTACCCTCCCCCCAACCTCATCCAACCAAGTCTCTGTAAATCATACCAGGTCATCATGTTCATCTAGGATCAAGTCCTGGATGGCAGCTGTCTTACCATTCACTGACCTGGCATTCAGCTGCAGCATTTTCAACCCAGGGATAGCTGCCATGGCTATCCAGATTATTTGGGATGGGAGAAAGTTTGGGGGTAACTAATACCCTATCATAAACTCTAACCCAGGTTGATCCAAATGTCTCCCATTTGCACATCTCCCAATACTCTGTATAACTTCAATAGCTGCTCCCTGACTACCATTATCTCCCTCCTTTGGTTGGTGGTGCATCTCTCCTCTCCACAAAAATAATCTGTTCATTAATCAATATCTGTAAGCAGGTGAATTTCACTTTTCTGCCAGCAGCATAGGAAAGATCCTCACCCCTGCAGCAGTGGTGGCAACCCCACCCATGCAGTAATCCACTCAAATATCCCCCAGCCCAGAGAGTTTGTCCAGTCCAACTGAGGAACTTGCAGCAGGCTGTTGGCTGGGCCTCAGTCCTGCGGAGTGGCACTCACTCTTAAGATGAAGAAAGAGTCCCAGAGGTATGGGACCCAGAGGTTGCAGATGGAACAGGCTTCCTCTCCTTCCCTCCTAGATGGCCTTTTGTCCTCTTCTCTCTCCCCATGGTCTTTCTGTGTGACTTAATGGTAATTTTCAAACTCCTTTAAGTGTTGACATTTTTCTTTGGACACACTTGCTTCTCTTTTCTCAATGTTCTCCTCCCTTAGTTTCTTTCTTTCTAAACAGAATGGTTAGATCAGTTCTTCCAATTATTTTGGCCCAGCTGTATTTAATTAAATGTTCCTCGTATGGCATCCTAGGATGTCTAAAATACACGACAAAGAATGCCACTGAAGTGAAAGTGGTAATAAATATGCTCATGGTGTTATTGGTGTCTGAGACGGTGCTTTGTAAAGTGCACTTTCAGAGTAAAAAGGATTACATAAAATCAACTTCTCTTACTTTCTGTCAGTCGTAGGGAACAAAGGAAAGAAATCAACTGGAGAGAATGTAGTAGCATCCATACTGATTCCAGATGTTCTTCAAAAAGGTGCTATTTATGAGAGGATGTTTATGAGAGGATATTATTGGGAGCAGTACTCCCCTAACGCCTCAAGGATTACGCAAGCTTTATGTCTTGGAGTGTGTGTGTACGTGCACTCTTGCACTCTTTTCCTAACAGCGTGAAATTTCTGCAAATGTTAATGTAGAAAAAGTAGAAAAACTGAAGTCACAATGCATCTATGGTATAACAAGTTCCATTTGTTAAAACCATGTTTCCCAAACAAGTAACTAATTTGCCCTGCCTCAGAAAAATGTTATCTCTTCAGGCAAAATCTGTTCCCACTGATGCCAATGGGTTTGTTAAATTATGACCCGATTAATAAATTTCATAGCTAAAAATTGCTTGTTAGTAGTAGCATGCAAGAAAGAGGGACCAGAGAAGATGTAAGGAAGGGGGAAAAGTCAACCTTCCTTGAGTCAATGATACTCCTCTTAATAAGATAATCCCTAAAGATCTGAAAAAACAGAATACATTTGAAATGTGAATAGTCAGAGAAACTGTGGAATAGAAGCAATGCACTGTGAGAATTCAGAGTCAGAAATTTTAGAGTAAATATTCAAATCAGAAAATGGTAAAACTGGCATATTAACAATAAAGATATGAAAGGCATTTAGGAGAGAGCAGTAAAATACAAATCTTTTCAACAGTATTCATTTGTTTTTGTTTGATGTTCCTGCTTGCCCCTGTATTTCTTATCATTTTTATTGTATCTAGAAATTCAAGGGCATAACGGAAAACTTGATAGTTTTTTTTTAAAAAATGTAATCCCATTAAAGTTTTAATATGTGTTTATCAAAATATTGTTCTAAAATCTCATTGTTTTAAGTCCATTTTCAGGTCAGGACAGTTTACCACAATATTTTTTGCTATATCAATGTCTTCTAGGTGGAACCATTTCAAATTACAAATTTCTGCTATTCTATGGGAGAAGCCAGTTCAAGTGATACAAACACAATATATAACTAAGACTATTGTACTCTGGAATATAAGATGATGGGATCATTGGAAAAGATGGTAACATTTAGTAGAGTCAGAAAGAAGGGAGACCACGCTACAGATGGACTGATTCAATCAAGGAAGCCTGGACCTGAGTTTAGTTGGACAGCTGGTGATCATGAATCATGGAGGTTTGTCATTCATAGGGTTACCATAAGACTAAGTCAATTTGATGGCAAATAACAATAACAACAACAAAATTTCATAATTAGACAAAGGTCTCTTTTTGGTCTCTTAACTGGTTTCTTTTTCATAAGAGCTATTGGGGCTGCAATCTTGATGCCACTCATTTGGGGGACAGTCCCACTGAGTGGAAATTACTTTTGAGTGGAACAATATAATATTGTACTACATAATATACACAATTGCCACTTAACTAGAAGAGGTTATATCTTAGTAGACAAGCATAGGTTACATTGTATGTATTGAGTACTGGGCAAAAATCCAGTACTCAATTTAGTAAGAATATAAAGACACAGGCATTCTCCTGCTCTAGGTTACAAATGCCAAAACAGAATGCTTTCTTTTACAGTTTTGAGTACTTCCAGTTGCCAACATATAGCTTTTGCAAGACGACTTGTGATATTTAGGTCTGAGTCATCCAGTTTTATAAGAAACAATGAAAACAGAAGGAAGTGTTAAAGAGAAGTATGAAAATTGACTTCATAATTAAGATGTGATTCAAATTCTATATAACTTTAGTGAAGCTTCAAAAAGTTACTTTGGGGGTTCAAACTATCTCAGCTAGCATGGTCAAGCCTATTGTTAGGTTTTTATTTAACTTGGGAAAAGATGCTTTCCCAACTCATAGACAAAGCAAACCATGTTGTAGAACTGCTTGCGATTAATTTCACCAGAACCCCAGAAAGCAGCTTCACTTATTTTCAAAATGGCAGATTTACATAGGGATGAGATCATTATATATGCAGAGCATATGCATCCTAATGTAATATGATTTCACCTCTAGCCATAGCAGCAATTGCTGTGCTACACATATGCATGGAATGGGTAATGGCATAGTGCCTGCACCACAACTGAACAATTCAGTTTTATGGCCATTCAGCTATAAGCTGTATACAAATGTTACATTCAATACTTGACTCCTAAGTGGTGGTTGAATGGTTCTACTCTAATATTAGAATAAGCAGGCCCATGCTTCTCTACTGCTTTTTGGATATCATAAAAGATGGGGATGGTCTGACTGTCCTTGGGAGGGAGTTCTACAGCTGAGGTGCTACTGTAGAGTAAGCCCTGTCTTTCGGATAGCTTTAAAGTTTATGAACGTTTCCTTTTATATTACTTATAATATTGTATTAGATACTATGATGTTTATATAAGACATCATAAATGTAATATACACTCACATCATGTGCACTGGAAAAAAAGTTAGGACCAAAAGTATATGTTACCTGAGAGATCTGTAATGAAACTCCTGTCATTTTTATTCTTAAAATTGTTTGGAATAGTAATACTTGAAGGAGGGATATTTTCCTGATCTGTAACAGCAGTAGCTATTAGTCCCACAGTCCCTTCAAATCAAAGTTGGAGGAATTTAGATCAGAAATATTGTAGGAATATGGTATCAAATAGTTCCATATGTTCTGCCCCTGTTACTGCTTCTTTCATCAGTTCAAAGCCTGCTACAACTTCTTTTAGGGAAATGTCATCAGTTTGGCCCTTAATTGTGCAACAGAAAAATAAAATCATCAAACTGTTAAAGCAGCTACATACTGATTTATTCAATGTTATTTGTTCCAGTAAGGATGGAGTGTCAGAGCACCTTCCTTAATTGGAAAGCAATTAAATCTTCCAATGTGTCAGTTAAGCACTGAGCATGTTAGTTTCCTGTTTATTAGTGCATTGCTTATACATCAAAGAACTCTGGGAAATTTCAAAGACATTGCTGTCTGGGCTTTTCACACATTGGTACAATTTCTTGGAAACACTAAAAGCTCAAACAGGCACTGCTCAGTCATTGATTATTAAATGTCATCTGAAAATCCATGAGTTGAGGATGATGGAGTCTTCAAACCAGAAAGTGAATTGCTGCTTAATTATGACTTTAGAGTCAATAAAATCATCTGATGGCAGATTTAGAGGGACTCATTAAGATATGGAATCTGGTTGTGCATAACACAAACCACTTTGGCTCTAGATCCTGGCTATTTCATTAATAGGATTAATAGGATGTGGGGGAGAAGGGGAGGGGTTACTGAAACCCTCCAGGGCATCACTATTTAAAGGAAAAGAGTGGAGGGATTTATCTTTATGCAACAATAAGCAAAACTTGTGGAGTAGTAAATGAATTTTGTAAAGATGACAACTAATTGTTCAGTGACTTTCAGCAAACTGTTAGCTGTATTGCCAAATTATGATGTAACATCCACTGATTTGTGATATAGAATATTTTAAATTATTGCATTTTTTAAAAAAAGTATGCCCTCACTACACACACACACACAAACATACACACATTATTCTCAGCAGACTTTCATTCTTGCATGAATAGTTACTAAGCTAAACTAGAATATCAGAAGGAGAAAAACAGTCTTTGCACATTCTCCTTTTTCATGGTTCATGTCTTATTAAAGATGAATACAGTGGGCCCTTGATATCCACTGTAGTTTGGTTCCAGGATTTCCCATGGACACAAAAATCCATGGATGCTCAAGTCTCATTAAATACACACACTGGATAATAAAATGTTATCCCTTATATACAATGCCACAATCATAATTTACTTTTTAGAATTTATATATTTTTGAATATATTCAAACCATGGATGCTTGAATCCATGGATAAAGAATCTGTGGATAAGGAGGGCCGACTGTATGTATAAAAGGGATGGGGGGGAAGGGGGCTGCCAGTAGAGGCGGCCAAAAGGGCATGCTTGGCCCTCTCTTTTGTGACATGAGGAGACCAGCACTGCTGCAGCAAAGACAGGAGAGGACTGCTTGATCCTCTCCTGTGCTGCTGCGACACCAGTGTTCTTGTGAGGATACCGCTGCCACTGCAGCACAGGCAGGAGGGTACCACTTGGCCCTTCTGAAGCAGCAGGAGGGCCCAACTGGGTGTCACCCCTCTTCTGGAGTGTCAACTGGTGTGATCTGTATTCCCCCTCCTAGTGATGCCATTGCTGTCACCCAAGATAAACTGGACTGGTTACTGTTACTGATTTCTAATATGCCTAGCTCAGCCTCCTCCCACCAGTTGTTTAGCAATAGCACTTAACACTTAGAGAGTGCTCAGCACTATTAAGTGGTATAGAAATGTAATTGTTAAGCTAGGCATATTAAAAATCAGTAACAGTAACCAGTCCAGTTTATCTTGGGAGACAGCTATGGCATCACTAGGAGGGTGGGGTGGGGTACAGATCACACCAGATGACACTCCAGAAGAGGGGTGACACCCAGTTGGGCCCTCCTGCTTTCTATATTGCTTTATAGTGCTGAGCACTCTCTAAGTGGTTTACAATGTGTTAGCCAATTGGCCCCAACAAGCTGGGTACTCATTTTACTGATCTACGAAAGAATGGTAGGCTGAGTCAACCTGGAGCCCTGCATGATTTTTTAAAAAATTATTTTTATTGCGGTTTTAATACAACATAAAAAGCAACATTCATTATGCATTCATTTTCACACATTCATTTTCTGTACACATTCTACATATAACTTCTTTGTAATATAATACAGTAGTTCTGTTTTTTTGTTTCTTCATCAGTTGATTATTAAAGTCAATTATATTCAGACTTTTCCCCTCAACTTCTTTCCAAAAAGAAAAGAGATGTATTATACTTACTTCCTCTATATTATGTATAAATTTTTGTTTTATTTATCCTCAGGAATTCCAGGAATTCTATCTAAGGAGAGCCCTCCCAGAAGTCCTCTCAGAGTTTAAATGAACACCGCTGCTTTTTCTTGCAATAGTTGAAGTGTCGGTTCATTGCTATTTATTGACTGTTTTAAATTGGATGGTTTTAATTTGTTTGAGTTTAATCCTGTTTTAAGGGGGGAGGGTATTGGGGTTAATTGTATATGGGTCTGTTCTTAACTGTTAACTGCCCCGATTGTTCTCAGAGGGGTGGGATATAAATAAATTTATTATTATTATTATTATTATTATTATTATTATTATTATTATTATTATTATTATTATTATTATTATTATTATTATTATTATTATTTATAATTCCTTTCCCTTATCCCATAATTTCCCCCATTTCTTTTCATATTGCTGAGTTGTCTTTCCATAATATACATAGACAAACTATCCATTATAGTTAAGTCATTTAATTTCACTATTCATTCCTCTATAGTAGGCATTATATTACTTTTCCAATACCTTGCGTATACCATTCGGGTCGCTATACCCATATACAATATCACATTTATATCTTCTTGATTCAATTTATCTTCTATCTTGTCTGTTATATTAAGCAAAAATAATTCTGGGTTTAGTGGCAAATTCTTCTGTAATGTTTCTTTCATGATTTTATGTATACTTTCCCAAAAACTTTTTGTTTTTGTTTTTTGCATTGTCACCACATATGATATAGTGCCCCAATTTTGTCATTCAACAATTTCAATAATTTCAACAATTATTTTAATTTTTTTCTGAATCTTTGCTAATCCAGTTGGAGTTATGTACCATCTAAGAAAAGTTTAACGTAGTTTTCCTTTCAGTTGTTACATTTTGTGAACTTTAGATTGTTTTCCCACACTTTTCCCCAACTTGTTAATGGTATTTCTTTTCCGATGTTGTGCATCCATTTAATCATATTGGTCTTAATTATCTCTTTTTTTTTCAATTCTATATCTAATAGAAGTCTATAGATCTTTGTTATCATATATTTTCCTCCTTCCATTAGTATTTTATCAAATTCTCTCAATTCATTGTCTATTCCTTGTGTTTCCAGATCTTTTTAAAAGTCTTCTGTAATTTGTTGATATAAGAACCAATATATTTCTGACCTTCTCTTGTTTTAATTTTATAGCCTTCATTTGTTTTATCAGGATGTCTTCATACTTGCTCTATTTTCCTTTAAAAAGGTCTTCTTTTTTGTGGAATATTTCCTGTGTAGATGACCATCTTGTGATTTTGGTGTAAAAGTGTCTCTTATATTTATTCCACACCATAAAATATGCTTTCCTTATGAAATATATGTTAAATTCTTTATTTGTTTTGGCTTTGTCATAGCATAAGTACATATTTTAGCTTTCTAATTCTAACAGCCTTTGATTTTCCAATTGTACCTATTCCTTTAACCATATTAATGCACATCCGTTGTAGTACATTTCTAAGTTTGGAAGTCTCAGTCTGCCCTTCTCCTTATGACCCTGCATAGATCATATTTTTATTCTTCGCTTCTTTCCCTGCCATATAAATTCCATTCAATCTTTTTTCATATTTTGAATGGGTGTTTGTTTGATAAGATGGGCATTGTCTGGAATAAATACAGTATTCTTGGTAGGGCATTCATTTGTATGGTAGCAGTTCTACCCAGCAGTGATAGTTGTTGTTTGTTCCATTTTTGAGATCTTCTTTATTTTTTTTCCAAGTTATAATATAATTATTCTCATAGAGACTTGAGTTCTTTTTTGTTATTATTATTTCTAGATATTTAAATTTGTTTACTATCTGAAATTCTGTTTTATTTTTTAATTCTTCTTTTTTTGAAAGATTTTTGGTTAATATACCATTTTTACCTTTATTGATTTTAAATCCTGCTAGCTTACTAAATTGTTCTAATAATTCCACCATTTTTATGATTTTTTCTCCAGAAAGACCACCAGATCATCCACAAAAGCATGTAGTTTGTAATTATAGTTATGAATCTTCAATCCTTGTATTAAATGATCATTTTTTATTTTCCTAATAAATACTTCCATAACAATGATAAATAAGAGTGGGAATAACCTTGATGTGTTCCTTTATTAATAGTGCAGTTCTTTGTCTTCTCTCTATTAATAATTATTTGTGTACTTTGTTTATTATATATATTATTAATCCAATTCATATATCTTCCTTGTATTCCACTCTCCTCCAGCACTATTTTCAGAAAGTCCCAACTGACGCTGTCAAAAGCTTTTTCCAGATCTAAAAAGGCTATTCCTAGTTTCTGTTCTTTATGAGTGTCATAAAATTCTAATATATCCACCACTGTTCTGCTATTATTTTTTAAGTGCCTCTTGGGGGAAAAAAAACCAGTTTGGTCTTCATGTATCAAGGTCAGTAATGTTTTTTAAATCATTCTGCCAAGATTGATGTATTTATCTTGCAGTCCAAGTTTAGCAAAGAAATTGGACTGTAATTACTTATTAATTCAGGATCTCTATCCTCTTTGGGTATCAATGTAATAAGTGAATGACACCAGGTTTCTGGAAACTTGCCATTATCTATTTCATAGATTGTCTTATATAATGGAAGTGATGCTTCTTCTTTAAATGTTTTATAATACTTTGCCATTAGGCCACCCAACCCTGGTGTCTTATTTTCCTTCAAATTCATTATAGCTTTATCAATTTCTGCCATTATAATCAGAGCATTTAGTTCTTTTTGTTTATTAGTAAACTGAGGAATCTGTTCTTTCTTTATAAATTATCTTATACCTACATTCTTTTCCTTCACTGTTGCTTCTGTCATGAATAATTTTCCAAAATATTTTACCACAATTTGTTTTATTTTATTTTGTGTATATCCTTTATCCTTATTTTTAAGTTTTAATATTACATTCTTTTCTTTTTCTTTCTTCAGTTTGTGAGCCAACCATTTCCCTACTTTGTTGGCTTGCTCAAAATGGTAGTGTCTTGCGTATTAAATTTTGTTTGTTATTTCTTTCACCATATTTTGGTTCAGCTTATTTCTTAGCAGTTGTATTTCTTGATACATCTTTTTATCCTTAGGTCTGCTTTTAAGTTCTTGTTCCTTAATTTCTAGTTTTTCTGCTAATTCTTTTTCTTTTTGGATTTTTATTTTTCTCTTTCTAATTTCTTGCTGGCCTCTTACAACAGCTTTACTTGCATCCCAAGTTACATGCATTGATGTCACTGTATTTATGTTTTCTTGGAAGTATAGTTTTAATTCTTGTTTTATTTTGAATACTACCTCTTCATCTGATAAGAGATATTCTTTCAACCTCCATGAATATTCTTTCTTCTTCTGAGTTGTTAGTACAATTGAGCTGTGATCTGATAGTATCCTTGGAAGGATTCCCACCTTTTATATTTCTTTGCAAATTATTTTAGATACAAATGCTAAATCAATTCTAGACCAAGATTTATATCTATCAGAAAAGAAAGTGTAGTCTTTAACTCCTATGTGCATTATCCTCCATGCATCTATCAAATTTAGCTCATGTATAAGTTTAAATGCTGTCATTGGGAGTTTCCCTTGATGTTTTTTAGCAGATTTTTGTGTGGCTCTATCTTCATCCAGATTTACCACCCCATTCCAGTTTCCTACAATTATTAATCTCTCATAGTCATATTCCATTATTTGAGCCCTGCAGAATTGATCTTATGTTTTGGTTGCAGTACTGGCATTTAACCAATAAGCCACCAGGGTTGATTTTTGTCCCACTTTTTCAAGATCTTGCTTAGGCTAAGAAAGATCTCTTTTTAGTGGGTCCCATAAACAGGCTTTTATTTTACAGATATAAACATTAAATGTATCTGTAATGCATTGGTAAAGAGATATGCAAAGTGAGGATATTAATCTCCAAATATGTGTTTGCTTCATAATAGGGTTCTTCAAAGTAATGCCTGGATCCATGGAATCCTATATGACCTTTTGTGTAACATAACTTTCTGTATACTTAGACAAATAGCGGAGGTGCTAAAAAAACCCTCAGTTACTGAATTGCAAAGATAGTAACAGGATACTGCCACTAGTTCCTGATGGTCATTGGTATTGATATGATGAGCATTGGGATTGATACAATGTGCATCAGGATTGATGTAGTGTTCAAGACTGATGCACAGTGGTCCCATTGTGCATCAGTCCTATTGTGTATTGGTCCCATTTTGCATCATGCACAATGCACATTAGCCACTTTGCTGGCCTTACTATGTTAGGGAATCATGGGAACTGTATTTTATTGTGGCACCAGAGCTCTCTGACAGAGAAGGCTCAATGTCTCAGAGAAGAAGAAAAAACAATTCCCATGACTCCCTAGCACTAACCCTAACCCTTAAAGTGGACTAAATTTGCACTATTTCTGGCAGTCTGCAAAGACCCATAGTCTCTTCTAAAATGTGACAAGTGTTTGTGGTAAAAGAAAGTGTAATTTATATGTTGTGTATTTTGGACTCATTCCCACTTACAAATAAATCAGTCTGCAATCCAAATCGATGGATCGGTTCAACAG
>CM034710.1:58510851-58527315 GCA_020142125.1 Phrynosoma platyrhinos
ATGTTCATATTATTATATCCATCAGGGCTGCAAATGTGCAAACCATTTTGCTGCTTGAGGTGAAGCAGCCAACCACCTCCCACTTACTCAGACCAAAGGGCATATTACCCAAAGCCAGTCATCTCACTCTTCCTAAAGGTAGAATCAGTCATTACACTCAAATTCCAAATATGAAACTGAGCCAGTACACTAGTAGGTCTTGGTTATTTTAGTATAACTATGAATCAATTACTGGTATCTTTTAAAATACATTTTAACAACAATAAGTATATAATTCCATTAAAAGCATTTAGTTTTAATTTTCCTTTTCCCCCCATTTTGCTAACAAAACAACATTCTTTTTGAAGTGGGAAGAAGAAATCAATTATCCTGTATCTCAATACAACTGAAAAGAATATTATAGTAATTCTCTTAAGTTTGTTGAAAGAAAACAAAGACTAATTGTTTTTTGAAATGAAAATAGAAGTAGCATAGTTTACCAAGCTGGAGAACCACAGATTGGTTTTGATGTATATTGCACAGCTGGAAGTAAAACACACACACACACACATACAGACATAGAAAACACAGAAGCTATTGAGCGATTAGCTCAGACTGTGGAGTAGCAGAAAAGTTAGTTTCTGTTTTCTTTGTCCAATAAAGACACTATTTTTGGATAAACACTTGCATTTAAATCAGTTATTTTAAAAGCATCAAGCAAAACTTAGCAAAGAGCAAAAGCACAGAGATCATTAAGAATGAGATTTCAAATGAAAATGTGATTAATTAGGGGCAACGCCCAACAGCAGGAATCCAAGAAAGAGGCTGAAACAAGAAACAAATATATCCTTGTTTAATTAATTTCTTTGGACAGCATCCAAAGATACAGGATGAAAATAAATAACAAACAAAGCGTTGCTAAGGGGGAGGGGAATCCAAAAGGATTTTTCCTCAGAGTTTACAGAACTGAGGTTAAAAACAATATGTTTTTTTACTGTCCTGAAAAGATATAACTAGATCCCAGGAGGCTAGTCAAACAAATGTTGCATTCTTTAGTGTCCAAAGAAGCCCCTTTGAAGCCCTCTTGGAATTTGAGTGCCACAACCTCCATTTCTTTTCAAAGCTAGTCAAAAGACAGATTGTGGTAGAGAGCACTGCAGTTGGTGTTAACCATTTTGAGGATGGGGGAATGTTCAAGTCATGAACATAGGCATGCAAAGACTTTGCATTTTCCAGGAACAAAGCTTGTAGCAAAGCCTCAGAAATGATGGTGCAGAAGGGGGAAATTTACTGCTCTCCAGAACTTGAGAGAACCAAAGCAGAAGTATTAATCATTCACTCGGGGCCATGAAAGATGTCTGGCACAGGAGCATCAGGAATTGCTTTCTTCATGATGAGTCACAGGTAGAAACTTTTCATCTTGGCTGGAGTTCACATCCTCCCAGAAATCTAACATAATTGTAGACTTGATATGTTAAAAAATATTTTTTTCAAAATATAAATACTTGAATGAAGTATTAAATGTTCTTCTCTCCTGCAGCTGCAGTAGTGGTTGAAATGATGGTAGCCCTGTCTATAAAGTTTCCCATTTATTAGCTTTTACAAGTAGCAATGGCTGGATTTGGCATATATGTTATCTTCTCTCAAGCTGCATATTTGTCAGCTGCATATTTGTGGTTATGAGAAATTTGGTTAAGCATTAATTCTTAAAGGGCCTGGTAGAAAAAGGCTAAAATTATGGAATCTGAAATCTTTCTAAGAATCTTGTCAGAATAAATGGGAAAGCCTGACAGCTATGCTTTCAGACCTGGAAAGTTTTCAGATTTTGTGGTTTATGTGTTTACTGTTGTTCTTCATGTGAATGACCCTGTGGGGCAGCAGAAGCCCTACAAGTACATCTAGCCTCATCTGGATCCAACCCACTGGGATGACAGTCGCTATATGTGAGACCCCATTTCATGTTAGCAACAGAAGCCACAAAATACTCATCCCTGCAAGAGAAAGCTTTGCATCTTTGCATATTAAATGACTGATAAAAAAAATGAATTCTGGGTTGGGTCAAAATAATTGTTTAATTTATATGGTCAACCATTGTAAAAGAAAATTCCCATTCCCAAATCTTATTTTTCCATGTGCCCACCTATCTAAGATGGTTTTCTTGCTTCAGAAACTTCCTGCATTAGGCTATCTGCAGGCATGCAGATAGAGAAGGAGCAGGCCCAAGATGTGGGGGGTAGGAAGTACTCTAAGGACCTTATCACACGGGGTCTAAAGCAGACCTAATCCAAAGGATATCCATAGCTAATCCGTATTAGTTCCCCGTGTTTACACACGACGCTGTACCAAAACTCGACAGAACCCGAAGCTAATCCGTATTAGTTCCCCCGTGTTTACACACGACGTTGCACCGAAACTCGACAGAACCGGGAGCTAATCCTTAATGAATTGAGATCTTTTGACATTCGGTTTATCGGGGAAGTACAAGCGAGCTTTCGGAATTATTGCGCAATGGCCGCGCAGGCGAAATACATATGATCACGCAATATGTATTGTGAAGCATTTCAGTTCATTTCGGTATAGAACTGAATTTATTCTTATTTTGGTTACTTTTCGCTTCGTGGGCCAGCGTGTGATAAGGTCCTAAGTAAGTACTCTAAAATGTCCTGTAAACGTTCTCATGTGATGGGATGATATATTTGTTTTAATTTTTTTCTCTAGGTCTCCGGAAGTTCAAAGTCTTTTTGGACAAGGGTGTAACTTGCATGCAGCCCCTTTGGCTGGGAGCAAATGAAGGGGAAAAGTTGGCTTATCCCTGTGGTTTCCTGATTTCTGAGGAGAACCCGTTGATCATACCACCAGCTCCGACAATGGCCCAACAACTGATGCACAGTCTGCACTACCCCCTCCCACTGCAAGGAAGGATCTGCCATAGTAGAGCATTCCCAGCTATAAGCTGCACCACACCATTATTTTTTCCATTCTGTCATAAATGCATGCACCTGTCCTGCCCAGCTGCTAGCCCATTGGACACTTTGTGCAGCTCAATCACACAATCAGTTAACTGCCCATACAGCATGTCAGTGCACCCAGTGAATATTGGTACAGCACAATCATGGTGGCCTCTTTATCCCTCATCCCTTCGTGGCCCCCTGTTGGACCAACCAGTTGGTTAAAGTTATTATTAAATCCACAATATTGTTGCTAACTTTACATATTTGTCATCATTATATGCCATGAGGTGTGCACTGAGTTGATAGTGCAGTTTCCCACTCATGTTCTTGCACAAAAAATTATGGCCAGCAATACCACTAGCAGTGTCTGCTTCTGACTGCGTCTGCAAGGTACACAGTCCACTATGCCGGTGTAATAGTTCACTCTTTCTGAAGTGAACTAGAGCAAACTGAAAGGTCTTTTGCTTTGGTGTAAATTCCCAGAGCACAGCTTGGGTCCATTTACCTTTTGTTTTGACCGTGTGCCTTATCTAAATAGATAAATTTTGAAACAGAAGAGGACCATTTCTTTTAGCCCATGAGGACAATCCAATAACCATAGCTAAAAGGAGAAACTATTGACTGGCAATAAAAGGCCAGAGCATGTCTTGTAAGACAATACAGTGGGCCCTTGGTATCTGCTGTGGTTTGGTTCCAGGACTGCTCATAAAAAACAAAATCTTTGGATGCTCAAGTCCCATTAAATAAAATGGCATGATAAAATGGTGTGTCTTATATAAAATGGCAAAATGAAGGCTTGCTTTTCGGAATTTAAAAAAAATATATTTTCAATCTGTGGATGGCTGAATCCATGGATGAAGAATCTGTGGATATGGAAGCCAAATGTGAAATTGTTTAAATGTTTTTTAAACTTTGTATTTTTAATGCTTTGTTTCAACCTGGGGGCTGTCTCTAATGCCACTGCAGATGCATGCCTGCACTGTCACTGGGGACAATGCGGACTTGCCGTCTGCAAATGCTTGAATCCGTGGATGGCAAGTCCATGGATATCAAGGGCCAGCTGTAATTTATTGTGGCACCAAAACTCTCTGACAGAGAAGGCTAAATGTCTCACAAACTACAGATCCCAGAATTCCTTAGCACTGAGCCAGGGCAATTGTAACAGTTTCAAACTGGATTTTCTGTAGTGTCTTTTGGGCCATAGATTAGTGTTTCAGTATGGTGTTTTAGTCTTAATTTAGTTTTAATTTTAGGTAGAACACAAAGGTGAACCTCCTCAGAACAAACCTTGGCAAGAAATCTCTGTGATAAGTTCATCTTAAGGTTGTCATAAGTTGGAAAAGACTTGAAAGCATGCAACAATAATACATATATATGTATTATATAGGCAAAGTATTTCTCTCTTTTTTTCTTTGTTTCAGTTTTCTCTTTCTTTTTCATCTTCCCTGAATGTTGACCACTTTGGTTTTAACTTAGATTGTTTGCATCAAATTTAATAAAAAATTAAAAATGGGAAAAATAAATTCCTTAAAATATATTATTTCAAAAGCCAGGATTATAAAATTTGCTTTTCTCTGATGAAGCATTGAATAACTGTATGGTGCCAGCAAATGTCAAAGTTGAAATGTCTGGTTTTACCTGACACAATACCTAAAATTATTTCCAGACATTACAGTGCAGACACTTCTTACACAAAAGACTGTACTCTGTCTAGAAAGGGGATTTGGCCTTAAAAGGACAGAAATAGAGCCATATCTTAAAGGAAGTGATTATTTTAATTACTAATGGAGGGGGGAAAACATTTCAGTTCTACATACTTCTTTGTTTCATGTTCCCTTAGACAAAAGATGGGGCTGCTTCTATTTGTATCAGTTCTTAAGAATATCTTAAATTGCAGTTTAAACAGCATCTCAAACAAGCGCAGCTCTGGATACAAACATCTTCTCAGTTCTCCTCTCCCCCCCCCATGTGATTTTTAACATCTCTTCATGAAGAAGAAGCCTGTGAAGGTTTGAATGCCTACACGATGTATTTTACACCTTCAGTTTGCATAATGAAGTTGTTGTTTTCAACTGCTGTCAAGCTGACTTCGACTTATGGTGAGAGACCTCCAAGTCACCCTATTATCAACAGCCATGCTCAGGTCTTGCAGATTTAGGGACATGGCTATCCATCTGTAGCTAATGCATTGCCATCCGACCTGGGAGTTTAATATTCTGGAACTATCTCTTGTTTCAATTTGGATTGTCTCATCTTAGGGTTTTCACAGTAAAAGATATTCAAAAGAAGGTTTACTGTGCCTCCTTCTGCACAGTGTTAATAAGTGTTGGCTGTGGTGCCCATATCTATGTTTCTAAGAACCAGTCACCATAGTCACCCCATCCCCATTACTGCTGCTGCCCAGTATCTGTTTGGCACATTTAGTTTGGCTCCTCAGCAAAAGCTTGTTTGAAATGGGAGACCCTCCCAGAAGCACTGCTGCCATTAGCATAGCCTCTTACCTCACAAGCATGCAATTCCACCACTGCGGAAAGGTAGTTCCACTGGTGGGCTAATAAAGTTGTCAGCATGTTATTATTGGGATTTTGCTGAATTTTTATACATGACCAACTCCTTGTTGAAGAATAATTGCATAATGCTTTTGTAGTATGAAAGGTGCTTTACATATGGTAATCACCTATTGTATTGTTCACATGAACTTAAACTGCTAAATAAAAATGCACTGATAATAAGATACACGCAAACAATAAAAATATATATGCAGAATCAGTAATGGGAAATTACACTTACAGTTATTAGTTACAGTTAAAAATGGCCAATTTGTTACCTATATTTTTTTAAATTAATATTGTCAAGTATGGCCTTATATAAGGAAATGCTTGACAGCACATTTCACAGAGTTATCTATGATGCTGCTAGAGTTAGTTGTGGCTATTGCTAACTACAGTGCCACTCCCACCACAGCACTAACTTTCCATAGTGGACTACATGCTCCTGTGAGACATGAGGCTGATGGCAACAGTGCTGCTGGTAGGGTCTCCCACATCAGACAGGCTTTTTCTGTTGATTATGTTAGCTGCCTTCGAGTCAGCTTCAAGCCATGGTGACCTTGTGAATGAGACATCTCCATGTCACCATATTCTCAACCTCTGTGCTTAGGTCCTGCATATTCACACCCATGACCTCCCTGACTGGGTTCATCCATCTTGCATGTGGTCTTCCTCTCTTTCTACTGCCTTCTACCTTTCCTAGCACCATTGTCTTTTCTAATGCCATCTCATGATGTGGTTAAAGTACGATAGCCTCAATTTAGTCATCTTGGCTTCCAGGAAGAGCTCAGACTTGATTTTTTCTAGGACCCAAATGTTTGTCTTTTTGGATCCTTAGCAGTCTTCTCCAGCACCAAATCTCAAATGAGTTGATTTTCTTTCTTTTGGATCTCTTCACTGTCCAGCTCTCACATCTGTACATGATGATAGAGGATATAATGGCTTGGACAATTCTAACTTTTGTGCTCAGTTGTATATTCTTTGCACTTTAGGACCTTATCTGGTTCTTTGATGGCTGCCCTTCTCTTCCCTAGTCTTCTTCTGATTTCTTGACTGCAGTCTCCATTCTGGTCAATGTTTGAGCCAAAGTACAGAAACTCTTTTACTATTTCAATTTCCTCGTCATCTAGGTTGAATTTGTATAAAACCTCTATGGACATTATTTTTGTTTTTGTTATGTTTAGGATAGGCCTTTGCACTGTATTCTTTGACTTTTTAAAGTAATTGTTCTAAATCTATTATGCTTTCTGCTAGTATTATGGTGCCATCTGCATATCTTAGATCATTGAAGTTCTGTCTGCATTCCTCCTTCTACCAATTTTAAGCTTGCTCTTTGTATGATACTTTCTGCATACAAATTGAACAAGAGTGATAAAATGCAGCCTTGCCTGACCCCTTTGCCTATTGGAAACCTTACTTTTTCTCCATGTTCTGTTATTACAGTAGCCTCTTGTCCTAAGTACAGCTTCCTCATCAGGACTATCAAATGTAGTGGCACTCCCATTTCTTCAAGGATTTCTCTGCTGAGTAGCCAGACTAAATGTGCCAAACAATGGGGTGATACTGGCAGAAAATATTTCAGAGACAATGGCAATAGTACTATAGTTTATGCACAGAAGGAGACACTGACAAATCATTTTTGAATTTCTTTTATCATGAAAACCATATGATGAGACAATCCAAAAATGAAACAAGAGATTGTGCCAGAATAACATTGAATCAAATAATCATTAATTGTTAATATCAAAAATTGGAGTAAAGCTAAAGAACACTATAGGCCTTTGCAGACTGCCAGAAATAGTGCAAATTGAGTCCACTTTAACTGCCCTGACTCAGTGCTAGGGAATCATGGGAACTGTAGTTTATTGTGGCACCAGAGCTCTCTGACAGAGAAGGCTCAATGTCTCAGAAAAAAATACAATTCCCATGATTCCTTAGCACCAAGCCAGGCAGTTAAAGTGGACTCAGTTTGCACTATTTCTGGCAGTCTGCAAAGGCCCTATATTATTCATTTCATTTCAATACTGTCCTGACTCAAATACTGTATATACTGTTCTCCTAATTTTCTTATAAGGGCCTTTGCAGACTGCCAGAAATAGCACAAATTGAGGCCACTTTAACTGTTCTGGCTCAGTGCTAAGGAATCATGGGAACTGTAGTTTATTGTGGCACCAGAGCTCTCTGGGAGAGAAGGCTCAATGTCCCAGAAAAAAATACAATTCCCACGATTCCTTAGCACTAAGCCTCAATTTGCATTATTTCTGGCAGTCTGCAAAGGCCCTAAATCAGTCATCATGCCAAAATACACCCTGAAGAATATCTCTGTAGAATGTAAAGACTATGTAAAAATAAATTTGCACTATTAAGTCTAATTGACCAAGAGCCAGAAGTCTGGACTAAAGTGAGGAAAAATTATCTATTAAATACCCTGCCGAAATACCCAGGGTGGGATTCAAGGCAGCTTACAGTAATTTAAAACAATATTAAGTAAAAATCTTATTTTACAAAAGTTAAAAATAAATAAATAACAATATTATTTTAAAAACATGGTTAAAACAGTCAAAACACATTTAAAGCATAATTACTAATAAAAGATTTTTTAAATATAAAAAAATATACAGCACACAATTTTGTATACACTACTTCTACTGCTTTTAATAGCCAGAAAGGCATGGACCAGTACACGTGTGGTGGCTCTCACCTCTCCAAGGAACCTGTCCACATCCTCAGATGGCACATATTTAAAATTATCTAAGAACACAGGGTGTTCTTAGAAGGGGGACAAGAAGGGGACAAGGTTACATACACTTGACCTATATCAGTTACAGCATCCAAGTCAGAGTGGATCCAAGTGATTTTATCTACAAAGTGTTACACAAATTTTTCAGTGGGCTGGATGGTTTACATATTGCTCTTTCAAAACAGAATACAAAAGTTCCTTGACAACTTTTATGCTGGATGACATTTCATATGCAATGGTTAGGCCTTCCATTAAGCACTAGCCCATGTTTGACTGGAATAGCTCTTCCAGCATCATCACTCTAGTCTAGACATGGATTCTGTACTGAAATGTTTTCAGCATTTAGCAGCAATGAAAGCAGGAACATTAGATTCAATGGATATGCATGGACAGTGAAGCCAGAAATTTTTACAGCATTCTGAACAGAGCAAGTGAAATGTTAATTAAGTGAATGCAACAATTTGATCAGGATGAAGATCCACCTTAAAGCAGATCAAAGGGAATAAGCATGCTCAGTCCAACTAGGCACCTCTTTTCAGAAAGAAAAAAAAAACAGAGAAAGGGAGAGAAGCCGTGTGAGAACAGTCATTAGGGCAGATTCCACAGCTCAAATTTAATCAAGAGAGGGTCTTTCTTTAGCACATCATTTGGGGCAAGGGGAATCTTTCCTAGCTGTGAATCAAATTGAGGATATATAACTCTTTGGTCCAATACAGTTATTCTTATTTGTCATTTGCAAACATTTGTTTTCTGGGTATGATATGTATTGGTGTTAGCCTTAAAAGTTCTAAATGGATTAAGAGTAGACTACCTTAAGGAGTGCCTGCTCCCAAATACTCCTAAACAATTATTAAGGTCATTCTCAGAGTGGCCTTGTCAGTGAAGCTCCCACATTTGTGGAATACCCTTCAAAGGGCGATCCCTCTGGCATTGTTAGTATCATTTAGCCACCAGGCTAAACCCTTCCTCTTAAAGGCATAAAGGCCTTGATTTTTAGATAGATAGATAGATAGATAGATAGATAGATAGATAGACACAGACACACGCATGCATGCACACAGACACACACACATTGATAATTTAAGTTTACTACTGGCTCTCAACATCCTACATTTTAATATAGATGTATCTGTTGTTTTGATCAATTTGTTGGCAATTTTATATTTGGAAGCTGCTCTGAAGTCTTTTGCCCATTGAGTAGTATAAGTTAGGATAATTCAGTTGTACTGTAGAGTCTAGTGTACATGCCCCAGCATCCATTATCTCTAACATTTGATGTATATCCTCTGACTATCTGGGTTTTTTCCATATGCTTCCACGAGGCTTGCCAACCTTTTATGCTTGCTCCTTCACATGGGGTAAAAGTAGAGCCTCTTAAAGTGACATCAATACATTATCACATAGTACTAAGGTGAAGCCAGTGTGCTGGAGCCATTTGAGCTCCAAGATGTTGATGTGTAGAGTTGACTCTACAGGAGACCAAAAGTCCTTGTACCATCAGGCCATTGGAGAGGGCACCCCAACCTGTTTCTGAGGCATCCAAGGTCACCATGCACACTGGGTTCAGAATACAGAATAGTATGCCCGATAGAAAATTGCATTGAGACGTCCACCATATTAGTGAGCTGAGGACATGGTGAGGAACAGTCAACCGCATGGACTGTCTGTCATGGAGGGCATCAAAGTTTTGGGAGGAACACTGCTGAAGGACCCTGAAGTTCAGGAAAGCCAGATCGTGACTGCAGTAGTGGATGCCATTAGGCCCAGCAGATGCTGTATCATGTCTGCTGAGCACTAAGGCCAGCATAATACAGTGTGCACTTTCCCCATTAAGGCATCATCAGCCCGGTCCTCTGGAAGGAACACTTGCCCCAAGCAGGACTCCAGAGTGGCACCAATAAAGTCTATTGTTCTCATTAGCTCCAGAATTGACTTTTTTGTATTTACATTCAAGCCCAGATCGTGGAGGAGTCACAGTGTGGTACAAACATCCCAGAACAGTCTTATACAGGAAAAGGACCCAGTAGCCAATTGTCAAGGTAAGGGTAGATTTGGACACAGGTGAAGACATAGGTCTGAATTGTTATCATCTGAGTCACCAGTGGTCTCCTGTGCTTCAGTTAGTGAAGATAGAGCAGTAGTGGTCAAGACAAGGGGTGTTGTTGTTTGAGATAATAATAATTTCTATTTATATCCTGCTCCTCTGCAACACAATCGGGGCGGCGTACAACAAGTTAAAAATATCACAAAAAATTAAAATCAGTCCAAATCCCAAACCATATTCCCACACCCACCCACCCCTTAAAAATAAATTAAACTAGTACAGATTAAGATATCAATAGTTAAAATATATAATGCAAGAAAAAAAATACAGTCAAAATTTGCAGCACTTGTAAGCACAGCAGTGTTAAACAAGGCAGTAGAAGGGCGATGGTCAGATCTTATGTCTTCTGGGCTGGGAAGTTATTCAGGGAAGGCCTGCCGGAAAATATCAGTCTTAACTGCTTTTTTAAAGCTATCTAGAGTGGTAATGAGACGGATCTCGTCCAGCAGGCCATTCCATAATCTGGGAGCAGAGGCAGAGAAAGTCCTCTGGGAAGTCACCGACAGCCTAGTTCTCATAGGCTGTAACAGGTTCCTCCCAGAGGACTGAAGTGCATGGGGAGGATTGTGTGGAAGGAGGTGGTCCCGGAGATAGGTTCTACCGATGGAAGAGTAAGAACACTCCATAGGAATTGATATTGCTATCAACATGCGGTGGATACTGATACAGGCAACATTGAGATTGGTACTGTAACCATCAGTACTTTGCTTGGATCTGTGGTTGGCAACCCCACAGGTACCAAGGACCAACTGTATTTACTAGGATTTAATCAACTTCACATTTATTGCCCTTACGGTTTGGATTACATGTTCTGTTCCACTAGGAATTTATAAGAGTCAGTTTGCTAGTCCTAATACAGGGAAATAATGAGATTGAAGTTTCCAGTCCTCATGGTTTCAAGAGAGGTTTAATGGATGTTTGGGGAGAACGGGAGAAGAATTAAGTTCCTAGTGTCCATGGTTTGGAATAAAAGCTTGATTTTACTAGGATTTAATGAGCTTCAAATGTACTGTCCTCATGGTTTGGACTACATGTTTTGTTCCACTAGGAATTTATAAGATTCAGGATGTCAGTCCTCATACTAGGGTTTGGTTCTAGGACCCCCATGGATACCAAAATGTGTGAATGCTCAAGTCCTCTTAAATACAATGGCATAGTGTAATGGTGTCCCTTATATAAAATAGCAAAATCAAAGATTGCTTATTAGAATTTATAATTTTTAAAAAATATTTTCAAGTTGTAGATGGTTAAATCTGTGAATAAAGAATCCCTGGATATGGAGGGTACTAAAAATTATGTATGTGTGTAGGGGGGGATGATACCATGAGTTATGGCACTGGTGACACCAAATCTAGTGATGCCACTGATTGGGACTGGAGCGACTGTCAACACTGAAGTACAGCTGGGCTTCAACTTTGAGAATCCCTTAATGTACTGTTAATGTGGAGACTACAGTTTCAGAAACTTTAAGGGATTGCTCACAACAGTACATTTTCAGACACTGAACCCTGTTTTTGAGATTTGGCAGTGAAACCTATGCAGATACCACAGTACTCATCAATATGTCCTTCCCCTGAGCAGAAAAGATATTTGGAGTGTGCGTTGGAAAGAGAGACTTTCCATCCACAAGAGGAACAGTGTTTAAAGAGGAAAATTGAGGCTATAGAAGAAAAAGGAGGTGACACTCCAAGGAGAGAGGGGAGAGAAAAGAGGATAGGAAAAAATGATAGTTTTTTTTAAAAAAAAAATATTGACAGGAGACAGTGAAAAAGAAAAAGAACAAGCAAATACAAAGAAAGAACCAAAATGTACTACTCGGCCCAAGAACACTCCTAGGAAACTAGCTCCATCGATGGATGGAAAGCAGTTGAGGAGATGATAGCTTGGCAGGCTAGAGTGTGCACAGTAGGTGAGGGGGCAAACTACTCAGTTTTAGAATGTTCCATAGGTGATCTCTGTGCAGGCACAGAACCCATTTGTGTGAGAGCACAGAGACCATGATGAAGAACTTTGCACATAGTGCACATCCACATAGAATCACATAAACAGTATCATTTCATGCAGTTGGCATGAACTAAAGTTAAGGAGCCTGCCTTTTTCTTTTTTCCTTTTTTTTACTTCTTAAAGCCAAAAAATCAAAACTTTTGCCAAATGACCTTCTAATAAACGCAAACTGGGTTCTGCTTCAGTATTTTTTGGCATGAGTTGGGAGCAGACTTACAGGATTAGAGATTCCATTATGAATCAACAGTGAAGTAATTATGTTGGGACAAAAAAAATCCTTCCCTGTTACCATAAAGACATGCAAGCAATTTACATACTGCCCCCCCAGTACAAATTGTGATATGAATATAATCCATTTGTCTGTCTGTCTGTCTTCTTATATGCATGTTTCAAATAAGTGACCAAACAAACAAATTATGATGGCAAATTTAATATGTTGACTGTTTTGCATTCCCAAATTGGGTTTTTGTTTTTATAGTGGGCCCTTGATATCCATTAGGGTTTGGTTCTCAGCTCCATACCTGGGGAGGGAGTGAAGACAGGAGGGCTATAGGGAGCTGATGCAAGGGAAGGTAACTCACTTTCCTTTTTCCCTCCCTCCAACTTGTCTCCATTTCAGCCTCTTTTGGTGGGAGGGAGGAAGAGGAAGGGGAGTATCCCCCTCTGCTCCAGGCTGGGCTGCAATTGGTGGGAGGGAAAGCAGGAGCTCTGTCACTCAGACAGATTCTGAGTTTTGGAGGCTGAGTGGCTGGCTCCTTCCCCCACTTCTCTTCTGCTGCGTGGGAGCTCCAGCGTTTCAAAGAAACAGAGGAGAAAAAAATGCACCACAGGCAGTTTCTGTCAAAGGCAGAGTTTAGGGAGCAGTGGCATCACCTTGCCTTTTGGTGTCACCTGGTGTGGTCCACACACCCCGCACCCCCTAGTGACACTACTAAACTGAAACTCACACCTTTTAAATGAATGGCTGAGGCACTGTTACTTTTATTGTTTAAGCAAAATAAACAAACAAACAAACAAACCATGTTCTAAACATCAAATTTGTCACTGAAATGCCTGCCCCCTTACTTCTTTTGCAAAAGAAGTAATTGCAAATTCTGATACCTCAGTCAAGCAGCAAGCAAATTCTGATACCTCAGTCAAGAGCTCATAAATACTTGAGCTGAGCATTGAGATAATAAAAAAAACTTATATGTTTAACAAAGAACTATTTGCACCCAACAGAATATTTGAATAAGGAAGGAGATCTAGGTAAAGGAATAGTATTAAAGAAACTGAGGGATATGGCATATAGGACAGTTGGCGCGTGATCAAATAATGTAGGGAAGCAGAGAAATAAATGAAATATTAGAGATGATAGGTAATCAATATGGGCTTCAATTAAATTGAACATATAAGAATCTACAGGAAATAATATCTATAAAAGATTGCCAAAATCAACTAGAAGAAATATTGATGATGAAACAAGAATGAAGGAAAGGATTAGGTTTTACAAGATTCTATTGGATAATCAGTATATTGGTAGGTTTTACAAGATTCTATTGGATAATCAGTATAATTTCATAGGTCTACTGGGAGTATGGGAAAAGGATATTAAGATTAATAAGAAAGAAATCCAACAATACTAAACTAACAGTACTAAAAATAGCAAGGTTGGAGAAGAACAGATGAAAGTAATAGGTATATGGTATAGATCACCACAACAGATATCATGTATTAATAAAAATATATCACCTGCTTGTTGGCATGGGTGTGGAAGTAAAGGAACATATATCCATATGTGGTGGGAGTGTTGCAAAGTACAGATATTTTAGAAAGAAATAGAACAAGAAATTCATAAAATAATAGGGAAAAATCAGTTAAAGAAAGATGTATAACTGGTGATGTTAGGAATATAGTATTATAGAAAAAGGAGGAATATTTAATCAAAATTAATTATAGTGGCACATGCAGATGCATATGGGTGGAAAGATAAAAGAAAAACTTTAATAGATGGAAGCAGTATATATCAGAATGTATGATATTTGATTTTGCAATTGAAAAAAGAAGGTTTATTTTGGTCAATTGAAAGAGGTTTGGGCTAATTAATTGGAAAATAATGACTGAATTTGTTGAGGAGAAGAAGAGGTATGAAATTGTTAAGGAAACAGAATGATTTTCTACATGGGAAGAAAAAGAAATTAAAAACAAAACAGAATTTCTGGTGTGAGTGGGTGGGAGAGGGGGGTAAAAATAAATAAAAAGAGGAAATATGATGTATATATATGAGGAATTAGTTAATAGCTGAGAACATTCTGAAATAGGATGTGATTAATTTGTTGGTTTATAAGGTAAAATGTTATATTAATAAACTCATATAAAAATATGTTTAACAAACAGCGACAAGCTTTCTTCATATCCCTACATGCATTATTCGTCAGTGAGGGAACTGAAGTGCAAAAAGTATAAGATAATCAGAGTTTGTACTTTTTGCATTTCATGTCTTTCACTCAACCATCATGCACTGTAACTATCTGCCAGCTGAAGCAACACTGTGCACTTCTCGCAAGAACTATACTGTATAGTTTAATATTCTAAGAAATTGAGTCAGGAAGCAAAGGAAGCAGAAAAGAGGGATGTTGCCATTACAGTAAGGGTGGAACATAACTACTAAATATGATCTTCTGGCAAGGGATGGGTGTACTTCACAGCTGCTGGAAAAAATATCCTTGCTAAGAGGCTTACAAATCAGCTTTAAATGGAGTTTTGGTGGGGAGGGAGAAAGTATTTTGGAGAGAAAATTTCAGCAATCAATGGGGAGAAAAGGCCAAGTGTTAGAGAAGGAGCAGGGCAAGTGGTACTGGAAATCAATGGGAGGAAGTAAAACACACATGGACTTAAATGTCTCTACATGAATGCACAGAGCATGGGGAAAAAACAAGATGAACTGGAACTCTTAATACAGCACAATAAATATGATATAGTGGTTATCACTGAAAAATGGTAGGATGAGTCTCATGACTGGAATGTAGTAATGGAAGGGGGATAACCTATTTCAGAAAAATAAACCTAGCAAGAAAGAAAGGGGAGTACTGGTAGCTTTATATGTTAACAATGTTTATACTTGTGAAGAGATCCATGACTTAAATCCAGGAAGCCAGGTTGAGAGCATCTATGTAAGAATTAAGGGTAGAGAAATAAAAAGGATATCATTGTGTGTGTGTGGGGGGGTGTCTACTACAGACCCGCAAGCCACACTAAGGTTGTGGATGTCTTCCTAGAGGAGATGGGTGCACATTAAAAAAGAGAGAGAGATAGTAGTAAGGGGAGAATTCAACTATCCTAATATATGTTGGCAGTCAACTTCTGCCAAGAACATCAGGCCCAACAAATATCTTAACCTGTCTTGCAGACAATTTCATTGGCCAGAAGGTGGAAAAGGCACCTTCTCCTTCCCCCCCCTGCTGACACCACTGATGGTGCCCCCCGTGTCACTTCTGCATGAATAATAATAATAATAATAATGATAATAAATTTTATTTAATACCCCGCCTCTCTGAAACCAATCGAGGCAGCTTACAAATGATAAAAAATTACATCATATAAAATTTACATGCAATACCCACCCCCCTTAAAAAGATATTAAATCAAATATTCAATTAAAACATCATATAAATAAAAACATCATAAAAACAACAAGAAGTACGACAAGGAGTAAAACGGTGAGAATTCCCGTAGGGAGGGCTGTGGAGGTGTCTTGAGGATTTTCTGAGGCCGGGACGTCTAATTTGGAAAGGCCTGCTGGAAGAGATCCGTCTTAACAGCCTTTTTGAAGCTATTCATAGTTGTAATCAGATGAATCTTCAAAAAGTTTCCTTAGAAACCAGGATGGATGATGGAGCATGTATAAGAAATGGAAAAATGGGGAAATCACCAAAGAGGAATTCAAACAAATAGCTAGCACATGTAGGGTTAAAGTCAGAAAAGCTAAAGCACAGAATGAACTCAGGCTTGCTAGAGAGGTTAAGAACAATAAAAATGGCTTTTTGGGTATGTCCGCAACAAAAGGAAGAAGTAGGAAATGGTAGGGCCACTGTGTGGAGAAGATGGCAGAAAGTTATCAGGGGACAGAGAAAAGGCAGAATTACTCAACACCTTCTT
>CM034710.1:58529890-58545031 GCA_020142125.1 Phrynosoma platyrhinos
CAGAACAAGAAGCCTGGGCGACTTCAGCAGCAACCAGTTGAGTCAGTTAGGTTAGGGAGTCTGCTAGACAATGGGGTGGTTGGTATTCTAGCAGAATCCCCAAACTATCCCTGGTCCTCAGGCTAAGGTACATACACTCGAAGTGGGCTGTTTTCCGGACAAGTATCCTCCACTGGGCACTATCCAACCTGGCCGGGCTGGTCATGTTGCTGAGCCTGGTGCCAGAGTTGGGCTGGGCACTCTGCCACTCATGGGTCTTGGGTGGGGCAGCAGGACAAGTGTGTGTGCACCATTCCTGCACTGGGTGACAATATAGTTAGCAACACCACTGAGTACGCTTGCACTGCCATTGGCAAAAATGGGGCTTGCCACCTAAGGATGCTTAAATCTGCAAATTGCAAGCCTGTGAGTAGCAAAAGCTCACTGTATATTGTTTTCTCCAAAAACAAACATTCTAAGAGTATATTAAATGATATCAAAAAATAAAATAGAGCTACTCAATCAATAACAAGCCACAACAATAATCAACAAGTAAATAAAAAATGTAAAACAAATAAAGCAATAATCTAAACACTCCATGGGAACTTAAATATTCTCAAATCTGTCTGCAAGAATGCCTTTAGACCTCTTTTGTGCTCCTTATGTTGTATATGAGTGCTGATGCAAGAGAGAAAATAGAAGAGAAACTAAAATTTCTCTCAAGTTTAAAAATCTATGCACATTTTAAACAACTACAGTTGAATTATGTATCTGGGTAACACAAAAATCAGTTTAAAGCATCTATTATCATACTATTGTAAGAAGGATCAAGAAGTATTTCACACGAGTCACTTTTACTTTAAGACTATCCCCCCCCACCTTTGATGGGGTTTCTTTAGACCAGGGGTAGGCAACCTAAGGCCCGGGGGCCTCAGGCTGGTCCTGCCGCAGCCGCCGCCGCCGCCCCCCGCGGCCGCCCTCCACCTGCCATGATGATATTGATTATTGTTGTTATTACTTGTTCTTGTTTTTTTTTTTGGCAAAATCTCCACAGGGGTTTTGCCATTGCTTTTCTGGGGCTGAGAGAGTGTACATGCATACATTTTTAATTTTTTTTAATTTTTTAAAATTTTTATTCTTTTTAAAATTTTTTAAAATTTTTATTCTTTATTTTTATTTATTTATTTATTTGTTTATTTACTTATTTTTGGTGCTTCAGCACCCCCAATTGTTTGAGGGACAGCAACCCGGCCCCCGGCTCAAAAAGGTTGCCTACCCCTGCTTTAGACAATACAGCTTAAGATTGAGAGGGTGTGGGTTGCATGTTTGATTATGTCTCCATGAAAAATTTCCTAAGGCTTAGAAAATTCATTGTGGGACATTCAAAACATGCAACAACTTTCCCCTTGCTGTTATAATCTGACAAAAGTTTATCATGTTTTCTGTTGCTTGTGTAAACTAGTCCCTAACTCCCATTTATTTCAACAGAAAGTTAACTACACACTTACCTCTCTCCTGAAAACAAATGTGCATAACTTTTGGCTGAACTTTTCTTAGCTTCTTATTTTACAAAGAACCAGGTAGGCAGCATTTCTTGAGAAGGTTAAGAAATATTACACTATATAGTTAATTTTGTCAGACTGGAGAATAATTCCTAAATAAACAATTATCTGCATCCTCAGCCTCACCACCCATCACCTTTATGAAGCATGTAACATTCCACAAAACACTAAACAAATTAAAGCCCTTGACGAATTGAACCACTCTCTGCCAGAGTGGCTGACAAGCTAACAGAGCTGACAGAAAAGGAAGAGGACCACAAAATGGAAGAATGAAATTTGGGAAAGTTTTGGAAAATTAATATTACATGTTGATTGGGGAATGATGATGAGAAGAGGGAAACCAATTGGTAGTTGGTCCCAGCCTAGCAAAGGGAACATCAATGTCTCATATCTCTTTAAATGGCTACCTGATAGTACTGATTAAATGGATGCCCTATAATGCCTGGCCCAATCTGATTTATTTTATTTTCTAATTATTTACAGAATATAATTAGAAAACATTTTTAATGCAATAAAAAGGTGTTTCTCTTCTGAACTGTACAGCATCATGCACTACTGGGTCAAAAACATCCATCAGTAGGTATTCACATAAGATAACAGAAATAAACCTCCTCATTGTGTTTACTAGTGTATATTCATTATCTCAAGTATGCAAATGAAACAAAACAGAGTAACAATTGAAGTGTTTGACCTAAAGTGATACTAGATTTTAAAAAATGAGGAGAAAAAAAGTCCAAAATTTTTTGAGACCAGGTTTCTATAGTGTATTGGATGGCTGACAATAGAGAAATGCCAATCTTGTGATTTTAGACTCACACATCCCTTACATGCCTCAGCATGTTTAGCAGAGCAGTAAAAAGAAGGAAGGATGGAAGAAATTTCAAGCCTGTTGTAAAGAAGCAACTGAAAAAATATTTGTGTATGGTGCAAGAATATTGTAGGGAAGAAAACCAAACACACAGATCAGCACAGAAGCAGATAGTTTGATTTTCCAGTATGAGATGTTGGGAAGATGTCTATGTCAGCAAGATGGTGGCAAACTCTCCATTGCCTTGGGTCACTGAAAAGTCAGTTTCAGGAAGCCAACTCAATCAACTTGTTCCATGCCCAGTCAGCACATTTGGAAGAATGCATGATTGTTTCACATCAGCACACGAAGGATACCAACCCAACTTCATATTATATTAGATTAATCTGACTTTAATGTGTACCTCTTCCAGTGTCTGCCAGTAATTGGATAGAGTTGTTTCTGTCTGTGTGGATTGTATGAGATCAACTGGAACATTATCCGTTCCTGGTGATTTATTCTTCCCAATTTCTCTTAGTGTACATCTACAAAATAGCATACATGTATAAAACAGATAAAACTCTAGACCCAGAGGCTTTAATAAAATGCAATGCTTTAACTGGTTGTGGAAATAAAATCAGTATCACTGTCAATTAGACTTCTAAAGTGAAGATGTTCCACAACAAGAAGTCCCTTGTATATATTTCTCACAGAGTGTATTGCCCCCACTGATGAGGTATGAGGAAGGGTTCCTTCAGCAGACTCCAGTCCTTAGATAGACATATGTAGAAGGGACATTTCTTGAAACATCTAAACTTAATGCAGCTGAGGGCTTTAAATGTCATCACCAGTACCCTGAATTCAGAACAGAAGTATATTGGCAACCAATGTAATTCCTTTAAGACTAATATTATAGGCTTTCTCTATGATGTTCTTGTTAGCAATCTAACTGCTATATCATACATTTCTATGTTGTCTTCAAGGATGTCCTAGGTTGCAGTAGTCTAGTAGGGAAGAGCTACTGTGGCCAAGTTAATCTGTCCAGCAAAATTCATAATTGATGGACCTGTGGAAACAAACACCAGGCACTCAGTGCCATGGTGTCCACCAGGGCCTCAAGCAGATGGGGCAAAAGGAGTGGCCAGAGGCCACTCCTGCCCTGATTACTGCAGGACTGCAGTGACCAGACGCCGCAGTGACTGAGGCTGGCTGCTGCCACAGACCCAAACAAACTGTGGCAAAGAGCAGATAAAATCCTCTCCTTTTGCAGCTGGGTTTGGGCCACCTTAGGCAGCCCCAGTGCTGCTTCCGTGCAGTTTCAGGGTGTGCATCGCCTAATCGCCACACCATCAAACTGCACAGAAGGTGCCTTTTCTGCTTGTTTCAGGGCCTAGATCTCCAGTAACACACATAGATCTAGCCATATTCTCCAGATTTATACTTTCTCACTCAGGAGGGGACCAACTATATCCAAGGCTGGTCACTTACCCAGTTCGTAGATTGGAGAACAACCAGTCCATAAAGCCACCATCTCCTTGGGTTTCACCATTAATGTATTGGCTCTCATCCAGTTCATTACAACATGCAGGCACTGGTCCAGTGTCTGCACAACTCCAGGCAACTCTGATGATAAGAAGCAGAGCTGGGTGTTATCAGCATACTGATGGCACACATCAGCATACAGATAAATAAACTTCCATAATATCTGTAGATCAGGGTTGGCCTAGAATAGTTTGCTGCATGACCTGAAAAACAAGTTTTTGCACTGTCTTATTCTCTTTTTAAAAATCCAACTAGGCAGCCATTTGCATTTTTTCCACAACTACTAATGCAACAGTGTACTTTACTGATTATGAAGGTGGCAAAATAGCTTAGGATGTTCAGAGTAGGCTGTGTGCTACACAGCTCTGTTCTTCAACATCTTGCTGCTGCCACCCAACATATGCTGCCTGCCATGTCTCTCAAATATGGTAATCTGATTTGCATATCATGAAAATATTGTGCAAATTCTTCTAATTATGCATATTGTCCTGATTTGGATTGTGCAAATTCAACACTTATTGCTCTGTTTTTCTACTAATATATTTCAGCCTTGGTACCATTTTTTAAAAATAATAACCACTGATCTAAGAGAACTAATATAATGTTTGAAGTGCTGGAGTTCAACTAGGCAGATCCAAGTTTAAATTCCTGCTTCGGCATGGAATTCACCATGTGACCTTGGGCTATCACTACCTCTCAGCAAACCTATCTTACTGGGTTATGGGGATGACTAAGAACAGGAGAATCATGTAAAATGGCCATGTATATTCTTGGTGTAGGAAAAAGAAAACAACATTTTGTAATGTACTAGTACTTCCAGGATCATTCTCATAAGATCATTGTAGGGGTTTTTTTAACATCTTTTTTTTAACTGATGGTAGAAAGCTACAGAGCCATGAAAATAACATAGGCAGTTGCTGGGAGTGACTACCATCTGATTCACAGAAGAAAAATGCAGAGGAAAGTTAGGACCAACAGCAGTAGTTGTGAGGGTGAGAGGTGTGATATCATCAGCTCCATGTCCCATACTATCTTCCTCTCTCCCAACCACTTGCCTCACTTTGTGTTGCTGCCTTCCGGCTCTCTAAAGCAGGACTGGGTTGCACAAGAGGTCAGTACTGCTTTAAACAGAAGCCTAGTAAGTAGGTGGGCAGGGAAAGGTGGTGGTCCCTCTCATCCCATGAGTTGAGCACCAGGAAGAGAGAGAAACATTGCCAGAGAAATGACATAGGGAAGGGGAGATGAAATTGAGAGGAAATGACAATAATGTAAGCGGGGGTGTTGGTGGTGGCTTTTTTCCTCCACCATTAGGCAGTGGAAGAACCCTAGCTGCTTCTCATAAAATAGAATTTGATTTTCTCACCAACTCCCAGAAATCCAGTACAAATGCAAAAGAAAGTAAAGCAAATGAAAGTCAGCAAAAACAGCAGATTTTGTGGAACCTTAAATGGTAATAATTTTATTGTCATACTGGCAGGCTTTACCCAGGATTACCAGACATATCCTACACTTCAGCTTTCTGTCTAGGAGGAAACCCAGAAAGGGTCCCAAATACTCAACATGTTATGTTTTAAAGGAAAATCTTCTTAAAATGATGTGGCACCTAACTCAAGTGAAATTGGCCAAAATATATAAAAGAGCTAACAAGTGTTGGATATGTAATAAAGAAGTAGGATCCTTTTTGCAATGTATAGCTGAAGTGTAAAAAAAGGCAAAAACAAACAAATAAATAAATAAATTTAGATTTGTATTAAATCACAATTGAAGAAAATGTTGAAATTAAAATTATCAAAGAATTTAGAATACTTTCTGTTAGAAATTTTTATGAAAACTCAAAAATTAAAAAAATGCAAAGACTGTCTAGTATTTGGTATTGACAACTACATTACAGTAGCGTATAAAAAATATTGGAAGAGTCCCCATATTCAGAATATTGAAAAATGGTGGTGTTACTGTGTTTACAGTTAGTATGTTTATTGTGTATATTTTAGTATATGTTTATTAATGTCTATAGGTGTAAGTAGTAATTCCATGGCTTTCGCCCCTCTTTTCTATGTTGGTGTGGGTTCTATCTTTGGGTTTTAGTAATAAAGCTTTAATTAAAAAATTGTAACATTAACCCAGGAAATTAGGCAATTATTGCCCAAATATATAATTAAGAACATATGAAAATATAAACCATAGGTTGGAGACTTTTTTCAGTGGTGAATCACACTGAAAGATGGCAGCAGGCTTATTTCTTGCAAAAAATGATTCAGAATAGAGACTGCACATTTTGTCCCATGTGTAAATCCTGTGTGTGAGCGAGCATGGTGCAGTGGTTTGGATTATGACTATGGATACTAGGGTACAAATCCCTACTGACTTATAGGCACACAACAACAACAACACCAAGAAAGCTCCTACAAGGTTTAGAGCAGAGATCCCCACAGTTTTTGAGCCGGGGGCCAGTTCGCTGCCCCCCAGATTGTTGGGGGGCCGGAGGCGCACATGCGTGCACACTACTCAGGTGCCATTTTTTGTTCCAAAATGGCACCTGGAGTCATACGCATGCGCCTGGAATCACACGCGCATTCGCACTACTCCGGTGCCGTTTTATGTTCCAAAATGGCACCTGGAGTCATGCGCATGCATGCGCGACACCAAACGCCACTTTGGATCACAAAATGGCACCCCGCATTGTGCGGCAGCGGTGGCATGGCGACGGCAGCAGGACCGACCACTGGCCGGTTCAAAGGCCTCGACGGGCCGCCCACAGGCCGTAGTTTGGGGACCCTTGGTTTAGAGCCTTGCTTGGAATCTGGGGCACATATTGGTCCAAATGAGCATAGGCTGGCATGCCTAGGTTGGCATCCTGTTAATGACATATGCAGGCATAAATCTACCTTATGTCGGTTGTTGTTGTGGAGACTGGCATTGTCTTCCATCCTCCACAATGCCCAAAGGAGACATAGCCAGATACTTGTCCAAACCCTGCTCTCCACCAGCAAAAGAATGGCCAGGGACAGGGTTGGGGGGGGGGGTAATCCAGTGTTGGGTGGTGACAGGAGAGCTGTAGCAGAATACTGTTTGTGGAGTTCTTAATCTATGCTCTACACAGGGGTAGGCAAACTGTCCCCTTTAAGGGCCGAGGGACTTCAGCTTCCAGAATCCCAGACTATTGGCCAACATGGCTGAGGCTTCTGGGAGCTGAAGTCCCTCGGCCCTTAAAGGGGACAATTTGCCTACCCCTGCTCTACCATGTAGTATTTCAGCCAAAGCTTCCAGGAAAATCCAACCAATCATGTAATATAGCAACTATTGCTGCCTGAGACAGCTGTCTCTCAGAACTAACTGCAGTCCAAAATCTGAGAAAAGTTCAGACTAGTAATTCACCTAACTCAGAACTGCATCATTATATAGTGACTAGGCAACATAAAATAATAATACTTAATTAAGTAGTCAAATGCCTGTTACTTTTATGGAGCCATCTGGTTCTTGAGTACATCTGGAGAGCCCCATCTGTTAGTGTCCCATACTGCTGCTGCTTACTCTATAGTCATTTAGAGCAGGGTATCAAGAGTGATGGTCTTCTCTTTGACTCCCTTTGACCCTAGTCATGCTCTATTCTTATTTTTGAAGCATATTTTCATAGAATCATAGAACTGTAGAGCTGGAATGGACTGCAAAGGTCATCTAGCTGAACCTCTTGCTATGAAGAAATACACACAACCACAACACCAAAGTTAAAATAGCACTTCCTATATGTACAGAGATAACAATTACTTATGTTAAACTACTGATCAGGTACAGTAGGAGCTATCAGATTTTAGCACCATCTTCAGGGCTCATTTAATATTTATGCAACAACTGGGACTGAAACTGTGTGCCTGCCCCTGCTAGTGCTAGCAATTTACATGTTGCCACTGTAAAGCCTAATTTAACCCTGGAGAACTTTTGTTCCCTTGGCATGCAAGAATCTAAGATTGGAGAAATAATCCAGTTTGACATCACTTTCACTGCTGTGACTAATACTATAGGATTCTGAGATGTGTAATTTTGTAAGCCTTCTCTGTCAGAGAGCTCTGGTGTCACAACAGGCTACAAATTCCAAGATTCCATAGCATTGAGCCATTGCAGTTAAAGCAGTGTCAAACTGTATTACTTCTGCAGTGCAGATGCAGCCTATATCATGCAACAACAACAACAAAAACCCTGCTTATATAAGACAAAGATATGTTCTGGATAATAATATAATATAATGATCTGGATAATAATAAAGCCTGAATCACTCCACAGTAGGTCTACTAAAGTCTAAATTCAATGTGAATTCCAACTAGAATATGCACATTAACATGAATGGGATTTGTTCATCACTGCTCATCTAAACCCCATTGACTTTAGTGGGTCTATTATAGTTGAGACTAACATTGGATTTAGTCTATAATGTTGTGCCTGGCACATCATATCTTCTGAGTTCTTTTCCAGGTCACACACTAAAATCTTATAAGTGCATTCTTCTCATGGAGTGTAATATATAATTCTGTTACTTTTTGTGGAGCTATACTACACATTTGGCATAAAACTGAGAATACATTTTCTGCTTAAAATTGAAACATATTTCTATAGATTTCTTTTTTTCCAGTTGATAATACTTTTTCCCTGCCCCAAAACTATAACAAAACAAAAAAGTTTTTTCTTTCCTTTCCTTTCACGTTTCTTTCTGATAGTTCCATGATTTTAATCAGTTAGAAAAGATATCAAGGATTAAGGAAACGAAGAAGTATTATTACATAATTGCTGTTACATAAATTAGGTATACTTTTCATCACCAGGGAAATGGAACTGATTTTTCAGTTGTGGTGCAAGATCTCTTAGAATAATGAGATTCTCACCCATTTATACATGGGAAGTGGTGATGGCAAAGTACTTACGATCCCTCCTGGTGATTTTTTGTGAAATTGTTACTAGATTTAAGAAATCTACTGAATATAGTATACAGCACTTGTTGTTCATCCTTGAATAATCCCTTTCCAGATTATGTTATTCAGGTGTTTGGGTTCTCTGTAAGAAGCACAGCTGAACTTACCACCACAGTATTATCATAGTATTAAGAATACTTATCACAGTATTCCTTTTTTCCAGCCAAATCTGCATAACATGGTTCAGTAGTTTCTGTTTGCAATGAAAGACTTATCCATTCAGTTTTACTACCATAACCTAAGAAGATTTACCAATGAATTCAGGATTTTTGCAAAATATAAATAAATAAATACTGATGTCATTTGAATTCAACCTCATTTTCCATGGAAAACTGATTCATATGACCCAAATTATTAATGGGTACCTTTAAATTGTTGAATTAAGAATCCAGCAGCTCCAAGCATTGAATTTACACATCATCTTGAAACTATGGATTTACTGTAGTGTTTGGGGTACTTTCAAGTCATATGAGCTAGACCAAAATGGTAACCTGTTTTGTGTAAATTTTAGCACTGCCTTTGTGACTAATCTGTATGTTGAGTTCCACTGTGAAATGACTCCCCCTGCTGCTGATGTTCTAAGTCATCAGATGGTCAGTCTGAATGGCTTTGCTCCTGGAGTAAAAGAATCAAAGTGTCACCTCTTGCTAAAGCAAGGTGTGACAGAAACTATGAAAAGTGTCTGGGTGTAACAACATTCTGCATTTGATAACATTTTACTCCTAACAGTTCATGAAGTTTATAAATGGGAAAATTCTTATATTCCTGAGGTGTTGCTGTTGTTGTTGTGTCTTCAAGTCATTTCCAACTTACCCTAAGTGACCCTAAGGCAAACCTGTCATGGGGTTTTCTTGGCAAGATTTATTCAGAGGGGTTTGCCTTGAAAGGGTTTATTTTCCTTACCAGTCATATTAAGGACTTAGGACATTATCTACAAATTTGTATCAGTATTTTTATCAGCATACATCACTTTCTTCAAATAATCATGAGAACTGTTTGTTGCTGTGTGTCTTCAATACATTTCTGATTTTTGGCAGCCCTAAGATGAACCTATCACAGGGTTTTCTTGGCATTATTTGTTCAGAGGGAGTTTGCTTTTGCCATCTCCTGAGGCTAAGAGGGTGTGACCTGCCCAAGGTCACCCAATGGGTTTCCACTGCAGAGTGAGAATTCAAATCCTGGTCAAACCACTATAACACATTGGTTTTCTCCTGGGAACTGTAGCTGGGTAATAAAACTGATAATTCTCTTTTAGAAATCCCTCACAGAATGCATTTCTTGAGGTTTCCTGCAGAGAAGGACTACTTGCTCATTTAAATGACTATCATTGCTATGTCTTTAAACAATTCAGGTTTTGTGAATGGTGTTTCATTTCAAAGTTCTGCCTCAAATTAATGTTCACTGCTTTTTCATTCTTCCTGCTTCTTCATACAAATAAGTAAGGATGCTTTGAAATTTTCACTGTGAAATCCCTGGCTGGGCTTAGGGTAATCTGAGTGCTTTCAGGAAACATGTTGGGGACACAAACAAGCTTAACTTTTGATAAAATTTCAACTGTTTCTGTAGAGGCCCTGCATCCACCTATTTGGGGTCTAGCATCTGGGAAGTAGACAAGCTGATGGTTCAGCTGAATTGTGGTAGTTATGTGCCAGTTAGAAGTTCACTGAATGCGTAAGGAGAGAGGGGACAGAGATGAGGCTGTGCTTGCTTCACTCCATCCTTATATGTTGTGCTTCCTCAGAACCTCAGCCTTCCCATGCTTAACTGAAAAGCTAGCAGAGGAGTAATCACATTCACTTCAGCACTAGTAGATCTTTCTGCATATATGTGTGTGATGTGGACAAGACCAAAGAGTCAATGGGGTGAATCCTGGACATATGTACCATTCCCTGGCCTACAATTAAACACTCGTACCTTCCACAGGGAAGGCTAATGTGTACCTATTATAGAGATAGAGGCATGAGGAGCATTGTATTTGCTACTTTTTCAGTTATGGATCCTTTTAAGAATCTGGTAAAAACTACAGGCCATCCTGTAGTGGTTTGGCTTCTACCTCCAATCAAATGGGTTTTGGAGTCCTTGTAAGCATAATAGCCAAATGTTCAGGGGCATAGATAGGGTTATTTTGTATTTAAAAGGCCCTGCTAGATAGTTTCATTTTAGCATGGCAATTCACTTTCCGTTTACGAATTTGCTGGTACAATGTTCATTGCTAATAGGATGGGAGAATGGACATGCCTGTGCAATAGCTTGTCTACTAGCTTTAATTTATTTTAAAAAGAAATACAATTTATTATTATTAATGGTTTTATAGTATTGTATTTTCACTGTTGGTTTTATGTGTTTACTTTTCAATTGTGTTTTGTATTTTAACATGCCTCAAGCCTTGAGGAGACACCAGAAAGAAATAAAAAATATTATTATAATTTGCAAAGGGACTCCAGGCCACTGCAGAAACCTGAGTATCCAGGAGTATCCAAGGTGCTTGGGAGAGATAGTCTAGAGCTTCAAGGGAAGGTGTCACAGTGGCTGAGTAGCTTGCAGGGTGATCTATGAAATACGCAGCATGGGATAATTCTGTCTCTGTCATAACTATTACATGCCACTCATGCAAAATATGGTAAATTGGGCTTTATTCATAAAATTCCACACAATAACATCGAAACTCACATCTTTGCTTTCTTGACTTGGTCCTCTGTGAGCTACTATAGGTTCCAGTTGTGACTTTCCTGGAAAAAAAGCTCTTCCCCATCACAGATCTTGTCCCAGGAAAGACTTTGGGTTCTATATGCAGATTTCCACTAAGGGAGCTATTGGAATGTTGTGAATGACTACTTGTCCTTCTTTTCCTTTGTGTTGTATTATCAAGAGAACGCTTAGGAGTCCCTCTATTTGAGTGATCTAAGTGGATCTGAATCTCATGTAAGCAAGGATCCACAGTAACTTTCAACTGGATTCTTCCTGCCTCAGCCATGTCCTGCGTCCTACTCATGCAGTAGAGAATGAAGTCATGATTCATTTCATACTCATTAAGGTCCATGTGAGATGGAGAGACAAATGGCAACATGTATCTATTGCTGTGAATCGATTCACTTGTTTAACAGATGGTAGAGATGGAGGTGTTGCCTCTGTGCAGTCCAGAGATAGGTGGTACCAACAGTGTTGCTATGCTCGTTGGGTGTGTAGCTGCCATTAATGCTCTGTTCTTTGAATTTGGTAATTTTTTTTATTAGAAAGCGCTCTCTTATTTGTCTATAGGTGAACCAGTTCCACCTAAATCCTTCAGAATTCAATTGTTCCTGAGTTTTGATTAACATATTAGGTCCCTCGCACGTTATCAACTCACTATAAGTTAACCATCTATCATTTCCTAATTTGTTCTCCTTAGAAATAACTTCCCCTACCGCTAGATCAAAAAACTAGATCAATCAGAACTTTGAACAAAGAATTTGATGATATTTTGTTTTCACAAGATAAACATAAAATAGCCAGATTTTACAAAATGCTGCTAAAAACTGAATTGGAACAAGATTTGATTAAACCGTCAATGATAAATTGGGCTAAAGACTTTGGATATAGTATTGACTTAGACCAGTGGGAAAAATGTTGGACCAAAAGAATTAAGTACACATTAAACTGCAAAATTAAGGAGAACTTTTATAAGATGCAGTACCGATGGCACTTGATGCCACTTAAATTAGCTAAGATGAAAAGAGTTCGTTCCAATGTATGTTGGAAATGTGAGAAAGAGGTGGGATCCCTGTACCACCTTTGGTGGAAATGTAAGAAGGCAAAGGAATTTTGGGTAAATATAAAAAATACCATGAATGAAATGTTAAGAATTAGAATCTTGATCCTCAGACGTTCCTTCTGGGAATAATCATAGATGAAAATCTTGAAAAAAATATGGGAAAATAATCTTCTACCTCATATTGGCGGCAAGACTAACATATACAGCTAAATGGAAGAATAATGACATTCCGACTATCCAAGAGTTCAAGAGGTTACTAGATATAATAGAGATGGATAGATTAACTGGTTTAATCAGAGGTTCGAGTCATGATATTTTTAAACAAGACTGGGGAATTGTTATAGATTATTGGAATCAGGTAGGGGAGTTAGAATGTACTATGGCTTTCACTTAATGTAACTGAAATTTGAACTAGATTCATGCACAGTAGATTATCTTTAGAAGAAATACGTAATGCTTAGAGCATAGTTTAACATTGTCGTTATTTATATAATTGTAACAGAGTTTGTTAACACTGTTAGTGTAAGAGAAATGGTATCTTACTGGATGACATTAGATATTATTAATTTTGGACTAGAGAAGTTAAAACTATCAGGCTAAATGGCAAGATAAATTTAGTAAGGAAGTCATTTTAATTTGTCTGTTTTCTTTTGTTGTTGTTGTTTTTTGTTTTTTCTATAAAGCGGTTTACCTGTACTGTGGCTACGTTAGATTTGGTAATTTCTAATTTGCTTTATCATGATGATGTTACATAAGTACAAGTATATTAAAGCATTGTATATTTGTGTTTTGTTTTTAAACCAATAAAATGTATATATATATATATATATATATACATATACATTTTACTCTTTAGCTCTTGGCACTGAAGGAATATAACATACTGACATATATCTTGCTAGCATACTGGGACTGTAGAACTGCTCTGTCATTTATCCAGCTCTGTCACTTGTAGGATTGCTTATACAGCTTTTCCCCATCTACAATTATATATTCTGAAAAAAGTTTACATCTGGTTTGGTAGCATGGAAATATATCTTATGACAAAATTCAGGTTCCCAAACTATTTCCCTTGGAATCCTTCAGAGAGAAGAGTTGCTAGATGGAAGTGGGATACCTTGCCTTTCTGCTAACTGAACATCTTCCTACATACACCCTTCCCCCTGCTTCTAGCAAGGCTCTTGAAATGAGAAACAGAGTCCCAGAATTATAGTTAGAAAGGACCACAAAATCAAGCCATCCTATTTCCCATCACTATGTGTGTGTGTATATATATATATATATATATATATATATATATATATATATATATGAAAGCTGGACTGAGAAAAAAACTGATAGAAAGAAAATTAACTCATTTGAGATGTGGTGCTGGAGAAGAGTGTTAAGGATACCCATGGATGGCCAAAAAAGACAAACAAATGGGTTATAGAACAGATCAAGTCTGAACTCTCCCTAGATGCCAAAATGGTTAAATTGAGGTTATCATACATCAGCCACATCATGAGAAAAGATTATTCGCTAGAAAAGACAATGATGCTAGGACCCCCAGCAGGCTAAGACCTCTCTGTTTAGATAGGCTTTTAAAACATAAAGTTTAAAGCATGGGATGGCATTGTATTGTTTTAAAATATTTTTAACATTTTTATCTTTTTAATTGTATTTTATTCTTTTAATATGTAACTTGTTTTAATATTGTAATAATTTTATTCTATTTTAATGTACTATTTTTGTATGCTTTTAATGGTACTGTTGTTTTTTTTTAATATGTTTTTAATTGTTTTTTAATATCCTGCCCTGACTCCTAGTTTTGGGGAAAGGGCAGGATATTAATCATCATCATCATCATCATCATGGTGGAGGGCAGTAGAAAGATAGATCACATACCAGATGGATAGACTTAGGCCCTTTGCAGACTGCCAGAAATAGTACAAATTGAGGCCACTTTAACTGTCCTGGCTCAGTGCTAGGGAATCATGGGAATTGTTTTTTTTTCCTGAGACATTGAGCCTTCTCTGTCAGAGAGCTCTGGTGCCACAATAAACTACAGTTCCCATTATTCCCTAACCCTAACCCTTAAAGTGGACTCAATTTGCACTATTTCTAGCAGTCTGCAAAGGCCCTTAATCAAGGAGGCCATGGTCATGAGTCTGCAAGACCTGAGCAGGGCAGTTGGGGATAGGCTTGGAGACATCTCATTCATAGGGTCATCATGAGTTGAGGCCAACTTGAGGGCAGTTTGCAACAAAAGACTGCAAGGATAATCTGGTTTAATCACTTGCTATGCAGGAATCCATAGAAGAGGCACATCCCTGAGAGGTGGCCACCCAACCTCTGTTTAAAAACCTCCAGTGAAGAAGCCACTACTTTCTGGGGTTCTTTATACCTTCACTCCAGTATATATTGTATACAAGCTGCTATACAAAGATGAAACATAGAACTATGTCCTGAATATGCTTACTATGGACGTTATCACACGTGGCCCACAAAGAGATAATAAACTGGAAATGGCAAATTCCGAAAATAAACCGAAAATAAACCTTGATTCTGCAAATGGTT
>CM034710.1:58550951-58561004 GCA_020142125.1 Phrynosoma platyrhinos
GCCACATTTGGATGGATCCATCTGTACCAATATTTATCACCTTCTAGTTATGGGGATGGAATATGCAAAAGGAAAGAGGAAGGGTTGGGAGTATTATATGGTGGCTGCGTCCACACTGTAGGAATAACCTGGTTTGGCACCGCTTTAACTGCTCTGGCTCAAGGCTATGGAATTCTGGGAATTGAGTGTGTTGTGGGGCCTCACAACACACTCCAATTCCCAGAATTCCATAGCTTTGAGCCAGGACATTTAGAGCAGTGCCAAATTAGGTTATTTATACAGTGTGGACATAGTTCATCTCCTCTCCCCACTCTTCTCTTTCTCTTTCTCTCTCTTTGCAGTGACTGCTCAGCTACCCTCCTGGAGGATTTGGAGGCTTAATGTCCCACGGTTTTGAGTTGAGCTGCACATTTTGCAGACTTGCAGCAGCTGCCTGGCCTCTTCCAAGGGGAAGGAAGGAAGGAGGGAGGGAGGGATGGATGGAGAGGGAGAAAAGAGAAGAAAAATAGCACTTCTTTTCTTGCCAGCAGTTTCTGTGGTGGCTGGGCGCCTGCCACATCTGGAAGGGTGGAAGCAACAAGCAATCGGATGTGGTCCTCTACACACCGCTGTAGTGGTAGGAAGGATGCCTGTTCATCCCAGGCCTTTTTTTGATTGAAATGGCCTTGGGAAAGGGAGGCAGTTTGGAGGGAGTTGGGGGAAATACAGCAGCGAAAGTTTTTTTTTTTTTGCCTTGAACTTTAATGATGATTTCTCTTTCTGTTGCAAAATGAAAAATAAAATAAAATAAAATAACTGGATTCTGTGGCAAGCTCAGTTCTGATTAGTTGATTCCGGCATAAACTTTTGTAAATAGGGTCTTCAGATGATTGCATTACTGCTGTTACTTGTATTTGTTTTGTTGGGGGAAAGTGCAACTCAGAAGTTCCCTAAACCTTTAAGTACTCCCCCCCAACCCCAAATTCTCCAGAGTTCTCTGTTCCCCTTTGTTTTTTGGCGCCTTCTTCCAAACTTCAGTCTCTGGATGATGAGGACTGCATGATTTTGAGCTTACATGATTTGCATCCAGAAGTCTCTCAAACTTGGAAAGAGGGTTGGAGAGAGCTTAGAAAATGAGGCAAAGTGAATAGTTACAGACAGAGCTATCCGGATTAGACTTTTGGGCAAGTAATTAAGAACCTTAAAATGCTCTGGGAAACTATCTGTTCTGTTCTGTTCCAGTAATCTTTCAACTTCTGGTTGTTCCCAATTGAAGCTTTCCTAACTAGAGGCTGGCGGTTGAGTTTTGTCTGGTGGCAAGCACCACAATAGGGGGGAGGGAGGTTTTTCTTTTTAAAAAAATCTTAACACCCTACCTCCAACTATTAGAGTCCTCTGGTGTATAGTGTTGATCCCATTCTTTGGGGCTGGTGTTTGTGGCCTTCTGCCAGTTTATATGTAGAGATATTTATGTAAAACATTTTCTCGCTGCTCTTTGCCAGCTGTTCCACATTTTCCAGCTGCCTCTTCAGTTTGAAATGATGGGCTGTTCACATCCCAGCCTAACAGAACCTTTTAAAAATCTATAGTTGGCTCCCCATTTTTGCGAGTTAACATGTATAGTCAGTCACTTTAAACAGGTCAGTGTTGACTAACTGGAGATATCATAGTAATTTGCCTCCTTCTTGTAGGTGTTAAACTTTACATTTTCTGCAGGCTTTATCAGTTTTGATGTTTAAGCATGTAGTTTTAATTTCATGTACACAGAAGCTGTTTCCAAACCTTTGAAATATATGGTTCATTACATTACCATCTGTTTTTAACAGAAAAAGCATTTGGTGCCTCTTTTTCAGTGTCCACATTATTCTGAAGCCCTAGTACAGGAACTTACTTGGATTTATTGAACATTAAGGAATGACCATGATTACATTTTGATGGGGGGTGGAGAGGGAAGCAGAGAAACAATTGTTCCACCACTAATTCAGGTTATAAACTGAATTTTGTCAAAAGTAGCTATAACTGTTTTGATTATTTGTATAGTTATATTCTTAATTTGGAAAGGTGCTTTGGTAATTGATACCTATAATTGTTTTTTAAGGCTTTTTATTAAACAATAATTGGAATTTGACACTTTATTAATTGCACATTTCAAAGATTATTTAGAAAGGAGGGAAACGTAGTGTTTCAATGTATTTTTTTTGATGATTTGTTGTGAAATACATTTGTAAGATTTTATTTTGGATACATTGAAGTTGTCTTTATATAAAACCTAACCATGGATGATTTCAACAATGTAACCTATATAGTTTCCCCCCACAAATTTATGAAATACTGCTTGTTGTTTAATTTGCATGAAGTAACATTGAACATACTGCAAGTGGCTGCTACTTAAAAGCACCATAGCTTCTATTTTCTGCATGTTTGTTCAGAAGTAAGTCCCACTGAGATCAATGGCACTTTGTACAGTTGGGAGCAAGTGCATTTAGAAGATTGCAGTGTATGTGATGATTAGATTCTGTTCCTAAGACACACTTACCAAGGAATAAGTTCCAGTGGAATCAGTGGGATAGGATTTATTTTGAAATAATTATAATTAGGATCAGGTAATAGGAATCTACTGAATAACAGAATGATGATGAGTTAGTGAGGGAGATTATGAAAAGAAAAGCTAAAGAATGAGTAGGGTTGTATTGAAAGGTGTGTGTGTGTTTGTGTGTGCATAATTTAAGTCACATTACTGCACATGCTCATTGGCATAAAAACATTTGTCTGCATAAGACATGCTAAACCAAAGGAGATATTACATACAAAAATGTGTGCAAAACTTGTATGCTAGCCAACACTGTTAGAAAACTTCAAGTCTTTTGAGATGATAATGGTTTATTGCAAGATTCAGGTATCTTGCCTTTTTTCCTAAGGAATTTTAATTTTGGAAATGTATTTGTAAAGAGGTGGAATTTTCTTGGTACAAAATGATGATCAGACTCAGTTTGTGTTGCAAACAAGGCAATCAAGCACTTGCTCAGCATACTGAAAAGTTTAAAATTCATTTGGGAAAATTAGTTTTTTTCCTGATTTTTTTCTCATTGATTCAAACGAAACAAAGATTACTTCAAATTGATTCAAATGAAGCAATGATTACTTCCTTCATTTTACTTGTGAACTACATATTGTCAGCATTTTTAGGAATACAAAAGCTATTGTACAATTCCTTTCTTATTTCTCTTTTTCTTAGTTGCAATGCACATCTTAGTCTTCCTCTGCACACTGTGAAGGTGTTTATTTGATGTAAGAAGACATTTTATGAAACATCTACAGTGTCTTCTCAGGAAAGCATCTGATGTTTATTAAATTGAGGATCTGTTCTGGTAAAGGGAGGCCCGAGAATTATGAAAGGAAATGGTTTAATGGCCATTGTTGTATGCAGTCCGGCGTGAGGAGACAGTAATGTACTAAGAAGAAGCAGACTTGAAGGAAGAGTGAATCAATGAGTCATGAAATCCTCAGGAAGACCTTAGTAATGGAATGTTAATGCTTTTAGACTATAGTAGATTATCTCAAAAGTCAGAGTTTTCTGCTCAGTGCTGTTGTGGTAAATCCCTTGAGCTGTGGAGATACTTTGAAGAAGCCTTTTTCTATGGCTGGCCTTTATATTCTGCTGTTCATTTTATCTGTTTTGAAGAAGTCAAGATATAGTTTGTCTGATTAGGTTACAGATGAAATTTACATACTGAAATCACCAAGGAAATTTTTTGTTGTTGTTGATATTTTACAAAAGGCTCAAGCAGCCATTTAATCAAAGTGTTTCTAAAACACGCCTTCAGCCTTCTTTCTTTGCCCTACCTGTTCTGTTATTTTTCTATACTGGAATTCATTTGTTCTAGCTTAAAAATAAATAAATAAAGAGACAGAATAAACAATAAAGGGGGGTAGGCAGCAAAACTTTTTTTTCAAGTTCTCTCTGTGTATTTTCCTCATCTTTACTTTTATTTGATAGGTCTGTGAAATAGAGCTGTAGACTGGCAAAGACTTTAAATGAAATTTCACACTTTGATGATTTTTTTTCAACTTTGATATATTGACAGCAAAAGGAGCTGCAAAGCTTTTATATAACTTGAGCAGTAACGCCAAGCAGCAGTCAAACGTCTCTCTGCATTTGTGTTTAACTGCAGAAGAAAAACATGTCCATGGGCAGTTGAGGTTCTTATCAACTCCCTAATCCCAGATCCCAGCAAACCTTGAGGGCATGCCTCAGATCTTGCTGAAATCATTGTAGACTCTCTCACAGTTTGCAGATTAAATATGCTATGTGTTCCTGGCTCCAACAACAGTTTTATGAGCTTACTAAGCTTCCTGTTTTAAGATCTCCCCTTTTCTGAAGTTTTTAGGAGCTGCTAAAGGCAATCCTGTCTGGGTTAAGTGGCTCTTGTTAATTTAGAGACACTTCAGATATTTTATTCTGTCTGTAAAAATAGCTCAAATTGTTATTTTTAAATTGGAAAGCTATTTGTGTTCAATAGCAGCTACCAAGAATAAAAAAAAAACCTTTAAAAAAGGAGATCTGGTGCTTGGGCATTGACTGAGGAAGGGACAGAGCATTGTAACATTTTACACAAAACTTGCTTTATTTGATGATAGTGATTACTTGAAAATGGAAACTTTTGTTGGAAATTCAAGAATCAAACAAAATCTCAGTAGCTTGTTTCTCACTGATTGTTTGATGGGTCTTGAAAAATGCCTGCTTTTCTGACTTTCTTTTAAAAACAAACAAACAGAAAGCTTGCTGCACCAGGAAGAGTGAAAAAGTAATTTTGTAACCATTCACACAGTTTGAAACTGATGATATTTTCCCAGCACCAAATCTGGAAAGGGCAATTTTGTCTGTCGTTTCATTTCTGGATTTTTGTTTTCCTCATAACTGTTGTTCAACCAAACTCCCAAGTTTTATTCCCTGCAATCATGTTTATGTATTTAACATAAGAGTGGTTTGTTAAAAAAGGAAAATACCTATATCATTGTTCAACAACATGTGTCAAATTATTCTCTGGGGAACTTGAGCCAATTTTGTGCTTAAAGGTTATTCAGTGAATGAAATTGTGAAAGCCCATTTGTCAAGGTACTGCATGATTTCGCTTAGTTTTCGGTCCCCAAATTCATTGTCTTCCTGGCCCAGTCATTAGTCATCAGTGTATTAGTGATGCCTTCAGGCAATGCTGCCCAACACTTCTTCACACTGCCATTCCTCTAACAGTGTGCTCTGCCGACTTGTAGAATTACTGCTCAGGTTTCCACTTGGCTAGGTTTTGAGGTAAGTCTCCTCCCTGCCTTCTAGCTCAATCTCTAAGCTCCTGCTTTCTTTCAAAGACTGCCTTCTACATTGATTTGGAGGAGAATGTATATGTGTAGAGAAAGGAAGGGATAGCATTATTCTTAAGGACTTTTTATTGGCTCCATCCTGTGTGTTTGTTTTGTATAAGCATTCCACAAAACCTAAACTATATAGATTACTAAAGTGAGGTATGCAGTGCTCTTAAAAAGTTTCATAGTTACTTAATACTTTATTGCAGCGCGATCACTTGAATTTAGGGTGAGCCTTAGTAATAAAACAATATTAGTTGTTATTTCTCAGTATTTGCTATCTGATTTTATGTGTTTACTCAAAGTAAAGTCACACTCACTTAAATGGGACTTTCTGGAAAAAAGTATTCTTAAGATCCCAACCTTTCTATATGCTTGTTTAGAAATAAATCCCATTGAAATCAATGTGACATAATTCAAAGGAGAAGGTTAACATTGCAATCCTCTGTACACTAACTTGGTCATTTGAGTTGCATGTCTCAATGGCTTCCAACTTCTAAGGTTCTCTGAAAATGCTTTATTCTTAGTCTGAGAAGATAGAGTTTTGTGTCTCTTTGGGAATTGATCAGTCTGTAATTTTTCTTGTAACAAAATAGACTTAAGCGAGTTCCTTTGAAATGACTGTAGTGTTGAACAAAACAAAACAAAAAACTTCCAGTCCAACCTCATGCTTTAAAACATTCTGATTCTTGTTTTACTAAAAGGAAAGTGTAAAGTCTGAAATGAAGTTTTAAAGCTAGAAAGGGAAGGACTTTATACGTATAAATGGAATTCCTCTTTCGAATTTGTCATGCTTTTTACTGGAAAGGTGAAAAACATCTGTCTTTGCTTAAAATCTGAAACTATGTTCCATCTTTAACCAAAGTACACTGAGCAGGCAAGACGGAATTCCAGAAGTTGAACCCCATGACTTGGATGCAGCCTTCCAAGATACCTTTGTATAACAATTTGATTGATAAAAGGTTGAGTACAGGAGCCTGTGATTTACATATGCTTTATCAGACAGAAAAAGAGCTCATGAAAACAGTTGTAACATTGCTGCTGTGTTCTAGACTATGGTGTGTAAAAAATATTCTTTGTTGAGCCCTGTTGTGTGACACAGATGGATTTAAATTCCAGGGTAATGGGAGTTGATGCCATAAAGCAGTACATCAATAGAAATGGAAAACAGGCCATAAGAAATTATTTGTGCCACTGGGAACTAATGATTAGCAATTAAAGAGGAGGAGATATCTGTGGCAGCATATAGCTAACTTATTTTTGCTGGCAAAAATTACACTAGGAATCATATCAAAAACAACTATTGGAGTCTGAAGTTTATTTTATTGTATTGTTCTGATAAGAGAGACAGCAAGTGTGAAAAGTTCTCCCTTTATCACTCTTTTCACTGCACCAAAGTCATCACAAACATTTCTAGCAGTAATAAAAATTCATCTGAGAAAATTTTGTTATGAGTACAGCCCTCATAACAAATCATATGTATTTTCTTCTGGGGTAGCTTTATCCTTTGGAATGACTGATTATTAAAGGGCTATTTTAGAGCACAGTTACATATTACTGCCCTTAAAGGGTTTCTGCATTTCTCTTGCAGCTTGCTTCGCATGAATTCACAAGGGGGAGGAATGTGAATGGCAGTTCTGCAGAAGAATTTAAAAGATACCATAGCCATGATTTTGCTCACCAAAGTATATTTTGCCTTAATAAACGCTTACAGTACCATCACTCTTCCCTCACTTCCCCCTGGAATTTATTAATGTAGTGAAACAGAGTGCCACATGATGTGTTTCTTACGATTCTGCAGGTGACATGAAGTGATTTAGATGGCTTAAAATAGTTTCTCTGTATTTGCCAAATACACCATGGTATAACAATTAACCAACTAATTGAAAAACAAGTGTCTTCTACCCGTCCCTACTTTGGTTAGATGCAACATTTATCAATTTATGGGAATTGTTCTGTATGCTACCTGGAAGATACATGGGTAGAAGAATAAAGTCCAGTGGAACCCAAAGGATGTATAGGTGTTAGGCATGAAGTTGATGATGCTATATTGCTTTGCAACACCCAGTACAATTTTATAGGATATAACACTTCTTCAGACTTTATACATTATATCCATACTTTGTAATCCCAAATATTTTGCATGCTAGTGAGTCCCTAGTGATTCTACTATCATGTACACAGCACCTTTTACCTTTACCTGCACAGCACCAGGATGGTAAATTCTCAGCATTTGAATTTTACTTACAGATGTTAACTACCTTGTGGCCCCATACAACTCTTAAGATTCTGTTTGTCTGTGATTTACCTTAAATAGTTGGCCCTGACATAAATCCTGATCTTGTATCTTGTCACATGTGACCATGTGCTATTAGTTATGTTGAAGCTGTTTCTCTGAGAACTGATTTGCAAATAATTGAAAAAGACAATAAAAACCCATTCCGTTCCTAATTTTGAGGTGTAATAGTCAAATTCTGAGCCACCATATTTTTAAATGACTTATGACCTAGGCTTTGCCCAGTGCTGGAATGGGTATATTACTACTTCTTTTTAATTTAAATATTGATGAACAGCTTTAATGGCAGTATGGCCCCCTCAAAGATACATAGCAAACATTAAAATATCTTGTATAAAGCAACCAAATTAAGAAAAGTTGACATCTTTAATATCTCACTTGTTATTTTACAAATAGCCACTGAATATACTAGCTATTAATAAGGTACTTAATAGTAATAGTTAACAATTGGACTTCAAATCTGCACCTCCAATCAGAATTTGCAATATTTTATTTACATGCATATTTTCAAACTTGGAAATAATAGGCAAAATTCTCATTAAATAATTAACTAATATCTCTAGAGTTAGAGGAAACCTGACATATAGTATAAGCAAATACAGAAGTGTTGAGTAGATTCTAAAACTAGATAGAGGAGACTTACCCCAGAACAAATGCTGTTTTGAGCTCACTAGGATCTGTAAGGAGCTATGGCAGGCTTGTAGAGAGCCATTAGTCAAGTTTCTTGTGGTACTACCACTAGGTGACCAAGTATAGAAGAATTGCAGAGGCTTTCTACTCCTCCCCTTGTAGATCATGAATGACTTAACACAAATATATTCCAAGGGTAGTTGTGTTGGTCATGCAGCAAAATACAACAAAATCCAAAATCCATAAAACAGTGATATCTTTATAGGGACAACTAAAGTGCACAAAATACATCATGAGGCATCACTGGCAAAGATGTTAAAAATCAAACAAGGAAAGAAAGTGATGGTTTTAGAATCACAGCCTACATTTTATCTCAGGTGGCACATATATTGTCAGTTAAGGGGCTCAACAGAGGGCCCGAAAGGAGGGGCTTGCTGTTGCCTCTTTGAGCACTGGATTGGGGCTGCAGCAGGTGCACACCGCAGCCCCGATCTGGTGATTTGCCGGCTCCAAAAGAAGCGGCAGAAAGCCATCCTTTTGGAGCCTGCAAAAAGCCAACCTTGCCGCAGTGGCGGTGGTTTTTCCCCATTGCTGCGGTACAGCATGTCTAAACATTGCACCACAAAAACATCATGACACTGCCCGCCATCTAGTCAGGTAGGAGGTGTGATATTGCCATCGGGGTGTAGGGGCGGGCAGCCTGCGGTCACCAGCTCCTACTCCACCCTGATGCTGGCATTTCTTGCCGGTCTGTATAGCCCCTAAGGACCTTATCACACGCGGCCTAAAGCAGAAAGAACCCCGTGGCATCCCCGTCCCATTGTGGTTCCTTTTCAATCCAGAACTATACCGGTATACCGAAAGCAGCATCATTCCGGTATCATTCTGGTCGCGGCAAAATGTAATTCCCAAAGAAACCGGCATTCAAAAGAACGGGGATGATGCCGGATGATGCCGCAATGGGACGGGGATGGGACGGGGATGGGTGCAACGTCGTGTGAACACACGGGGAAAGGAACCGCGATGGGACGGGGATGGGACGGGGTTCTCTGCGACGTCGTGTGAACACAGGGGAAAAGGAAGCGCAATGGGATGGGGATGCGATGGGGATGGGACTGCTTTAGACCCCGTGTGATAAGGTCCTAAGATGATCTGGACTCTGGAGGGATATCAGTGCAGGCACAGGCCAGTCCCTTTCTTGGCTATGTGGGGATTGGGGACAAGCACAGTAAAAGATATTTAACAAAATTCCAGCTCCATTATCAATAGAAAAGTAACTTTTCTTGCGATCCAGGCAGTTCTTCTCCTGTGTAAAGCTAACTGCCCCTTTCTTTGGGCAGGGAATATTGAATTTCTCAAGAAGTCTCTGTACTGTTACATTTGGAAAAAACTTTTAGGCACAGTATAGGCTGTATTTCAGAGAGCCAGCGTGGTGTAGTAGAGTATTGCACGATGACTATGGAGACCAGTGTTCAAATCCCCGTTCTGCCACAGAAACCCATTGGGTGGCCTTGGGCAAGTCACACTCTCAGCCTCAGTGGGAAGCAAAGACAAATGCCCTCTGAACAAATGCTGCTAAGAAAACCCTGCCTTAGGGGCTGCAATAAGTTGGAAATGGCTTGAAGGTGCAAAATAACAACAAATGGTATGTAGAGAGATCTTGTAGCACTTTTGAGACTCACTGAAAGAAAGAAGGTAGCATGAGCTTTCATAGGCTTCAGTCTACTTCAGCAGATGCATTTGGATCTAATGCATCTGAGGAAGTAGACTTAAGGGGGGATGCAGACCAG
>CM034710.1:58579629-58597997 GCA_020142125.1 Phrynosoma platyrhinos
TATTTCTATTACTGTATGTCCCATGTTGCTTTTTCCTTGACAGTGGCTGCAGCCCAAAGGGACCCCTAGGGGCTGACACAGTTTGTCCCCACCCCACTACAACCCCCCCTGCACCGGTGACACTAACCCCTGGTACACCACTGTGCCTGCCCACCCTGCCTTTCCTTCTTGTCCTCTGTCTTCCCAGAAGTTTTTTTTAGCAGCATTAGCATTAGGAGAATGGTGAAGGAGGCTGAAGAAGCACAGAGGCAGTTCAGTAGTAAACAAACAACAAATGTTCAGAAGGGAAAGAGCAGGATTCTACTCTAGCGCATCCAACAGTATCCATGGGTGCCTTCTTACAATAGGCAAGGTAAACAGTAGCTGCCTTTGAAATCCCTTACTGACCATGCATGAACAGCAAGACAGAGAGACAAGGAGAGGGTAGACAAGCCTTACCAGCTCACCCCAGCATGTTAAAAAAACATAGATTTGCCACTAAAATGGAAATTATTAGAAAATGGAAATTATTAGAAAAGCGGAGGCTGCTGAAAGAAAAAGTCATGCCTGGATGCATTTTGAAAGAAGCTTTGATGTGGTCTCTAAAAAATTCCAAAGGTTTTTGTTTACTTATGCAATACCTGACCTGGTTGTTTCATTTCACATGTGGCTATCTCTAGTTCTGAATAAAAAGTCTGCTGAAACATGTTCAATTGCTTTTGCTTTTTGTGGTGCAGGGAACTATCCCTATTCTTTCCATGTTATTTCTGTCTCTGGTACCAAAGTTTCTGATAGAGAATAATGCCCAGGAACACATCCACTTTGTTATCTGAGGTATACCACTACTAAATTTAATTTAAAAATTATTTAATAATTATTTCCATAAGTACATAAAACATGATAATACTATTACGTATTCGTTGTATAATTGTTTTGTACTATTCCTTTTTTTTAAAAAAAATCCTTAATTAAAACTATTTCATATATTTATGTGTGTATGTCTTTGTCAAATAAATCCAAGGTTCATATTACTGTATTACTGTGTATAAGACCAAAAATGTGTGCCAAAAAATTGACCCCCAAAACCTGAATTGATTTATACATGGTCCAGTTTGGCTGGGCTACAGAGGAGGAGGAAGAGTGAACACTTTCCCCTCAAAGGCTCCTCTGCTGCCTGGCTTTCTTTCAAAGAAAAGACAGGCAGCATGGCAAAGGATGAAGCGTGAATGCCCTCTCCTTGAGACTCCTCGCTGGCCAGCTTTCTCCTGAGAGAAAGGCCTGGGGAACGATGGGGGAGGAAGGGTGAATGCTCACCCCCTGATGCTCCTCCGCTGCCTGACTTTCTCCTGAGGAAAGATGAAGGAGGAAGAACAGCGAATGCTTGCCTCTCAAGGCTTTGCTGCCGCCTGTCTACCTGCTCTTGGTTGTTTGCAGCCAGCCCGCTTGTCTTCTCCTCCTCGTCACCTTCTGTGAAGAGATAAGCAGGGCAGTTGCAGACAGCTGAGGGCAGGCAGGCAATGCAACAGGAAAGTTTTACCCTTTTCTTATCCATGGGTCAGGCCAAATTCCATAATTTTGGCCCCAAACTTATATATGACGTGACTTACAGGTGAGTATGTACGGTAATATATCTTGAAAAGGAACAGGGAAGACTTTAAGGGCATATGACTGATAGGCATTCTACTTCAGGAAATCTCATAGAATCATAGAGTTGGAAGAGACCACAAGGGCCATCCAGTCCAACCCCCTGCCATGCAGAGACACACAATCAAAGCATTCCCAATCTGTAAGGTGTCTCACAGATGTGTCACCAGGAAGGCAAGTTTCAGATGTTGGAGGATACATGAACTTCACTGAGTATGCAGTGTTACAGAGTGAATAACTTGTAATGAACCTTGACAGCGTTGTGCTTATATCTGTGAATTGAAGTCTTGTTGATGCACTGTAAATTGTGCTAATGGCCTCAAAATACGGCTAGAGTTTATTTTCATATAATCTTAATGTAACAATGCAAATAACAGCACCATATTTATGCCATGTGAAAACTTGCATTATCAGTTATGGAGTAGTTTAAACATTTAGTCTAATACAGAAGTTTTAGTTTGTGTTAGATGTATTGTTAACTCTAAACAACTACTGAATTTCATTTACATTAATCAGATTTGTTTTCTGGCAAGTGATTGCAACCCAGAGCTCTTGTGTATGCTGTGAACATATGATGTTCCACACAGATTTATGGGGTTCCTCCCTTCTGCAGTATGGGGTTGCTTTACTTGATCATGCTTCCATGTGTTTAGTGACGAGAAACCTGTTGTGTCCCTTGGCTCTTTTGTGGCATATATTTTCACTACATTTTAATGGCAGGCATAGGAAATGCAAGGAGAATGCCAGGTGTAGATGGCTAGTGCTTAATAATTCTTAGCATTTGCAGAGCATTTTGAGTGATTAAAAATAATTAATGTACCTTATCTCAGTAATCCTTACGATATCCATTTTTGGTCAATTAAATATTACAGATGCGCATGGAAGGACATGACTTGCACAACTATGTCCAAAACCTATTCTGTTAATTCATAGCTGAGGTGAAGTTTGAGTCCAAGGAGTCCTAGTCACCACAACACATTCATATTATAAGTGATCTCCACATAATGGTTGCTTTCATTATCACTTGTACTTGAAGTTGATGAACAGGGGTTGGGTGCTGAGCTTTTTTCCGATAGAAATAAACATATTTGTCAAACGGGTGCTTAGATTAGAGTTAAATCATAGATGGCTATTTATTTAAGGTAAAGTTACCAAAGAATGATTCTTCCTTACCTTTTTCATGCAATGAATATTTCTCAGGAATGTGCCCACATACAAAGACAGCTGGTGTTTATCAGGTTGGAGATCCTGTTAGCTGCCAAGTGTATCCCTCAATCAGCCCGCCCAGTTCCTTGGCACGTGGTCCCCATGTGTTTACAAGCCCACCCAGTTCCCAGGCACGTGGTCCCTATGTGTTTACATGCAGTAGTTCTCCATTTAAATGCCAAAGACATGATAAATATCTTAGGGTAATGTGGGGACTAATCTTTTTTCTAACATATGAGGCAGTCCTTAGTAGCATAAAACTACCTGTCAGATTGTTTCTAGATAGAATTCTTCTATTCAAGTTTTAATGCATTCATAGTTATACAGTGCAGTTGTATACATATCTACTCAAAAGAAAGCTTCACTGAGTTCTGCAGGACGTATGCCCAGGAATGCAGGCTTGAAGTTTATTTTAATATTTCATACTCTTTACTCTTCACCTATTAAACTCTTAATAGATGATTAAGTTACTGATAATGACCTAAATCCTATTTAACTTTTGTAGAGACAAAGTCCCATGTAAAATAGTTGGCCTGGATTATACCTTTACAGATGTAGCTGTGCAAACCAGTTGTGCAAGAGGTTGTGCCAGCAGTAGTACAGGTGATTGTGAAGGAGCTTTGGCAAGTAGATGCACAAATCTCTTGCACAATTAATTGCACAATTACTTTGCATAATGACTTCTGCAGATCAAAAGTGTGTTACTCACCACTCTTGTGCTAACTATGAAAATGTGCACCTCCTAGTGCATATTTAGGGTTCAGGACCCTAAAAAGGTAAAATTGGTGTCACGATCCCATGATCCTGCTTTTGATTTTGAAACTAAGGGAGTTTTAAAACCACTTTGGAGTGAGGCATGGTAGCTGTGACTATATGTCATTGTTAAAAGAAGTCAGAAGTTTTACCAGGGTAGCACAAGCCATTTGGTGGGATCTTAAGCAGGCTTTTGGACCTTGGCCAATATACTTGTTTGGAATAACATAAGCTAATGTTTGGGGTTACTGAGTATGAATTTCCATTAGGAATACAATTTTGCACATATTGGCCAAAACACTCATATAGCTGCATGCCTGAAGGCATAAGTAAAGGTCCTGGTAGGTGCACTGAGCTACAGTTAGGTTAGACACATGTGTTCTCAGGAATATGGTTAACAGCACCGTAAATTACCTTTGAGAAGGTTTGAATTTAAATTTATTAATACATATAAATATATATAGTAGTCCCAGACACTCAGAGGAAAGATGACGTATACAAGGAAAACGTTAATACAGAAGTATTGAAAATGTATTTTGAATTAACCAACACAAAAAAAATACTGGTTTTCCTGCAGCAAGGCAAAAATGTTGTTCAGGATTTGGGAATCATCCCACCTGTAATCAAATTACAAAGTTAATCAGATGTTTTGATTATTAATAAATAGAAATTAAAAAATATATGAAATTTCTGAGACTGAAGGGAGAGGAGAATTTTCTTCTTGTTTCTGTGTTATCTTGAGCTGTACATTTCTTTATAGGAGGGTGTAATTCCTATAATTCCTATTCCTGTTATCAGACTGGGTGATCAGAAATTTGGGTTTATATCATTACACAATTGGGGCCCAATGTAAGTCAGAAGCCAGATTAAACCACATACCTAACTCTCTCCTTGATTGAAATCTAAGGCAGCTTAAAAATAAATAAATAATTGCATAAATGAACAAATATCCGTTTATTCCCATAAGTAGTAAATGGGATGACAAGCTTCAGTCAACGGGCTAGGCAACTCTCTGCATGTTGTGGAGGTGATGGGAATCTGTGACAGTTGCTTCTCCATACACAAATCCCTGCCAGCTTGATGTGTGGGTTTGTTTTTTCTTTTAATCTCCCCTTCCCTCATTGACTCAAGTAGAAGGGAATTTCTTATGCCAGCTCCAGGAATATTTTTCAGCTCAACCTCATTTGGGGATTGATGAGTGATCCGTATTGAATGAATGGTGGATCTAAATACCCTAAAGGCACCAGATCTTTTCTGACCTTGGAAGCTAAGCAGAATCAGCTCTGGTTAGTACTTGGATGGGAGATTACCAATGAAGATTAGTTGCTGTAGGGTATATTTCAGAGTAAGGAACTTGCCTAAGAAAACTCTGCGAAAGTCATGGGGTCACTATAAGTCAACAGGCAACTTGATGTTGAGTGAATGAGGTGGCTGAATTCATTGGGTGAATGAGCAATGATTGCCGAGCAGCCGCCCTGATTGCCAAGCAGAGGGGCGGGTTATAAATAATTTATTATTATTATTATTATTATTATTATTATTATTATTATTATTATTATGGCCGAGCTTTCTGTTATTCCACTGACAGGCAGAGAATGCTTCCCCAGCTTCAGAGAATATAGAATTATTCTGCTACTTGAAGATTAATCAAATAAACAGAGGGTCAGTATTAACTGGAAGGTTTGTAGCACAAGGGTAGCCTCTGTTTATTTGTATTTTGTGCGTAACTGTAGTGTAAATTGAGAAAAAATATTAAAGATGGTTGTTTTCTCTAAGTATAAGCACAGTTATTTAGTTTTGGAGCTACTCCAACATATCTTGACGACATATGTTTCAAAAATGGCACATTTGATTTATCCACATTTGTTTACATTTCATCACTTAATTTCATCACTTCATTGTAATTGTAAGGTAATCAGTAGAAGAGATAATGGTTTCTCAGATGTCTTTCATCTTTTTGACAGTCCTAATATATAAAGGCAGAGTTTTAAAATGGTAAAACTATGTGGAAAAGTTCATGCAAAAAATATGGATCAAGCAAAATAATACATGTGAGGTGCTGTCATACGGATGCACATTCATATTGGTATTAAAAAAAAATCCTGCATGTGAAGGCAAGACTAGCCATTTACACCTGTGGTGTGATTTCATATATGTGGATGGTTGTGCATATCTATTCTGCCAGGTGTTGAAGAATGGGATCTCATAGAGATTTTGTATATTCATTTGTCACTCTTATTAACTGTGTCCCTCACTACCATACTTGTGAGAGGATCCTTGAAACATGGTGCGTGCTTTGCAAAGGTTTACTGAAATAAAGAATGGTTTCACTATTTTATTTATTGTTGTAGCTTGAAAATCAATATTTTCATTTTCGTATTTCATATTTTCACAGTTCTCCAAACTGAAATGAAATGACTGTCTTGAATTTTATTTGCATTTTCTTGCTATTAGCTTAGTTAATGTTGAGTGCTCTATGCCAGCTGATAAAACATAACCTTTATGAACATAGTAACACTTTTTTGTTTGTTTTTGATAGTGAAACAAACAAACAAAATTAGATGTTTACTGGAAGGCATATCATATAAAATATTTCTGATTTCTGCCAATGAAACAAGGTAAGGTTGTTCTGAACGTGCTAAATGACTATTGGTGTGTTTGCCAAATAAGTCCCTGCATACATCTTCCACCTATACCTGCATCACCTCATAAAGCTGTCTGCATTTTAAAAATAGTGTTCTTTTTTTCTGGACAGAGCATTTATTAGCAAAAGTTGCAGGGCAATATATTACTTGAGTGACAGCTGTCCAAAGGGCACTGTCTCGTATAAGGGCTTTTTCTCTAGTATTTAAAAGGTATGATTAGTGAAACAGGTTTAAATATTTTAAAGATTTGAGGCAGACATTTTAATCTTGGAGGGCAGAATCCAGTTTTAAAATAACATTTAAAACTCTTTGAAGGTATGTGAAGGTTGTTAGCTTTGATTAGTTTAAAATGTTTTTTTTTTTTTTGGAGGCTAAGTGTATCAATATCATCATGGTCAAATATAACTTTTGTGTGTAGAGGTACTACATCTCTGGTTATCCTATGCATGGAACAAAGGAGGAAAGAAAGTCTCTGTCATGTTTTCCACATTTGCTTCCAGAAGCACTAGTTAGCTACTATTAGAGAAGATGTTTTGGGCTATATGGATTGATACATCAAGGCAATTTCTATTCAATAATTCAAAGTGTGCATCCCATGCTTCCCATTTTAAACTAACTGTGGTTGATAATAATTTCTCTTGATAACTCAGACTCCACCTCTGTTTACCGTATATACTCGACTATAAGTTGACCTCATGTATAAACCAAAGGCATGGTTTTGGGCCAAAATCATGGATTTTGATATGACTCGGGTAAGTCAAGAGTAAAACTTAGGGGCATGAACAAAGGATCTAAAGGATAAAAAAGACAAAACAATGTCAAAGAACTTACAAATTCCAGCAGGCATGTTTGTGTTCACCTGAAAAGCTGGATGGATGAAAGAGTAGAGCGGGATCAGGACAGATGACGCTCTTGCCTTTCCCCAGGGAATATTTTTTTTTGGTTTTTTTTTTTGGTTTTTTTTAAAAAAAAATAGGAGTTAAAGTACTGTACTTGACCCATGTATGACTCTGGGTTTTGGGGTCAATTCTTTGACTTATACATGAGTATATACAGTAATTAGCAAGTCTGACCCAATATCTTTTCTTCTTTGTGAGGCAAAAGAATTAAGATGTTTGCTCTCTCCCTTAGTGTCACTGTTCATATTTCACTTGAGGCTGTCAAGCTAGCTTATGGGGAACAGAGCCAGGGTAAGCTGCCAGAAATGCCCAGCTCCCCTCCCGTAGAGGGAACCAACCAGTGGTTTCATTACTGCCTTTAATGTATTCCCTGCATGCTTGCAGCCAGAGGTGACTGCCTTTTTCTTCCTAATGGTAAGGTTGGTTTTGTTATGTATGGGAAGAGTAGTTTCTCATAAGAAGCACAGCAAGATATTGCTTGTCTTGCTCAGACAAGTGAGCTACTCTGGCCTTGGAGTATTGTTAAAAAGTGTTATTGCTGATCTGCAAGTTCCTTTGGCCAGAGTTTGATGGTAGCAACTAGTTTTCTGACATTTCTCAGTTCTCAGGTTCAGGATTTGTTTTGGGCTTGAGATTCAGGCCCTTCTTGAAGGGTTACTACACTAACCTAAATAGCTTCTAAAAAGTCCTAAGCGGAAAATCTTTGATGATGACAGCAAAGCTGACCAAAACTTGTTGGGAATATATGGAACCCTCTGGATTGCCACCAATGTGAGTAAGATTCATGTGAATGAGATCTTGTAAGAAATAGATATCCTGGGTATGTACATTTCTCATCCACATAAAACTATTAATACCCTGGAGTTCCACTTTCCTGGAAATCTGTGTATGCCAAAAGCTGTGCCCTTATATAATATAGACATTGCATTTGGCTAACCACAAATAAAGCTCTAGGGTTAAAAAAGCGCTATAAGAGTTCAGAAGCTGCCAGCATTTCCATTATAAAATTTTTAATTTCAGCTACTCAACTATTAAAATCTGCTCCAGGCTGAAACTTGTATAAAGAGTGAATTCTGGCATTGGTTCGAAGTTTAAAAACCTGCATGCACAAATTTGTTATTTAAAAAAAGAGAAATATGTTTTCAATAATTTCAGAAATCAACTCTGTTGGATAATAGTAGGGCATTAAACTTGTCTTAAAATTTCAATAAATGTTTGCAGATTATGCTTGCTTTTTTTCTATTTCTAATTTGCAAAATTTCCATCTAGAAAAAACATCCAAAAGCAAGGTTTGTCCAAAAAAATGTTATTGGAGATGCTGATAGAATGGGCTATGAACACAAAGGGTTACATCCAATGTTGTTCCCAACTAGAATCCCATTGAAATGAATGTGACCTTTTTTGCTGCCATTTATTAATATCTCACTGATTTTAATGGTTTTGCTCCAGTTAGGTCCAATTTGGATTTAGCCCAAATTCTATTTCTTTATATCAGATTGGATTTTAAAATCCTGTTCTCTAAAGAGTCCTTTCAGTGCATAGCAACCTACACTTGTCCCGAGTAGATCCTTTTGCACTAATTGTGTCCCGAGGAAGCAGGCAATCTTCTATAAAAAGCTGACATCTTAGGGGGTGGGGTATGTATCATTCTTTCACAGATCAGTTTTTTTAAAAATTTCTTTAAACATTTTTTCTGGTTCTCTGTTAGCTTAGTTGGTCAAGTCTGTTCTTTTAGGACAGGGGTAGGCAACCTTTCCCCTTTAAGGACTGAGGGACTTCAGCTCCCAGAACCCCAGGAGCTATTGGCCAAGATGGGACTATTGGCCAACATGGTTGAGGCTTCTGGGAGCTGAAGTCCCTCAGCCCTTAAAGGGGAAAGGTTGCCTATCCCTGTTTTAGGAGAAGTTCTTTAGATTGTATGGTGTCATTATGATGCTTTTATTGAGCTTCTTTAGCTTTACTCTTTTTTTTTTTTTACATATTAGCAATTCATGGCAATTCTGCCATGCAATGGTACTTCTTCATATTCTGCAGCCAATTATGTAGTCTAGTTTATTTATTTATTGGTCATCAGCTGATGTCCACCTATACAATTGCATGCTTGGTTGTCTGAAGGATGTATTTACAAAGAACAAACTTATCAGTCACTTCTTTGCCTCATTTCTTGATATTAGACCCAATTATGTTTGGTTTTACCCTGTTTCATATTTTTGCATTCCAACTGCATATGTTCTGTTTTGGTGTGTGATCAGTTCCCCCCGGATAACAGCAAAGAAACTGTTGAATTTTTTCCCCTCTCCCTTTGTAATTGGAGCATAAACTTGGATTAGGATTAAATCAATAGGTTTTCCATGAGGTTTTATTGATATCATTCAATCAGATTTTAAATTATAACTTCTTGAGTGTTTTTGCTATATCTTATCTCACTATTAATGCCACCACATATTTTCTTAGATTATCAGTTCCAGACTAAAATACTGCTCCACCTCTACCCACTTTAGCTCATTCACCCCAAGTATTGCAATGTTTATACATTGCTTGTTTTGCAGTTTCTAGCTTCCCCTGATTCATACTTCCCATACTGCCTGTTCCTATGATATGCATTGTTCAGCTTTGGTCTTTTATTTTACATCTGAATATGTGAGCTGTTGAATGTTATTTTGGTTTGAGTCCAGTTGCATCATTAGATACTTTGTCCTTTGCTCTTTGTCACCAGCTGATTGAATGGCATAAATCCCAGCACCATGAAAAAGTAGTACAATGGTGGGTCATATAGTAGAAGCTAATCAGCCCTGGTGGCGCAGTGGTTAAATGCCTGTACTGCAGCCACTCACTCATAAACCACAAGGTTGCGAGTTCAGTACCAGCCAGGGCTGAGGCTCGACTCAGGCCTGTATCCTTCCGAGGTCGCTAAAATGAGTACCCAACTGTTGGGGGGCAATGAGCTTACAGTTGTAAACCGCTTAGACACCCCATAGTGTGGTATGAAGTGGTAGATAAATGAAGCTGAAGCTGCTAATCTATACACAGTATAATATCCAAGTCTACAAATATGTTAAAAAATTCTGGGTTAGTTGCAGTTCCAAAATTTTGTAGTTAACTGCTTTCGAGTCGATCTCAACTCATGGCGACCCTATGGATGAGACATCTCCAAGACCCTCTGTCCTCCACTGCTCTGCTTAATTCCTGCAACCGCTTAATACCCATGATCTCCTTAATAGAGTCCATCCATCTGGCATGTGGCCTTTCTCCCTTCCTCCTTCCCTCCACTTTTTCCAGCATTATTGTTTTTTTTTTCCAAAGAGTCCTCCCTTCTCATGATGTGTTCGAAGTATAGCAGTCTCAGTTTGGTCATCTTGGCTTCCATGGAGGCTTTCGACTTGATCTGCTCTAGGACCCACTTGTTTGTCCTCTTGGCTGTCCATGGGATCCTCAGCACTCTTCTCCAGCACCACATCTCAAATGAATTGATTTTCTTCCTATCATTTTTTAACTGTCCAGCTCTCACACCCATAAATGGTAATAGGGAATACAATGACTTGTATGATTCTAATTTTTGTGCTGAGTTGTATATCTTTGCATTTTTAAATATTTTCCAGTTCTTTCACAGCCGCCCTCCCCATTCTTAATCTTCTTCTGATTTTCTGACTGCAGTCCCCATTTCTATCAATGTTTCATCTCAGGTATGGGATTCTTTTACTATTAATATTTCTTCATTGTCTAGGTTGAACTTGTGAAGGTCCTCAGTGGTCATTTTTGTTTTCTTTATGTTCAGCATTAAGCCTGCCTTAGCAGTTTCTTCTTTGATCTTCCTTAGTAGGTGTTCCAGGTATCTCATGTTTAAAATGTTACTGAAAATGTAGGTCACAGTTCATTAAACTGCAATTGGCCTTCTATACCCATGGATTCTTTATCCATGGATTCAAGCATCCATGGCTTGAAAAATTCAATAAATATATAAATTCCAAAAAAGCAAACCTTGATTTTGCCATCTTAAGTAATCATTGTACTATTGATTGCATTTAATGGGAATTGAGCATCCACTCATTCTGGTATCTACAGTGGTCATAGAACCAAACCCCAGTGGATACCAAGGGCCCATTGTAATATCACATTTGCACTGCCCCAGATTAATTTTTATTTTATTTAACTTTATTTATATCCCACCTTTCCACAATTCAGAATGAATCTAATCAACTGTAGCAACTGAACTTTTTTACTGCGTGATACTTTATTGTTGTTAATTGTTGTTAAGTCAACTTTGACTTATGACGACTCTATGAAAGAGAGGTCTCCAAGTCACCATATCATCAAGAGCCCTGCCTAAGTATTGCAAGCTCAGGGTGTGATCGAGTCTATCCACCTGTAAAGTGCTCTTCCTTTTTTCCTGTTGACTTCTACCTTATCAAGTACTGTTGTTTTTTCTAATAAGGCATGATACAGTATTTCCAAAGAACAACAGTTTTAATTTAGTCATCTTGGCTTCTAGGGAGAAACTGGGCTTGTTTTACCTTATCAAGTACTGTTTTTTTTTTTTCCTAATAAGGCATGATACAGTATTTCCAAAGAACAACAGTTTTAATTTAGTCATCTTGGCTTCTAGGGAGAAACTGGGCTTGTTTTGCTATAAGACCCATTTAGTTGTCCTTTTGGCAGTCCATGGTATCCACAGAACTGTCCTCAGTATTTCCAAAGTACCACATTTCAAATGGGTTGATTCTCTTCTATCACTGTCCAGCTTTCACAACCATATATAGCAATGGGAAACATGTTGGGATGTGAGGGCGATCTGGCTGCGACATCTGTCACCCCATTGATCGCCAGGGTTGATTCGGCTGATCTGGCTGGCTAGGCGGGTGTCCCCTTCCTCCCTCACCGCTCCATGTGCGTCCCTCCCGAAGCTGCGCGCTCGGTGGAAGAGGACGACCATCCCAGATAGAAGGAGTGTACCGTTCTTCGGTCAAGGGAAACATGTTGGTAAGGATAATCCTGACTTTAGTATTCAATGATATATCTTTTTAGTGAGGATCTTGTCCAATTACTTAATAGCTGTCCTCCATAAGTCTTAGTCTTCTTATGGCTTCCTGACAGCACTCTTAGTTTTGATGAGTGAGCTTGGAAAATGGAAAATTTTCAAGTATTTTAGTGTCTGAAATGTCCACTTTAAAGTTATGTAACTTCCAAACACACACATTCATTTTTAATTTGTTAACAATGTTTGTATGTTGACCTGTAGTAGTAAATTTGCTAAATCTAATTATAAAAGACAACTGTGCTCCCCAAAAAAAGACAAAAGAAGAAGAAGAAGAATATCATCTGCCCTCTACATTAATGGGAGTTAGGGGTGCAAGACCCCAGTGAAAGTGAAAGAACCGTGAATATCTGAGGGAAGGTAGGAAGAGTGCACGCTCCTCTTCCCCCACTGTGCTTTGGCTGGCTTGGGTTAATGGGGGAAAGGAGCACACATGCACACCTCTCCCACTTCCCCCGTGCTTTGGGTGGCTTCCTTCAGTATGCTACATTACCCCCCTAGGGACCTGAGAAGGCTTGCACACCTTTAACACCCTCAGATATTTTAAAATTCTTTCACTATTAAATGCCCCCTGGGGTTGTGGGGTAACTCACGCACTTTGTAGGCATCTCTGGGTGGTTTTGGGCCCAGGAGCGGCCTTCTTCCAACAGGAAGTGATCCTCCATTTAATGTCTGAATCACTTTATGTTGGGAAAAAAGCCATTGTTGATCTCAATTACTTATACATAACTGTTTTCTTAATGGAACAGAAATCTTATTTTTTTTTTAGCAGATGGTATAATTTTTAATACTTTATACCATTAGTTTATTTATATGGCTTCCTATTTTATTTATATGGTCTTCCCTTTGATCCTGATACTGGATTGGTGTAATTTTTTTGGTAGAAGATTACATCATTTTAGTTTGGACATATTAACCTACTTTCATTTTGGATTTTCTGGCTTTTTAAAAGTCTACTTGATGTTTTCATGGGTTCTGACACACTAAGCACTTTTCAGAAGATCTTACGTGATACAGTAGGTTATTGTGAACATACTTATGTACACAAGGACAAATACATGCACTCTGGTATTTCATGTCACTATTGTGTCTTCAGGTTTTCCTGTGCACTTTTTGCTTTAGCCAAGAATTTTTGAAGAAAAATCAGGATGCTTTCACCCATTGTTCCCAGTTTTGATGAAGTGTATGACCCCTTTGTCCTGGCTGAAATGTTGCAGACACTGCAGGTATTATCTGAGGACTGCTTCACTTATTTGACAGACAAGTTCCTCTTTTCAGCAGAGTATGCTTTGTCTAGTTTTTGACCCATAAACTCATTCTAATGTAATCTGATATTCTTTATTAACCTGTTATTCCGCCTTAAAGGAAGAAAAAGGAAAGAAAAAGAGGATAATTATAAACATATGTAGGTTGTGGCCTTTGACTATTTTTATCAGACTCAAAATGTATTGAGGACATAGTTTAATGACAGAAAGCAGGAATTGCTATCTTAATGATGAAATAACTTGAAACCAAGACTGATAGATGAGGAAAGGGAAGGAAGATCATTCAACTCTTTTAATCTTTTTAGAAGAGAGGTCATGTGGCAGACTTTTAGGGTTAGGAGGAGATTCAGCTAAGTTTGCTCTGTTGAAATCACATTTCATGTCTTTTGCTTATATTTTTACAGATCTTGCTAACACACCAGAGGTTAGGTATAAATCATATTTTACCCATTTTCTTGCCTCTAGTAAAATATTTTGTGTCCTTGTGAGAAGTTCAAAGGAGGGTGCTAGTTATCTAAAATTTGCCTGTGGTGTGCAATGGGACTGCCTATATGATACTGTAATTACTATGTGCCAGCTCAGGCATTTGTTCACCTACATGTGATTGGCCTACCTGTAATGAAAAGGGGGTTTATACCTAATGCAACTCAGTGGAAAAAGAAGGGGGGAGTTAGGTATTATTTAACAATGACACAATCTGTACTGAAAATGTCAGAAATCTTTATCTACTGTTTAACTTTCACAAAATCTAGCAAGTAGCATAAAAATTATACCAACCATGAACAAAACATAAAATACATAAAATGAGTACTATGGTCATATATACTTGAAAAACAAGCCCGTGTCCAACGGCTTGGCTGTCCTGTGGTTGTCCTCCAATGTAATGTTCAGGCAGAATGTGCTGTGATTGCACTCCAGTATAGCCACCAGCCAAACACATTTTGACTTGAAGTCTTCCTCAAAGGCTGAAGTGTCACTAGTATTTCAAACCAATATGTGGAATAGTCAAAATACAAAAATAAAATAAAATAAAATAAAATCACCAAACTCTCTTCTGTGTTTCAGTGTCCTGTGAACATTACATTGGAGGACAACCACAGGACAACCAAGCCTTTGGACACAGACATGTTTTTTTCAAGGTCTTTTCTAGTTGTAGAGACTGACCACTGTTTGCTCAGTTATACAGGACCATAGTTCTCATTTTTGTATTTTATGTTTATGATTGCCTCATCTTAAAATTCTTGGGTGAGGGTCTCACCCTTGCTCAAACCCTTGCTCTCTGCCTGCTTCACACATTCAGTTCTGCATATGGTGTATATGTACATAATTATCAGGCTTCCTTTTTTGTCTGTGCTTCAGAAATATAATCAGTTTTGAAACCTGAGATGCTTTAGACTAGAACCAGACAATGCAGTGTTTATCAGGCTGATATTGAAAATGGGAGCATGTCTAGCCCTGTCTCTGACACATCTGCTTTAGTGTTTATACACCCTGACATCACCCATGTTGTAGGTTTGTAGAGAAGCAAACAATGTGATGTCAGGGCACAAATGCATTATGGATTTTATGGGAGGTGTTTGGGATAGCCTTTGTTTTTAGTGGAAAGGTAACGATATATGTATCATAACTTGTAGTTACAGTCCTGCTATCTGAGTGATACATGGTGATTTGATGATTAAAAAAAGAGGTTAGAATGTATGGTATTTAAAATAAAATTCATTTTGGATTATAAAAATCCAACAATTTTGGATTGTAAAATATTAATAATTTTACTGTAACCATGAGATTCTATGGAGATTTTTCATGCTTTGGGGATTGTTCACTATCTTGCTATGCAGCACTTATGAAGAATAAAGTCGTCTGCTTCAGTTTTTGGAAGAGTAATGATTGGAATGGACAAAGTGAGCAATTAAGCAAGTAAGCAAGTACGTGAGTGTGAAAACTTCAGGGTCTATTGTTAAGTATATTATATAAAATAACACACATTTGTAGGTATTGAAATAGTTATGATTCAAATCTGGAAGACGAGAACCGCTTTACTTGAGACAGTGAAGAGTCTGTTACTTTGCTCTCATTGCTGAAAGGACCCACAGTGCCTATGGAAATTACATTGTCTCATACATGCATCAAAAAGTCTTATTACTTTAGCTACTCTGAAAAATACTAGACTTTTCATGGCTTTAACCAGCATTAAAAAATGTCATCCTCAAATAGGGGAATATTACCAAGATTAGGAATAGGAATAGTTTAGTAGGAATAGTATATCCAGGCCAACATTTCCTAATAATATTGTTGTCTGAGTAACTGATTAGACATAGCAGGGAGTATTGCTGTGCAGATTGTGAGGGAGGTATTAGGGTTCCTGGCACAATATTCTGAAGCTGTTTGGTTTTCCATGTCAACTATAAATCAAGGTTCAAATTTTCAGAATGCACAGCTGCATTTTATGTATGAGAATTTTTAATTTTCTCCAGCAATGATTGGCTTCCAACCTACATCCCCGGAAGAGTGAAAATTTAATAATGAGCTTTCCCCACTGCATGACCAAGGCCCCATTCCCATTACATAATAAACTGGGTTTCAAACTGATCTGAATAGGTTTAAATGGCCCTCATTTGCACTTCTGCTGAATTCCTGGTGCAGTTTATTGAGGGCCCCCAAGCGCTAAACCCATTTAAAGTGCTTCTTCCAGATCCGCTGAATTCCCTGTGTCTTTTGCAATGAATTGATTCAGCGCTAGTGTGAACAGGCTGAGGATTCAGCCCTGTGACATGACTCCATGTTTAATTGATACTTTTATGAATGTGAACACGAAGTGGATTAAATTGAAACAGGTAAGGTTCGATTGCTGCTTGAATAGTGCGAATGTCTATTCGGCGTTAAATCACTTCATCAATTCAACTCAAAAAAATGGTTTATTCTAGTGGGAATAAGGCCTGAGATAGCAAAGCTTTAGTCTTATGCAGTATTATATTGGTGACTGGAATGGACAGTTGTCAGTGAAAATGTCATTGAGAGTATGCATTTTTCCTCTCATAAAGTTTGTGTCTAGCATAAAGACTTGGGGCCATTTGTGGGCCAACTTTTGACAGTGGTTGGTTATGTGATTGTACAGACTTGTTGAATAAGTTAATTGGTGATACTTGTTAAATGTGCTTAATCACCCTATAATTAACGTGCAGCTTTTATTAGTTGTATTCTAATAAAAGTGGTATTATAGGAATTCTGTATTTGTCTATTCAGGACTCTTTACATAATTGTTCCAGCATTCTGTAAAGCAATGAAGAATATAAACCAGAAACTACAAACCGTATTGCTTATAATGTGTCTAAATACATTGATTCCAGCAAGCTTGAGTTCTGTTGTCTCTATTCTGGATTTGTGGCAGATATATTTTGATGCTGGCAACTGTGTTCTGCAAGTTCAACCACTTTTTATATTTGCTCTTACATGGAGGACATTGGGTCTGGCAGTAGTAGAACTTTAGCCCAAGTTTCTCAGACCAACATTTCTATCCATACTTACATTGGCTGAGTGGATGCTGCATTAGTTGTTAGTGAATATAGGGACGAGCTTAATACCTTAAATAGCTTTATGATTCCAATCTTTCTCAAACATACAAATTTACTTTTTAATAAATCAGCTATCTGCATAATTCTCTGCTATACTACAGTTTCGGCCAGGAATTAGCAAATTGTGGCCCAAGGGCCACATGCATCCCCAAAGGCCTTTTGGTGGCCTCTGATGCTTGCCTCCCGCAGTACTCAAAATGTAAAAAATCCCAAAGATGAGGCTTCACTACTGAGCCCTAAAATATGACTTGGATGAAACCCTCAACTCCTTTAGGTTATGAGGAATATGGTGCAGACAAACATATATTGTTTGTGGAGGCTTCCCCAGCTTCATGCTGATCAGATGAGTCATTGCTGATTCCTCATTCTTTCTTACTCATGCTCCTAGGTGAGCAGTCTTCCTTTTGAAATTTTCTTTTTTTTATTTTTATTAACTTTATTAATAAGTTAAAAAGACACATTAACAGACAACACAAACAAACAGTATTACAGTGTTACAGCACAAAAAATAAAGAAAGGCAAACAAATAAGAACATCGCCCAAATCTAACCTAACAAATAAATACTAAGAAAAGCACAAAAAAGAAAAAAGAGAAGAGAAAGAAAAAGAAAGACATCAACGACTTCCTGAGCTTCGGCTCAGAAGCTCCATCTAATTGCCTATAATCATCTCTGATATCTATTTTGCAACTATATACATATATATATAGAAACACATCCATATACATATATGCCTATATATACATGTTTATACGTGTACACACGTTAAATCCATCTTATTCAATCTTATCCCTTCAGCCGCCTTCATTGACGAGGGGGAAGCAAATTTAGTGTTAGCCACAAAGGTAAGCAAAAACAAACAAACAAACAAACAAACAAACAAACAAAAAACTTATTATAATGCCCTATGCAACAAATCATGAAAATCACTTTTTTCTAAAAAAAAATTTACCGGCTCCCAGGCCTTTTTTTTTGCTTATCCCAAGATTCCCCTCTCAGACATAAAGTTAGTTTGTCAGCAGACACACAGTCTGTTAATTTGTATAGCCAGACACACAGTCTGTTAATTTTGAAATTTTCATAGAGTTGAATTTGTCTGGGTGGGAGGGTGAATGTGAGGGAAGTGGATGGAGGTAAGTTTCCAGTTTGTCAGTTGTATATACATTTAGCTTCTGCTATAAACCCAGAAAGAAACAATTTTCTCTGAGCTCAGCTCAGAATCAATGATGGAATATCTAAAGTGGCAAAAGATATTCTGTATCAGGCTCATTGCTCTGGAAGTAGAATATACTGTAGTAAATATTTAATTTATTTGTTTAGTGCATTTATACCCTACCCTTCATAAAAAAAAGCTATATGCTTAGCATATAGAAG
>CM034710.1:58598043-58600543 GCA_020142125.1 Phrynosoma platyrhinos
CCCCCCCCCCATTTTTTAAAAAAGATAATTTTTAAAAAATCCTAAGCAGGGCCTTCTGGATGGGAGCAGGAGCAATGCAAAATTTACAGAAATTTTGAAGCCATGGAAAAATACTGAAATATGGAAAAATACAATAATATCACAGATCAAACATCATTTTGTTACTTTAGGAACATAAAATTCCACAGTGGACAAAAAGTAACAAAAATGGAGTAGCTCTAGGCACTAATATATACATGCACCTGAAGGGGTGATGGGTTCCTGCCAAAAGCTACTCAGCTCTGGAATGTTCTGTATGTGGCTCTGTGCAGACAGAAGTCCCATTGGTGTGAAGGCACATATAACTATTTGAAGAACCACAGTTATAAGTAAGCAACCTCATTTCATAAATTAAAATTACAGTTTATTAATTAATGGATACAAATGTGTTTTTTTTAAATGGAGCTACAAGGTCCCAATCTCTTAAGAAAAAAAATTGAACTATAAGGATCCTCTTTGGATTTTCCAGTTTATAATGTAAACAAAACAAAAACAATTCAGACAGAAGAAGCCATCAGTCTTAGTTAAACAAATAACATTATTTTGTCTCTTCTATTCCTCAGTAGTGCCAAGCAGACATAAAGCACTCATTTCCAGAAAAGGAACTGAGAATGGAAATCAAGACCAGGAACTGCAATGATGTATGTACATACATACAGACACATACACAAGACACAGACAGGCTGAGTATCCCAAATCCTAAATACGTGGGATAAGAAATGTTCCTGATACTGTATTTTTTTTTATTTTGGAATATCTTTATTCCAAATATGTAATGAGGTGAAATGAGATTGGAGAGAGAGTATCTGTGAAATGGTGGGAATCTTGAATTCGTGCCTCCACCATTTCAGATTCTTGCGTCTGTCTCCAGCCTTGCAAATATAGTACAGGTACATAGCTCAAAAATTTTGGATTTTGGAATATTTCAGATTTTAGAATTCTGGATCAGGGATACTCAGTGTGTGTGTGTGTATGTGTGTGTGTATGACCACTGCATCTTAAACATTTTATTTATAATTTATCCACATACAGTCTAGTGAATAACAGGTTAAATGAACTTTCTTGATTCACAGTTATGCTGGTGTATCAGTAACTTTTTCATGTCTCTCCTAGGCAAAAAGAAATATTTAACAGATCTGTTTATTAAGTAGTTAGGTCCAAACCTAACTGCTAGGTCCAAATGTGTCCAACATTTGATGCATGAAAACTGGGACCACTATCCTCCTTCCTCTCCCAGATGTGGCCACCACTGTGCTGTTTTAATCAGTGCTGTTGCTGCCATCTCTTTGCCCCCCACTCTCAACCCTACCCAAGCATTGGCTATTGCTCCTTGACCCCTCATCCCCCAGAGATGGACTAGAGGAGCTCCACCACCACCAACTTAGGTGGCTCTTGCTGAGGTGAGGTGAGGTGCTGCAGCTTGGCATGGACAATGAAGACTTGACTAGGCTGGATGGAGGAAGCAGAAGCAAAGGGGAGGATGGCAATGACTCATCCCTTGACAAACTAGGTGGAGGAAGCAGCAACAATGAAGTTGAGGAGTAGGGCAGTGACTTGGCCCAAGGTGACCTGTTGCTATTACTGTTGCTGCTACGGAGGTCTCCTCCTCCTGTGGTTTGTGGTGAGACATGAGGAGTGTAGGGCCTGCTGCTAGAAGGGCTGCCACCCTTGTACCATCACCACACACACACACACACACACACACCCTTGGCTCAGCACTAGTTCCATGGTTGCTCTCCCACTTAGAACTATCACTGAGCTGAGGAGGGCTGTGGTGCTGGTGGTTGCAGCACTGCTAGCAGCAGGCACCAGCCTGCTCCTTTGCACCCACAAGAGGAGGAGGAGGAGGAGGAGACCTCTGTCTTCATGTATTGCCATGTAGTCACTGCAACATGTTGCTAAGGGTCAAATTGCTGCTGTACTCATCATCTTGGCTACTACTACTTCTAGCCATCAGGGTTGCTAAGAGCCGAGTCACTCCCCTCCTCATCTTCACTTCCATCTTTATTTCCACTCCTCAAGACAACAGAGCTGAGCAAGAGGTGAAAAAGGAAGAGGATATATTAAAATATTTTGTGATACCCTGTGAGTTGATTATGATGTACCAAGGTGCCAGTTTGAAAACTGCTGGGCTAGGTAGATTGCTTTTACATACAAGAGAGGGCCCTTGTACAGAAATCAGTAGGGCATGAAGCATTTTATCTGCCACAGGTCCTATAAGGCCTCTAGGTAGTTTTGCTCTGGAAAGCCACTGGAAGGAAGATAGTTAAAGAAACTGATAAATAAGCTGACATGGTATGTTCATTTCATCAAATTGCACAGGTCTAAAAACATGTAAAGAGCATCAAAAGTAGCAAAAGAGCAACAACTCAGTCCTAAAACAAGCAAGAACACTTGCATTTTTAGTTGATACAGTTTCTTTGAAACTCTTCTTAGCAGAAGTTGAAGGAATGAGATGGTT
>CM034710.1:58603043-58608767 GCA_020142125.1 Phrynosoma platyrhinos
GCAGTCACTTCTAGAGGACTGATTAATTCTTACCCTGATGCAAATTGTGGTAGGACTTTATCTATGTTTTTGATTATCCAATGAGCCATTTTAGGAGCATACATAAATTTCTCTTTGTGTAGTCTCCTCATTTCCCAGCCTTCTAGAACTGATTGTTGCACAGCGTTAGAAGATATTCCACATTTTAGGGGTGTCTTATAACATAAAGCTACTGCCACTGGAGGGAGCACATACCTTGGAAGTCCTGTTGCATATGGTGGGTTTGATACATAGTGTATTGCATTTATAATGCAGCTCACATTTGTAATACATATTATTGTGCATCTATAATACATAGTGTCTGCACAGAGAAGGTTAAAAAGAAAAAACTATAGAAGACACAATGACTTAGAAATCTATCTATCTATCTATCTATCTATCTATCTATCTATCTATCTATATGAGAGATCCAACATGGAGTAGTTGTTAGAACTTTCAACTCTGGGAGGCCAAGATTTGAATCTCTGGTCAGCCATGGAAACCTGCTGGGTGACCTTGAATAAGTCATCCTCTCTGAGCCTCAGGAAGGCAAGGGCAAACCCCCCTCTGAACAAAACTTGCAAAAAACCCAAAAAACAAAACAAATCAGAAACATCATTATGCCTTGGGGTTGTCATAAGTTTGAAGGTGCACACCAAAAAATAATGATTCTAGAAAAATTTTTTTGGCAGCAAAAGAGGATGTTTTTCTTGTAGATTATTTGGAATATGGTCTGTATACGTTTTGGAAACAGTAATAGTACTGAGTGATCATCTAGTGTTTCCTCTTATTTCTCTGTGAATTGAACCCCAGGGAGAAGGAGGAAGAGGAAGAAAAACACCTCACTGCAAGCAAGGGTCAGTTCGCCCCCCCCCCATTCTGACCTTGAAAGAAGATATGAGTTCAAAGGCTTTAATGATATCACTGATCTTTGCTTATTAGGTACAGAAGCTCTTGAGAGTTTTGCAAGCCAACATTTTTCCTTATCATCTTAAATCAAATGGAGTTTACCATTAGGATTTAGATTTTAATTATTGTCTAAGACCTGACCTATACAGGATTTTTAACTTTTTCTGTTTGTGCAGTAAATATCATTCATTTAAAAATGTATCAAGCATTGAACTGATTGTTGCTGGAAATATGCATAGAATACCAGTTGGCTGTTTTCAAACCATCATTTCTTCATCATTTTTCTGTAAGAACCATATCAGACAATTCAGTATTTGGTCATATGTAACAACATGAACATTGATTACCTGGCCATTTTTCTGTTTGCATATGCTTATTGGGTGAGATAGTATTTGAGATTTAGGATAAGAAGCTAAAAGCTCTGAAGTAGTTGCTTCCTGTGATTGTACAGTATTTTGTCATCTAGTGTATTTACACAAGATTCTAGTAGTAATGAAATTCTTACAAAAATTCTGTGTGAAATAATAAAATGTAAGTTTATGAATTTTATTCATTCAAATAATAAATGGGTGTGCTAGCAAAATTATGCTCAAAATTCTGCAATATAGACTTTAATCATACATGGAGATAAAAATCCTAGAGGTACAAGCAGGGCTCAGGAAAGGAAGCGGTACAAGGGATCACATTGCAAACATATGATGGCTAATGGAGTGTAGCAAAGAATTACAAAAGAAAATCAGCATGCGTTTTATAGACTATAGCAAAGCCTTTGACTGCCTAGATGGGAGTGCCACTACATTTGATAGTCCTGATAAGAAATCTGTACTTAGGACAAGAGGCTACTGTTAGAACAGAATATGGAGAAACAGAAACAGAATTGGCAAATGGGTTAGGCAAGGATGCCTTCTATCAACCTATTGGTTCAACTTGCATGCAGAGAATATAATATGAAGTGTAGGGTTAGGCTTGGGGGGAAAAATCAACAACCTAAGATATGCAGATGACACTGTGCTACTAGCAGAAAACATTATGGACTTAAAACAAATACTAAAGAAGGTCAAAGAAGAAAGTGCAAAGGCAGGCTTAATGCTGACTATAAAGAAAACAAAAATGACCACAGGGCCCCTACGTACATTCAACTTAAACAATGAGGAATTTAAATAGTAAAAGAATTCCTGTATCTTATATCAAACATCATTCAGGAAGGAGACTAGTCAAGAAATCAGAAAAAGTCTAGGAATGGGAAGAGCAGCTGTGAAAGAACTAGAAAAGATCTTAAAGAGTAAAGATATACAACCGAGCACTAAAGTTAGAATCGTACAAGCCATTGTATTCCCCATTACCATGTATGGATGTGAGAGCTGGACAGTAAAGAAAGAGGATAAAAAGGAATCTCCCTGAAAGACAAGATGATGAAGTTGAGAGTGTTGTACTTTGGCCACATCATGAAAAGGCATCACTCACTGAAAAAGACAATAATGCTAGGAAAGAGAGAGGGATGTCGAAAGAGAGGAAGATCTCACACCAGCTGTATAGACTCTATAAGGAAGTTTAGGGTATGAATTTACAGGACCTAAGCAGAGCATAGGGAGTCTTGGAGATGTCTTATCCAAAGGTTGCCATGAGTCGAGATTGACTTGAAGGTGGTTAACAACAACAATATGTAAAACATAGCTCCTAAAAGAAACACCCATGAGTGGAATTCTATTGCTACTGCCATAGACTCAGTGTACCTGCAAAATCCAGTAAACTGTAGTAGCATTATGCATTATGATGTCTGACTTTCTCTGCAGAATTCTTTGTCTTGCAAATGAATATGAGGAGCAGAAACAATATAGCTGTTAGCATAGTTGCCATGGGACTTAAATGAGCTAAATCAGTGGATTTCAAACTGGATTTCAGGGAAGCTTGACATATCTTGGAAAGCTTATCAGAGTCTCCTGAATGAAAATATAACTTACTGGTGGACATACTACCTAATAGCCTGCTACTACTCGTCTACTGCTTACTGAGTGACAAGGGAGGGTTGGATATACTCTAGGATGCACTCTTGCTCATATAAAGATGAGCACTAAGAGGTTTGTTGGCCTGGTCAATCCTATGAAGTATGGTCAATCCTGCAGTATGATCCCTGGAATCCTTTGAAGTGGGAGTATGTTATGTAGCATCTTTTCTGCAAATAGATCTAGTCTGAAACAGAACTTGGGAAAGTTATTTTGAATGACTCCCAGAATCCCACACTAACATGGCTAGTGACTGGGCTCTTCTGAGATTTATAGTTTAAAAAGTGCTTGTTTAAAAACCACAGAACTAAATCAACACCCCTGGTTACTTATGAACAGTAGACTTGCCCATAGGCCAATTAATTTGCAAATATTTTCTTTATTACCTAAAACAATACTCAATGTAACTATTACATTTCTTTTGAGTTGTGTTATTCTGCACAGATTCTAAATCAGGGGTAGGCAACCTTTCCCCTTTAAGGGCCGAGGAACTTCAGCTCCCAGAAGCCTCAGCCATGTTGGCCAATAGTCCCATGTTGGCCAATAGCTCCTGGGATTCTGGGAGCTGAAGTCCCTCGGCCCTTAAAGGGGAAAGGTTGCCTACCCCTGTTCTAAATACTCAGATTGCAATTGCTGTGTTTTAGTAAAGCAGCAAAGTGGATTTGATAGCACACTCATGTCTTAGTTCCTTCATCCTATCCAGGAAGTATTTCTCTGCACCCCAGCCCCCCCCCTTTTTTTTCTCTTGTAGATTGCAATGGCAGGATATGTTCCTATACAAGCAGTGCTTGATAGGTTGAAATAATTAGATTAAATGTTCAGTTAATCAAAATGTAATTCAATCAGTGAAGCTAACTATTAATTAACAATTATAGCCCTAATAAAATAGATCACCTTGGCTAGTTTTTACTGAACTATGCTGAAGGTCCTAGGATGTTTTGTCCTTCAATATCAATACCAGTTACCTACCCAGAGGCCCCCTGAGGATTTACAAAAAAGCAATAAAATACTATACATGTCCAGTAAAACAAACATTAGAAAGAGAGGATTATTTTGTGATATAAAGTCCAGGATTTGTTACCATTTAACATGATGTGTATGTAGTGTGACCTTAAATAGTTACCTTAGAAGTAACTTCAATTGAGGGTGATTTTGAATATGTTTACTTAGAAGTAACCTCCATTGAGTTTAATGGAATGCGTTCCAAGTAATTGTGCTTAGCATTATGGGGTTAAAAAGTGTTAATTTTACTTGATTAAACTTCCTAGTCCAATTGAGTATGTGTCCTTTAGGCATTTTATGGTGTATTTCTCTCCTCCACCCTACTGGCCATGCTATATACCACTCTGTCTTTTTACTGTTGTACATTTCACACCAGGTGGTGACAAGTCTTGTGATTGCAGTGGAGACCATTGAAAGAAAATAGAGGGTTTCCCCCTCCCTCTTCCCTTTTAGTGCTGGCCCGTGAACATACCATAACAATTGGATTAGATGCACCTAGAGCTGGGATTGATTGCATCTTGAATGGGAAATTAGAACATCTGAAAAATTCCTTTTTAGTTGGAACAGAAGAACAAAACGGAAAAGTTGGATGGAAACCAGAGAACAACTGTAAATCGCTATTAAAAGTTACTTCCTCTGGTTTACCATTGGCTGTCAAAGAAAATTTCCTCAGGCTTGTTTATAGTTAATTCTCTATAGAAAACTTCAATTTGTGAACTGGCCTCAGAATGGGATTGATAGCTCTGTTTATAGATAGGGATGAGTATCTAAAGATAGCAAATAATGCAAATGACTCGCTTTTCATAATCAACTAAAATAATTATGAATATAGCTTGGCTGATAAAGGAGGATTTTTGATAGACATTACACTCCCCCCCCCTTTCATTATATTCTTTAAGCAGTATTTTAAGAAGGAGCCCCATAACAGAGTAGAAAAAAGAAGGTAGTTTACATTCCTTTCACTTGTAAATATAGCAATTCAGATTTTGAAAGAACAATTCTGATTTGAAACCTCTTCTAAATAAATTGCTATTGAGTAAAAAGGTGAATCCAGGTAACCCACACAAATATTAGTTAGATTAAAAATAATGTTACAATGATGTTCCTCTCTTTCAAATTTTACATTAGAACTTATTCATGTAGGAATTTGCTTTTAAACATGCACATAAAAATAGAAGTGGGGAATTCAATAACACATGTGCTTACAGCTACATTTGATTTAGACAGGCATACTCAGTAGGTACATTTAGTAAGTATATTCAGCAGTTGCCCAGGATTAACTGCAGTTACCAGTACAAAACTTGGTATGTTAAATTGCCTTGGAGAAAATGGAATACTGGTTCTCATCCTTGTCACTTCTGGTGTGGACTGTCTTTGCTTCCTTCCAACAGATACCATCTTTGGTCCTTTCCTGCAGATTTTCTTCAATAGGGTCTACAACAACAGTGTTTCCAGGGAATCCATAGAATGGAATGTCTCTTCAATGTATTTGGTGAATTCTAGGAATTTACACTTAACATTTTGTGTAGATTGCATCGAAACAAGGTAGTTCTTGTACCTTCATAACAGCAGCATTCACCTGTCTTTTCACTATTAGTCTTTTTAGTAATATAAAAGAGGATATAAAATAACAAAATTAAAGTTCAAATATAAATATATGCAAGTTGTTTTATTAGTGGCATCTTACTGAGTTGTTCATGAAATGATGTGGTGGATTGGTTTATAAGCAGTGCATGTTCTTTATTGAAACAATATAATAATAATAATAATAATAATAATAATAATAATAATA
>CM034710.1:58616206-58641988 GCA_020142125.1 Phrynosoma platyrhinos
CCCACAAAAAACCAACAGTAATAATGTCTGTGTAGGTCTGTATCTGTATCTGTTTCTACATTTATATGATGGAACTATCTTGGAACATGAAACAATATCTTAAATCAGGGATAGGCAACCTTTTCCCTTTAAGGGCTGAGGGACCTCAGCTCCCAGAAGCCTCAGCCATGTTGGCCAATAGCCCCATGATGGCCAATAGCTCCTGGGATTCTGGGAGCTGAAGTCCCTCAGCCCTTAAAGGGGAAAGGTTGCCTACCCCTGTCTTAAATCATGCCAACATTGATAATTCTGGGTGATAGTGACAAAAGTTAAGGTATGGTTCTGTAAACCATCCTAGCATTGTATATGCTAGTAATTGGGTCTTTGTACACATAATACTTTCAGTATAATGTTATCTTCATGGCAGGAAGAACCTTAGTTTCAAGAACCTTTTGTGTTCCAAAGATGACACTGTCATGTAGTCTCTGCTATCTGTAGCTTATTTGGAGATAGAGGAAGCTGGTGGGCCCAATATCATTGGGATAGTGAATCCATTCCACATTTTAGGTTTGAGATTTTAGACTGAATTAATTTAAGGTGTTGAACTCCTCTATCTCCAAATAAACTTAAGTACTTTGGATAATTCCTTCAGAGTTTGGACTATAACCCAGAATGCATACACTGCTGCTTCACTGACAAGGGAGCCATCAACCTGCCTTGTAAATGTCTTTTAAGACATTTGGTCCCTTGCAGTTGGCTGTAGTGCTTGTGGATGCATAGCAAAAGTCCTTCTTGTGAACCTGTGTTGTTGTTTGCACTTCAAAAGTACAGTATTTTCTGGCATATAAGACAACTTTTTAACCAGAAAAATCTGGGGTTAAAGTTGGGGGTTGTCTTATACGCTGGGTATAAGGAGGAGGACAAGGAAGACAGAAGTGCAAGGTGGAAGGAGCTGGGGGGAGAAGGAGGAAGACGAGAAGGAAGAGGAGGTCCTCCTTCTTCTCTCCCCGCCTTTTCCCCCCTCCCACGTTTCCTCTTTGTCCTCCTGGTCCTCCTCCTTCTCTCCCCAGCTTCCCCCCTCCTTCCCCCTTTCCTCCTGTCCTCCTGGCCCTTCTCCTCTCTCCACCGCTTTTCCCCCCTCCTCCCACCTTTCTTCCTCGTCCTCCTCATCTTCCTGGTCCAGGAGGACACGTGTGAGGAAGGGAAAAAAGCCGGGGAGAGAAGGAGGGTTTCCTTGGCAAGGTTTGTTCAGGAGGAGTTTGCCATGAGGCTGAGAGAGTGTGACTTCCAAGACTTCTGAGGCTGAGAGAGTGTGACTTCTAAGATTGTTGTTGTTGTATGCCTTTGAATCGTTTCCAACTCATATCAACCCTAACTGGAAAAGTTGAGGGTCGTCTTATATGCCCAGTCGTCTTATACGCTGGAAAATACGGTAGCTGGCTTTTGCCTTGTTGTGACAGAAAAGCAAAGGGCTGTTGATTTGAAAAGGTACTTATGGCCTAGTTTAATTCTATTTTAAGGGGTGGTAGGGTCTGGGGTTGTACATTGTGGAATTTTATTGTTGTAAGCCACCCCAATTGTCTTGGCAGAGGGGCGGGATATAAATAAATTTTATTATTATTATTATTAATTGTCAAACACATGCCTGCAGAAGGCCTCAATTTCAGTCACTGTACTCTCTCAGGTGATGGGCTGGGAAAGAACTCTGCCTGCTAAGACCTTGGAAAACTACTGCTAATCAAAGCTGAGATCGTAGAGATTCATATATCAGGGGCCTACTGCACTTTGATGCAGCCTCTCAGTGTAGAGTCTGTCTGTGTGCAAAGTATGTGCTTAGTTCAGTGCGAGTTCTGCTTTGCTTTGCTTTGCTTTGCTTTCCATAGTAGCACACAGCTTTTCTGTCACAGAGTACTTGTCCCCATTATAGTTTATGACTTTGTTTCATGACAGTACTTGCCTGACAGGGCTTTTCTTAGACTGATATGGAACATGATCAAGGCAACACAGGAAGCTTTTTTGTGTGTGTGGTACTGCAGAGAGGAAAGCCAGGGCAGTGTTACAGATTTGTTCACTACAGCTGCATATTTCTGCTGCTGCTGCTTAATAGGTTTGCAGTTAGCATACAAGGAAGTTGTGTTAAGACTGCTCCATAATTTACCTCTTCTGACCTCAGAGTGGCTAGCTGTGTCACCACAATCTTGCTTCAAGTGGAGAATCTTGCTGTTGAAACCACAAATAAAACTTCAACCCCTATATCCCAATTATGCTGGGGAAAGGAGGGTGAAAGTTAGGAAGGGAGGACACTTTTCTTGATTACAGTATTACGGTATAGGGGAGCAGAAAGGAAATGGATATTAAAAATGAAAAAAAAAGAGGCAAATAAGTATGGGCATAGTATAGTATTTTGTTTGTGTAATAAAATTTGGGAGCTGCAAATAATTTGCAACAATAGATTTTTTTAAAGGACAGTGGGATAAATTAATTTCGTACTAGAATCAAAAGAATAATTTCTGAGATGAGTGTGAAGAAGTGTTAGTAGATTTATAAATATGAATAATAATTCACTAACTGGAGTGTTCATCTGATGTCTAGAGTATGAAAGGCACACTCTAGATGGAGATTGTATGTAGATGGAAAGCACTGGTGGTTGATTAAGATGGAAGGCAGAAGCCACTTTAGGGAAAAAAGAAATGTCTGTGGAGAGGACCACCTTGTCCCAATGAAAAGACAAGTAAGGTGAGTCCATACTAAGTGCTGCCAATTCACTGGTGCTGCAAGCAGAGGTCATGGTGGCAAGGAAAGCTGGCTTCCAGGAGAGGTGAAAGTCATGGGATGCCATGGGTTTGAAGAGGAATACATTAGTGATGACCAATGGCACGCTTCACATAGGTAGTTGGACAAAGATGTATATCAGCCTTCAAGAAAACCATTATATTTAGGTGCATAGACCAAGAGGGGGCATCTTGTAGCTTAGAGTGAGTGTTGATGGCAGCTAGTAGACCTTCAGAGAAGATTATGAGAGATCTTTAGCATGCAGAGACACAAAAAAGCAAAGCATGTGTTTGAGAGAGGAGTTGTCTTGTGCAACACCTTCAGTTTGCAGAAAGGACAGAAAGGAGACTTTATTGATTGTTTGTGAGCCACAGAAGTTACTTGTTTGATGTTGTCTGATAGGTCCAACATGGATTAAATCACCACATCAGTAGCCTGAGAGTTGTCAAGAAGCTCCCCTTCTGAATAGGAACTGACAACTTGAACCTCATTGGATTATACACCCATATCACTCACAATTATCTCTAGAATTGGGCTAGGGGGACATTGTGAAGACACCAGAGTAGTGAGGACACAATATAAGGATGGGTTTTTAGTAGAAGGTCCCAGTGCAGCCAAATCTTGGGGGGAGAGGATCACTGTCCTGTGCTTGTCCTTCTGCTCTTCCTTCTCATTTGGCTCCAACAAAACTGAAGATGAAGGATGCTTTTCTCTCTTCATCAGTTTCTCTTGAGATTTGCCAGGAGCAAGAGGAATGTCTCTCCTTTTTTGAGCCCTGGAAGGGTCCTCAGGAGCCATTCTGGATGTTGGGGCCAATAGCACTGATTTGTCCTCTGAAGAGGCTTGAACATGGGCTAAAAGAGTCTGGCTGACTGAACACTCTGACTGGTGTTTCATGGCTGGAGATGGGAGCAAGCTGTATGTAAGCTGTATGAAATGACTTATTCCAAGCCGCAGTCTGGAGGGCCCCTTCCCACTGAAGACCTTCAAGATGGGAAGCTCTGTTACACCTCGCTTGCTATGTAAAGATCTGGCAATACAGGTATGAATCAACAGCATGGACTTTGCCCAGGCAGAGAATATGTGCAACTGTAAGAATATGGGTTCTTTCCCCGACAGTCTAGACCAGGGGTAGGCAACCTTTCCCCTTTAAGGGCCAAGGGACTTCAGCTCCCAGAATCCCAGGAGCTATTGGCCAACATGGGACTATTGGCCAACATGGCTGAGGCTTCTGGGAGCTGAAGTCCCTCGGCCCTTAAAGGGGAAAGGTTGCCTACCCCTGGTCTAGACACTAAATAAGTCTTTGGGGCCCTTAAACCTCAGGAGAGAGAAGATGAACTAACTGATGAACTGACAAAATGCCAACATGCTGAGACTTCCTAATGATTTTACTGAGATGGTGGATGAAAAGGAATTGGGTTTTGGCAGGAATGGAAGGCTTGTATATGTGCAGGTGAGAGAATAAAGTCACTGTCAAAATAGAAGTTTCCAAAGAACTCAGGCATGGCATGACCCATATGTGTGAAACACAGAGACCACAAAGAAAAAATGTTCTTTAAAAATTAGATCTGTACAGATGAATGGTGGTGATCAGTAATTAGGATGTAGTCTCCCAAGTTGTCCTAGGTATCTATCTTTTTATTTTTAAAATAAGGCCTTGTGGAGAGAAGGCAGGTTAGAGCCAGCCCTGGTGACAACCAATCAGAACTGAGCTGGCAACCACCAATAGAGCGGGGGTAGACAACCTTTCCCCTTTAAGGGCTGAGGGACTTCAGCTCCCAGAAGCCTCACCCATGTTGGCCAATAGTCCCATGTTGGCCAATAGCTCCTGGGATTCTGGGAGCTGAAGTCCCTCGGCCCTTAAAGGGGAAAGGTTGCCTACCCCTGGTCTAGACTGTGGGGGAAAGAACCCATATTCTTACAGTTGCACATATTCTCTGCCTGGGCAAAGTCCATGCTGTTGATTCATACCTGTATAGCTCCTGGGATTCTGGGAGCTGAAGTCCCTCGGCTCTTAAAAGAGAAAGGTTGCCTACCCCTGCAATAGAGTGTTGGGCTGTAGGGGGGAAATTTCCGTTAGGAATAGTTGGAAGTCAGTTAGGGTTTGGATTCCAGAGAATGAGGGTCTGGTGGTGAAGGCTCCGGAGTGGAAGATGGTTAAGGTCCAGAAGAGAGGGGCCTAATGCCCATACTAAGCTCCAAATGAGGGAGTTAATAAAGAGAATATCCTGAGGGGTATTGATAGCCTTAGAGCAGGGGTAGGCAACCTTTCCCCTTTAAGGGCCGAGGGACTTCAGCTCCCAGAATCCCAGGAGTTATTGGCCAACATGGCTGAGGCTTCTGGGAGCTGAAGTCCCTCGGCCCTTAAAGGGGAAAGATTGCCTACCCCTGCCTTAGAGGCTGGTTAAGAAATAGGGGTAAATGTACCCAAAGAAGGGCTAAGAGTGTCCTGTGGAGGTAATTGAAAGTGTTCCAAGGAAAGGAGTGTCTTAGAGTATTATTATTTGTAACAAGTGCAGCAAGACCAAGTGAAACATAGTTACTTGTATTGTAAATAAAGTTTTGTTGTTATTTTAAACACTTGTCTACAGTGTGAATGACTACCCACGCTACTAAACCTTATAAAAGATAGGTTATACCAAAGTGTTTTAGAAGAGAAGGTTGGTGAAGGAGTTTTAGAAGAGAAGGTTGCATAGGGTGGTGGCAGCTGTGGGATGAAAAGGGTCCATGGTGTGGCCACAAATGAAAGAAAAGAAAAAGTGTGTGTGACAAGCTTTATCACAATTGCCAGCCATCCTTACATCCTGAATTCTCATGCTCAGACTGTGGCAATGGCTTGAGCCATGAACATAGACCCTAATCGATGTGACCAAAAATTCACTAATGTCCTAACAGACTGGCAGTAAGAACTGGCAGTGGGGTGGAGTGACGGTGTGGCGACCGCATGCTGGCCACCCCAATTCCACTCCCACGCTGGTGTCATGTCGCCCACCTGACGAGATGGGTGGTGTCATGACATTTCTGCTGCTCAGCATTTAGACACGCTGCACGATAGAAATGGGGAAAAGCTGCCAACGTGGTGGCAAAGGTGGTTTTTTAATGCTCCCAAAAGGACTGTCATTTTGCCGCTTCTTTTGGGGGAGGAAAAACACCAGATCAGGGCTGTGCCATGCAGTTGCCACAGCCCTGATCCATTGAGTAAAGGGGTGGTGGCAACCCGCCCCTTTACCACCGTCTGTTTTCCCCCTAAGTTTACAGTAGCCATTGGGAATAAGTGGCCTTTTAGATATTGTTGGACTATAACTTGCATCAGATTTAGCCATCACAAACAATGGTGGGGGGTGGGGTGGGGGGAGCTGCAGTCCAACATCTAAAATGCTAGATGTTCCCAGCTCCTGGCTTACAGACAAGGTGTGACAGCTGTCCTCTATTATTCAAAGACACAAAGTACCCCCGAATGTGTAAGTTTTATTCATGTGATAACTATTGGCAAATATTTTAGTGGTCATATATGCATATTGTCACAAGGAACCCTGATATTTTATTATTTAAAACTTATTTTTTATTTATTTAAATTTATACAAGTACAATTTCATATGTATGAGTGTAGTATGTATACTTCCACAATGGAAGCTATTGCATAACAATAGCTAACCAAAGGGAAAAACAGACTTTTTCTCTATCCTTCATATATAATTATATTTAAAAGCAATTTATTTCCCCTATACTCCCAACAAGAAACATTTTGTATTACCAACCTAAGTAACTTTATTCATACTTCTTCGACATATTAACCAACATATGTTTGTTAAAGTTTATAAATAGTGTACATATTTTCCTTTATAATTTGTGCTTTGATTTATTTATGAACTTCTGGCCATTCAACTTTTTAAAGTGACTAGTGAGATGACAATAGTAGAGGGATATCTGTCTGTTCTCTCCATACCATTTGTAGAACTTTGTGTTTCCTCTGTCTCAATACATCTGAGCTTCAGTAATTGGTCTGGAGATATGTAAGGTGTCCTCTCCTGAGGTGGAGGGAGTGGGTAGAGATATGTGCTGAAGGTGGTATGTACAGATGTTGGGTGGGGTTGGCTAAAAAATTGACTAGATGCACAGAACTCCTGCATCTCTAATAGCCTAGAATTTCAGTTTGTAGTTTTTCTGACCTTGCATGACTCACTGCATGTGCAACAAACAGTACTTATACACATGTGATATAGGCTGGAGAAAATATCGAAGATTGAGAGTGTAGTTCTCACCTCTAAATGAATGGATTCAACAAGAGAGTGAGGAAAACAGCTTTCCACTGAAAAAGGTCATAAATTGTAGAAAAGAGCTAGGTAGCTACTACAGAGGAAATGTGAAGGTATCTGTCTTGGATCTTCTTCACCTTAATTAATGCACAGTTTCCGCAGTCTTTAATAAGAGTAATCAGTATTGGTTGGAACAAGATAAGATGATTAGTGAATGCCTTGGGCTCTTTAGTCGAAAATAAATAATAGAATTATATAAAAAAAAGCTTCCTGTTTAATGAATAACACACCTGTTGACACAAGTCCTGAAGACATGCCAACCCGTACAAGACATTACTCTAAATCTGTTAATCAGAAAGGATCACTGCTTGAGGCGATAGACACTACATGCCATAGCAGATAGGAGGTTTATGTTGATGTCGATCAGCTATAGGGATTATTTGTACTGCCTAAAATTCTGTTGAAAAACAAACAACATACCAATTGTTGTGCTTTAAGCATGCATCTTAGATTTGTAACTGCATATGTTTGTTTAAAGAAAACTTCTTGAATGCAGACAGGATGTTAAAGTGTTTATTTCATTCTCAACAAACTTCTGAAACCCATTAAGATTGTATCCAAAACTTTTGTATAGTTCATAATTTCAAAAATTCCATCTAATACAGGGGTTCCCAAACTGGGGTGCCCACACACCCAGAGAGTGCGAGATGGAATTTCAGGGAGTGTGACAAGGATATGTGAATCTTTATGCAGTTTTCTTTTTCTGTCAAGATAAAATCTAGGAATTGTCTTAATCCACAGGCTTAACTGTGGATCGCAGTCAGCGAAAAAGTTTCACATTTTGACAGTCACAAATAAGAAGCAAGAGCAAAGAAGTAATTGAATTTTATGTTCATAATTGGAATTGGTTTTACTGTTTACAATTTTTTTGATCTAATATAACAGATGTGATACAGGATGAGTATCCCTTATCTGGAATTTTGAAATTGCTCTTTTTCACATGCCTCTGTCCCCCAGTGTGAAATATGGGTATGGAACAGAATAATCTGTCTTTATGTGTTTCCTTTGGTTCAGTTTGGTGTTCTGGAAATTAATGAAGACACTTAATTTGCTGTTTCAATTGTTGTACATTAAAAACCTCATTTTCAGACTTCTCTAGCTGTGTATGAATAGTGTTGTACCTAATATTCATATATTTCATTTGCTTATTTCTTGTTTTATTGCAATTTGTATCTCACTTTTCTATGACATATGTATGTCAGTGTGTCTGTGTGTCTGTGTATACCTGTCAGTGTTGCACAGCTTGTTGACTTATGGCAACCCCATGAATTTCATAGGAATACTCAGAGGTGGTTCTGCCAGTTCCTTCCTCTGAAATATAGCCTGCTGCACCTGGTATTCAGTGGCAATTTACCATCCAAGTACTAACCAGTGCTGACCCTACTTAGCTTCCAAGATCAGATGGAATATGGTGCCTTAAGGGTATGTAGGCAGCTTACTATCTTATAATGCTTGCTTTTGAAAAGTGCTTGTACCTCCTTTTATTTTCTCCAACCAAGGAATTTACAAAATCTCTTGTGTTATGGAACACCAGCACAGATGTTAAATAAGAAAGAAGAAGCAAACCAATGAAGTGATGTTGGGTTATAGCAGATATATTTCAGCCATTCCATACGAACATTCACATCTTTCTGAATGGTCTGTGTTACCTTGTGATGTGTTAATAGCTACCATGAACCTGCTTGTGTTCCTGCTGAAGAGGCATCTGTGTGCTGAGTAATCAACATGCACCAGATGTTTAACAGTCCACACAAGTTGTATCAAAAGGTATTAAGTAAAAATTTGGGTTAGGATAGAGTAACATTGTTGATTTGCTTAACAGCTGTGCTTCATTGAGGAACAGCTGGCATAAAATGTTGATTGTTGTGACATACTGTTGGCCCACTGTACCAAGTTAAGTGAAATGAGGAAATTAATAATGTGGTCATATGATCACTGTTACAACAGTACATTATCAGGAGTGGGCCTGATCCAGATGACATTATCAGGAGTGGGTCTGATCTGACAACATTTATGTTGATTGATTATAACTACAGGCTTAAGACACAATTCTGTGACTACATAGGTATGTGTCTTTAAGTCGCCTATCGACTTAACTACCCCATGAATTTCATTGGGTTTTCTTAGGCAAGGGACACTCAGAGGTGGTCTTGCCAGTTTCTTTCTCTGAAATTCAGCCTAGAGCACCTGGTATTTGTTGGTGGTCTCCCATCCAAGTACTAACCAGATCTGACCCCGCTTAAATGAGTAGATCTTCTATGCATAGGAGTGTGCTGTCAAGCATTTCCCATTGGAATCAGATGACCGTGAAAATGCTTACATTCTGCTGAATCATGCCTGTTTCCTCCATTCAATAAGACATATAGAGATTGTATATTACTGGTGATGGTAAAAGCGTTTGATGCTCTTAAGAGAGTTACATTTTTGTAAATAGAAAGTAGGTACCACTAGGTAACCAAATTTGGTTTAAAATGTGCCTTTCAGTTTGTGCAACAGCCTGTGTAGCCCTTTGCAGTAGCCATTGTAGAACTATGGACATAAGTCAAAGACATAATTAAGGATGATTGCAAGAAAACACTAACAGTGGCCAAAAAAGAAAGAGAAGAAACAATGGATGACAGATGAAACACTTCATGCAATAAAAGAAAGACGAAAAGCAAAATCAAATGGAGATAGGAACAAAGCCAGAAGTATGAACATAACTGTCCAACTTCTGACATGCAGGGATAAGGAGAAATACTACAATGACCAATGCAGAGAAATAGAAGACAACAAGAAAAAGGGAAGAACTAGAGACCTCTATCAAAAAATCCGAGAAATTAAAGCCAAGTTCAAACCAAGGGCAGGGATACTCTATGGAGAAAAGAAGAACATAATACAGGAACAAGAAGAAATAAAAAGACGCTGGAGGCAATGCACAGAAGAGTTAGTTATACAAAAGAGATGAGAGAATGAATGATATTTGCAATGAGGAGCCATATGAAGGAGAACCCCAAATTCTAAGAAGTGGAATTTGCAATAAAGGAAATGGGAAAAATTAAATCACTGGAAACAGATGATATCCCATTTGAACTGCTACAGTGCCTACAGGTAGATGCAACTTTAGTGCTAACTGAAATATGCCAACAAATATGGAAAACAAAGTGGTGGCCAACAGACTGGAAACGCTCAATATACATACCAATTCACAACAAAGGAGATAAAAAAGACTGCAGCAACTATAGGACAATAGCACTAATTTCACATGCAGGCAAAATAATGCTCAAAATTCTGCAAGCATAGACTCCAATCATACATGGAAAGAGAAATTCCAGAGGTGCAAGCAGGAATCAGAAAAGGAAGAGGCACTAGGGACCACATTGAAAACATATGATGGCTAATGGAGTGCACCAAAGAATTCCAAAAAAGAATTAGCATGCTTTTCATAGACTACAGCAAAACATTTGATTGTATAGATCACAAAAAATTAGTCCTGATGAGGAATCTGTACCAAGGACAAGAGGCCACTGTCAGAACAGAATTTGGGGAAACAGAGTGGCTCCCAATAGGCAAAAGGGTCAGGCAATAACCCTATAACCCTACTTGTTTAACATATGCTGAAAACATCATAAGAAAAGCAGAATTAGAATCAGAAAAAGTAGGAGTTAAGATAGGAGGAAGCAACATTAGCAACCTAAGATATGCATAATATTAGTAGAAGACGTTCAGGAATTGGAACAGTTAATAAGAAAGGTCAAAGATGAAAGTGCAAAGGCAGGTCTGATGCTGAACATAAAGAAAACAAAAATAATGAAATAAATACACAAATTCAATCTAGACAGCGAGGAAATTGAAATAGTTAAAGAATTCCCATATCTAGGATCAAACATTGACCAGAATGGAGGCTGCAGTCAAGAAATAAGAAGATTAGGTATGGGAAAGGCAGCTATGAAAGAACTGGAAAAGATACTGAAGAAACAAAGACATACAATTGAGCACTAAAGTCAGAATTGTTCAGGCCATTATATTCCCAATTACCATGTATGGATGTGAGAGCTGGACAGTGAAGGAAGCAGACAGAAGGAAAATCAACTCATTTGAAATGTGGTGCTGGAGAAGAGGACTTAGAATACCATAGACAGCCAAGAAGACAAACAAATGGGTTCTTGAATAGATCAGACCAGGGCTCTCCTTGGAAGCAAAGATGATCAAGTTGAGACTATCATACTTTGGCCACGTAATGAGAAGGCATGGATCGCTAGAAAAAGGCTCAGTCAAGGAAACTCACTGGTTGACCTTGGGCAAGTCACATTTTCTCAGCCTCAGAGGAAGGCAAACCTTCTCTAAAGTAATTTTTCCAAGGAAATCCCATGGCAATCTTAGGGTTGCCATAGGTTGGAAATGACTTGAAGGCACACAACAGCAACAACACTCTACAGTTGTTATAGAGGGCATTCATAATCTTAATGAATGACCTGCTCTTTCATTTCCTAGAAGAGTTTTCCTAACTGTTTTCTCATCATCTTAGCTTTGCCTCCTCATCCACCTCCAGCATCCATAGCTGACATGAGTGTTGAAATTCTCTCATCCTCACTTATCAGTCTATGGCAAATAGAGTCTTTACAACATTTAAGATAGTGGATTCTGATAACATAAATTTAAAAATACACAAGCATTCTCGAAGTAGAAAAATCACAGCCTTTTCCTGGAACTGCCAGTTGTTTAGATTTTTTTTAAAAATGCATAGAGTAGCTGCACCTTGCAATAATCCATTTTTAGCAAACTGAAATTGAATTGAGATGCTAATATCTCCACTTCTGCTTTCTAAAAAGAGAATCTAAAAATAAGACATGGACAAATAGATTGTGGAAAGGAAAGCCAGTAATTTTGTAAAGAAGCAAGAATTAAATTTAACCATAGCTTTTTTGAAAGCTTGTTAGGTTGGGGCATATCTTTAGCCCTTTCTGGGGTCAAATACTTGGACTGGTAATTAGAGGATTTGGTTTGTTCTGGACATTTAAGATAAAATCTGCACTAGAGAAAATGTGTAAGTGCTGAAAGGAGATCTGACAGTGCTTCCCACCACCTGATCTTCCCCCATTCCTCCCTTGCCAATGCCACTGTTCCTCTTTTTTCTTGGCCTCCACCACACCACTCTGTCCTCCACCCTCCTCCTCTTCCTCCTTTTTTCTTCTGCCCCTTGTGGGCTTTACTGGGGTTGTAGCCGGTGAAAACAAAAGTTAACAACATGCTTGCCAAATGTGGATGCCAAGCTAAACCCCGATGGGACCCTTCCCTCAATGAGTTTTTCCCACCTCCCACCTGTCAATCCTCTCTCCCACCCGAAAGACTTCCAAGCACCCCCAATGGCATTCATAAACAATGTGATTTTATATGTTCCTACACAGAAGTAAGTCCAGTTAAGTTCAGTGGAACTGACTCCAGAGTAAGAAGGCAGAGGATTACAGTGTTGTTGGAGAATATTTGGACCCAGAAGGAAATACATTCAAAGTAACATGGGGAGGATTGGGATGTAATTTTTGCTGGATTGGGGACAATAGCTTTTATTGTCTAGGCTTTTAAAAATCCTGTTAATTTTGAGGGAAGATCATGTGGCTGATGTGAGCTAAATTAAATGAGTGGAGTTTAATCATGCCGGTGCGAGGAAGTCAACCAATGGGAGTGCAGTAAGACTGAAAGAAAAACAAAAATTGGTTGATATGGATATGTGAATATACCAGTATCCACATGCATGCCGGGAAGGTTTAAAAAACACAGCTGCTAAGGTTGTGTGATCTAAAATAATCTGGCTCATTTAACATGTGGGCATGGTAGAAGAGCTCTCCCCCCCTTTCTTTAACCAATGTGACTTTGGGTGACTTTCAAGATCAATATGAATTTGGATTAAAATCAGTGAGTGTGGTGTTAATAGGGTCAAACTGAGGCATTTTACTGCACACTACAGTTGATTTATTGTGAAGGTGTGGATTCAGCCTTAGTTTCATTGCCAAAGAACAGAGCTAGAGCTACAGTGGAAAAGGATTCCCCTAGCACAGTGATCCCAACACTTTTCCCAACTACTGCTCCCTTTTGTCCTAGTTGATGACCTTATTGCCCCCCCCCCCATTTATATTTCTTGATGTTAGATCTACTGTTATACTGCAAATTCAAAATAACCAATCTTGGTTGTTTTGTACCTGGTCACCCTGAGAGCAGCAACTGAGCAGCTGACTGAACATCAACTGATAAGCCTTTCATCTATGCCACCCCTCATGTAAAGGCCAGTGTGGGCAAGAGGCCTCTTGGTTGCTGCTCAGCCAGCTGCTCACTTGCTGCTCTGAAGGTGACCAGGCACAAAGGAAGAAGCTTCTCCCTGGGAAGGAAGAAATCTCAATATTTCTTCGTTGGGGTGGAGAGAGGTACAGCCAGTTTGTATGTTGGGGATTTACAGAGGCCACATCCTCTGGGGTGGAGATGGATGTGGACAGGGAAAGGGAGAGATTTTAACTACAGGAGTTGCTCCAAGATGAAGGACTCTTTCCAAGAATTGACACCAGATACTCCTTCCTCTTCTTCACCAGAGATATGTCTTCCCCACACAGCTTCATGTGTGCCCCGCCCCCATACACAAACATGGCTTCTTCTGTTCTTTCTTCTTTTAGCTTGTCTGATGAAGGAAAACAGAAACAGCAATGCAGCTCCAACCTGCCAGCCAAGTCCCAGCAAAGGTCACAATGTTTAAGCAGGGTCCCAAATGTGAAAGCTCCTTTTTGCTGCCACCCCTTCCCTCTTCTCGGTTGCCACATGCTCTAGCTCCTTGGCCCAGTTAGTCAGTCTGTCCTCAAATGGTGCCACTCCAAGCCACATAAATATTCCCTGCACCCAAGCTTTGCAAGTTGCCAACAGCCCCTGTCACCACCAGTGAAAGATGCAGCTAAGGACAGGAGCTCATGCAGGCAGGTAAATGATCAGTGAGGCTGTTTGTGGTTTTAAGGGACCTTGGAAAGAAGTCTCATGCAACCCTCATCCCCACCATGGTCCTAAAGGCTACTGGTTCCCCTTGTCTTTCCTGCATACCAATACTGAATGCCCCCCTGCTGCTCCCTTTTCCCCTCACCGCCCCCCTGGATCTTTCCACCACCCCCAGGGGCGTATATTGCTCCCTTTTGGAATCAGTGCCCTAGCACATTGGAGTGAAGTCTCCCCATTTGGCATTTCTTTTATGGAAAGGCTTAATCCCTGAACATGGCAAAACAGTTTACAGACATGATTAGAGATGTATTTGCTACCAAGTATGGCAGCATGACCATGACACTTTGGTTCACTGTCTACTAAAAAGCAAAATTAGCATTAATGTTTTAACAATGCTATTTTTTAATTGTTTGGAAATGGGACAAATTTCCAAATAGTAGACAGAATACTCCAATCTAAACTTCCATGTGCTGATTCCGAGCTTTCATATTTATTGGCACTCTCAAAAGTACAGACTCTAAACAAGTAGGTTGTACAGATGAAGCTGAACCCATGAGAACTGACTTATAATTACAGCGAAAGAGTGTAAAACATAAGGAATTAACCTATGTTTCTCCCTCCCCCCCATTCTCATGTAAAATGTAATAGGGAATGTTAATGCAAACCTTAGCCACAGTTAAATATATGTGCTTTGGGAGCTAGCACATAGATAATGGCTGTAGTATCCACAAAGAACACTATTGACAGAGGGTGTCCACAGAGCACATTTATTCTATTTAAGTTCTGTTTAAGTTTTGCCTTGCAAAAGAAGGAAGAGAATAAATGTGACATACGCTTCTTTTTTAAACAAAAAATTGAATACTATCAAGCAGATCTCATTTCAGAGTGAAACGAATGAGAAGTATTTTGAAGGCTAAAACCAGAGATGTTTAAATTAAACAAGAAGATGAACATTTTAATGATGCTTCACATTGTACAATCACCTCCTTTGCCCTGCTGAGTTTCGTTAACACTTAGCAAATTAATAATAAGGTGCTTCCCCCTTTGCCCTGCATCGTTTGCTTTATTTGTTATTAAGTGCTTCCAGAGCATGAAGGGGTGGGAGGGATTTAGGAATCTTCACAGTGGAAGGGCCTGAATATGTTGACACAAGTGTGTCATTGTTTGGGATGGAAATCTCTCTCTCTCTCTCTCTGTATGTGTATGTGTGTATGTATATTGCTTTATATAAACAGAACCTCTTCTAAGTCATGGTGGGAGATGAATGATTGTTCACTTGTATGGTTTTATCATTAGGATTCTGAGCTAAATAAACATTGTCTTGATTAAATTGCTGCTACTGCTACTACTGGAACAAAGCCTATAATAAGCCTCAGCATATGTAACTGAAATAATTACTTATTTCAACCTTTTCATCCCTCTATTTTGCATTGTGTGCTCCTTGTGGCAGGGACCTGCTATCTCTTACAGTTAGCCCTCGACTTTCGTGGGTTTAACATTCACGGATTTGATTGTTTGCGAGTTTTTCCGTGCATGCACTCCCCCTCCTATAATAAAGCCTATAATAAGCCTCAGCATATGTAACTGAAATAATTACTTATTTCCACCTTTCCATCCTTCTATTTTGCATTGTGTGCTCCTTGTGGCAGGGACCTGCTATCTTCTACAGTCAGCCCTCAACCTTTGTGGGTTTAACATTCACGGATTTGATTGTTTGCGAGTTTTTCCATGCATGCACTCCTCCTCCCTCTTTCCCTCCCTCCTGAGCTTTTCTCCTTGGGGAAAAAGCTCAAGAGAGAGGGAGCAGCTGGGAAGGGCATGCTTATGCCCCTCCCACCTTCCCCCGTGCTTTAGCTGAGTCAGGCAAGCTGGCTAAAGCATGGGTGAAAGGTGGGAGGACCATGTGTGTGTGCTCTTCTTCGTCCTCATGGCAGAGGGGGGCTTCCCTGAGTTGGCTAAAGCATGGAGGGGAAGGCGGGAGGGGCATGCAAGTGTAGGGGGCAAGAAGAGGAGTGTCTCTTCTTATTTGTGTTTTTTCCACTTTCTCAGGAGTCTTGCACCCCTAAACCCCCTGAAAGTGGAGGGCTGACTATTCCATAAGACATCATGCACATGGATAGCCCTGTATAAATAAGAAATTATTATGGCAATTTTCTGTCAGTCCCTAAATCATTTTTGGTGATTTTAAAAAAAAAATATGTTCTGGGAAATGAGGTTGTATGGTTATTTGGAGCTCAGATGATACACAATAAAGTCAGATACTAAGAAAAAATGATTAATATTATGCCACAAAGCAGCTGGAAACAGCTGCAGTCTTGATTATAAGAACATCCACTTGTTCCCATAGTGGCCAGTGATCTGCTCCTGGGAACTCCAGAAAGAGAACAAAATGGCAAGAGCACCCTTGTGCTTGTTTTCTCCAGCAGCTGATATAGAGGGATGTTGTCTGTTGTAGTGGAGGAAATGTGTAATAACCCATCACTGTGGTAAAATCTAATGATAGATTCCACTATGCGACTCCAACTGAAAGCAGTAGTTTCATAAAGTCAGGAGAGGGAGAGGTTAACATTTCCAGTGTCCTAGAAGGGTTTCGATAATAAAGTGTCTTAGGGACTCTACAGACTGCCAGAAATAATCCAGCTTGAGGCCACTAACAGTTTTTGCTTTAGCTTCCCATTCCAGAAAACATGGGACCTACATAAGTGGGTTTGATGATAAGAAATGCATCTGATATAGCACAGTCATGGCTTAAATGAATGAGGTACGCATTTTAGTAGTTGATAGAATCCAGCATGTTTTGATGTCAGATGGGCAGAGTTTAATATTTTGTAATATATTTTGAGGGAGCCAGCATGGTGTAGTGGTTTGAGTTTTGGAGAACAAGGTTTGAATTCCTGCTTGGCTATGGAAACCCACTGTGTGACCTTGGGCAGACCCTGTGCACTCTCAACCTTAGAGGGAGGCAAAGGCAACCCCTCTCTGAATAAATCTTGCCAAGAAAACCCCATGATATGGTCGCCTTATGGTTGCTATAAGTTGGAAACAACTTGAAAGTGCACAACAACAAAGTACATTTTGAGAAATGGAAGTTCATGTTCAGGTTTGACTAGAAACATTCAGCTTCCATTATAGAATGCATGATAAAAAAGACACCCAACAAATCCCAAAGAGGATGGACATATTTTTATTGGTTTCAAATAAAAAGGAAGCAAATGTTGATAGATATCAGATTTCATATCAAACCGAGGTAATGTTGCTTTCACTTCCCCACATAGTCACAGAATTATATCATTCATTTGAGAAACTGAAAGGCTGTCATTCTATGACAAGTCCTTTCTTCCTTTTTCTTTCTTTCTTGATTTTCATTGTAATTCAGGAAAGTAGCAAGAGACTATCTATTTAAAAAGCTCCACATGTTTTTGAAAACTGTGATGATATATATAATTATGAAATAGTTACAAAAAGTGAAAAAGTGAGCTCTGCAGGTTTTGGTAAAATCTAATGATTAATGTGCTCCAAGGTGAAATGTCAAGCTTTGTTAAATGTATCTACCTGTTTATTGCATGTGTTTTTAAATAAAGATGTGAGAAGCACTGATCTGAGTTTAGGTTTATGCAGGTGAAGAAACAGTTATAACCCATTCCTCATCTATGACAATCCCAACAAAGCCTCTCTGTTCCCCAGTCAAATACCTTGTGGAGGATTTTCAGAGAAACCTTGGTATGGGGCAGGGGCATATATTTTGGTATGGGCTAAAGATGCATGCTTGTAGCTCTGGAGGTGCTCTTAGTGTAATGTGTTTTTTAACTTGAAAAAGTATCATTTCAGTCAATTCTATCTGTAGCAAATTTTGAAAAACTGTGCAATTGTAGACACATTTATTTGGAAACATTACAGAGTCATCACTGAAGGCCAGAATTAATGGAGGTTTCCTAAAAAAGTTATGTTTTTGTTTCTATAAATCATTGAATGGATCTTGTGAAAAATTATAATTCTGGAAAAGGAAAGACACTTTCATATTTGTACTAAATCACAAGAGCAGGAACAGCTTAATCCCCCACCTCCTATAAATGAAACAGAAATTCAGTAATGTACTGTTAAGTTTAGTTGAAAGTCTAGTTTTAATAGTAATTTTTAATATATTGACAATCAATTGTAGACGCAGAATATAGCATTTTGTATGTCGGTTCAAAAAAAAAATCTACTTGCATTTTGATGAATGTAGTTCTTTTGAAGAGAGATGAGACAAAGATATAATGTAAAGCAATGAGTAAGACATTAAAAAACCAGAATTTTAGTTTCAATCTTGATATGGGAAAAAGAAGAAAGGCAGTTAATTTACCCATGTGAAACCATGACTTGGCTGAGTGTTTAGGAAGTCATTTGAATGTAAGTAATGCTTGTAGTATGAAAGTAAGTCAGAACAGTAAGTAGTTAAATTGGAACATAGATATACGATGCGGGTATGTATGGTCACTTTTTTCTTTTTTTTCTTTTTTCTTTTTATTGTTGTTTTTTACAATTTTCCCCTTCTTTTTCCTGTATAAACTTACTTTGGGCCTTTGCAGAGTGCCAGAAATAGTGCAAATTGAGTTCACTTTAAGGGTTAGGGTTAGTGCTAGGCAGTCATGGGAATTGTTTTTTTTTCTGAGACATTGAGCCTTCTCTGTCAGAGAGCTCTGGTGCCACAATACAGTTCCCATGATTCCCTAACCCTAATCCTAACCCTAACACTTAAAGTGAACTCAATTTGAACTATTTCTAGCAGTCTGCAAAGGTCCTTAGTATGTTTTCTATGTTGGTATGTTGAACATAATATATGTTTATATATGTATGCTCTTTTTAAACTTAATAATTTTTTTTTAAAAAATGTCATAGATAATTTAATATTGCCCAGTACTCCCCAGAACTTAACAAACACAACGAGAAAGCCTTTATTGACAGCATCAGTATCAAATAATGTAGTCTTCATGATATTGCTGCTTGTTTACTTATGCTGCTTGAGGGATTTCTTTTGATTGTAGACTGTTTAAGAAGTGTAGACTTTAGTCAAATTGGCTGCTTGTAAATGTTGTTCATACTCAAAACACATAATTACAATACATTTTTGCTTGATTTCGGAGCCAAAAGAGGAGGCTCAAGCCTCTTTTCTTATTAAAAACAGCCCATTTTTAGGAACATGGAGCTGATGGACACACTGTAGGAATTGGCAAATCTCCATGAACTCCCCCTCCCTACATATGGTCAGTTTTCACATATGGGGAATAGGTCTATTTCCACATTTTAAAGGCTCTTGCTTGGTATAATGGCTTGAGTGTTGGATTACAACTCTGGGGAGACTATGGTTCAGATCCCCATTTGGCCATGGAAACTATTGTGTGACCTTGGGCAAGTCACATTCAGAGGAAGTCAAAGGACACTCCCTTTGAACAATTCTTGCCAAGAAAAATGTTAGAGTCACCTTAAGTCAGAAGAAACATGAAGACAGACAAAATTGGTATGTCCTTTGCTTTCGACAATGAATTAAGCAATCATTTAACTGAGTAAACTGTTCCTGTTGAGGCAAATGACATCATGTGCATGTTCCTTCCATGTGTGATGACAATATTTGCAGAGGGTTTCCCACAAGGCTCCTTAGAGCATCCTTTATTTTATTTCCTATTCCCACCATTAATACTGCTGTGATAGTCCTAAATTAAGTGTTTTCAAGTTGTTTCTCTAACTCTTTCAAATTTGCTTTATGTTTTATGCTGTATGTCTCTTTTTGCTAAATTTTAGTAAATGAGAATAGAAGCACTTCTTTTCTATTTGAAAGCTCTGTTACTGAATCATATGAATACTGTATACGGTACATCCAACCAAACATTAAGATTCTGACTTGACGTCCCCACAGGAAATATATTCAGACTGTAAGTTAAAGCTATAATTCAACTTCTTCAAAAACTTTTTCCTAGGAGATTACATGTTTTATCCCTAATTACAAGCTGTGTGTCAGCCCATTCATCCCAAGATGTGCACTGCATATAATTTTTTTGTGACTCATAATACCCTGAAAGATTGATAGAACAACTGAAATTACCTTTAATTAATAAAACATGAGTATGATTAAAAGTGAGTCCAAATGCCCATTATTATATCTCTTGTTGCATGAAAATCACTGAGTTCTTTTTCACCCAAGAATACCATGGGTCCCTTTTATTTGCATGTATTTTTTGAAAGTGTGGGTAGATGGTTATGGGTGATCTTCAAAAGGCCGTAGCATTCACCAGAATTTCCTGTGGTGAGCTGGGTTGGAGCTAAGTACTCCTGTTACCTAAAATCCCTTTTGGTTTGGCATGTGGCCCAATTTCAAAGCAACATTACCTGCAGGGAAAAAAGGGGTTTGTCTGGATTTCATTACATTAAATTACTTTTCTAAATATAGCAGATATCCTAGTAGTATGTTTCAGCTAATTCTTAGGGCATATCTACTACAATCTTGAGATATGTGTATGTGTGTGTGTGTGTGTGTGTGAGAGAGAGAGAGAGAGATATTTTTGTCTATGCTTTCCAACATGGAAAGATTTTACTTATTAGGTAATTTTTTTTAATCATACACAAATTATCCAATGAAATCATCAGCCATTTTGCAATAACAGGCATTATCTTCTGCAGGTACATTGGATGGTGACAGGCTTTCTCTCCCTTTGTTCTATACATTGAGTAGGAGTACCATAGTTTTGTCTTAATAAGTTTGCTGTGTGATGTCATGTGCTAAATCAGACTTCATTGCTCATTTTTGGTCAATCTTTCCCGACAATTAAACTGAACTCACATTTGAATTATATGTTTTGAAGGAGCCATAGGATCCATAGTTCTTTGCTGTCCTTTTAGTGCTAATGCAAGGCTGAAAGGGGATGGTATTTGCAGAGTGAAATGTGTAGATGAAGGAGTGATTAACTCTTTTCCTACCTGCACAGTTTTTCCTGCAAATATCCTCCCAACCTGTATTCACAATTGTTTTTGTCATTCATGTGCCAAAATGGGAAAATAATTTGGTTGGGAATGAAAATTCTTGGAACAGGGCATTTCACAATGGGAAGTTGTTGAGGAAAGTTAAGCACAAACTTTCCATCATGCTCATTTCCCCCTGCAAGTACTATTCTCCCTCCCTTAGGAGTATTCACAGCGCCCTGAAAAATGTGGGTTTGGAAACATACCTTTAGTAAGATATAATTCATTCTGATTTCAGAATGGCATTTTAATGTCACAGTAACTCTCTTATAAATGTTTGTTTAAAATATAATTATTTGACCCTGGCAATTTAGAGAGAGGTCATTTTTTGACAATGATACATTTCCCACAGCGTCATAGGCATTTCAAATTTCAGGGTTCTGCTTTTTGTTTTTGCTTTTTTATCAAAGTTATTGGAGTGCGTGTGTACATGTGTATTTAGATAATTGTTCTTGTAAAGCATTGTAATTTAGCAGCAACAACTAAGCATGCAGTATGGGAGGTAAAAGTAAATAGGTGTGGAAGCTTTGCAAAGATAAGAATTGGAGCAATCAAAATCTGCTTGAAATGTTGAAAACATACAGCAGTACTATATATATATATATATATACTGTAAAATATACTTGTGTATGTATGTCCTTACCTAGAGCATATTATGTGCAGTATGTATTTTTCCCATTACTAAATGATCTTCTTTGATACTTCAGGTGCAAACATAGATGCTGTATATCTAATTTTGTAGATGTCTTTGCATAATGGGACCACACCAGAGAAATCTGCTGTATATTTTCTAAAAGCAAAATGAGCCTGTTACCCACAGATAGGAGTAAACACAGTATTTAGACAGATGAGAAATATCATTTTTTTAAATCTCCTGGGAGTTTATTGTAGCTCCTTTGATGTGACTTAATTAGCCCACTCAAAATAAGCAGTGACTAACAGTCTAACAACTGGCTAATAGAAGGAGCTTCATAGTACATTTAGATTCTTAATCAGAATTTTAGCTTTCTTATTGTTTTATAGAAAACAGCTTTTAAAATGTTTTGAGACAATGATCTGAAAGCATGTTTCCACTCACCCCCACTGAACATTTCTCTAACTTTAGCTTAGCTGTCATTTCTGAGAAAAGGGTTATTAAAACATATCATTTAGTCAAAATGAGAAGCTTTCCTATGTTGAATTCTCTTACAGAAATCCAGATACAGGTTGAGTCTCCCTTCTCTGAAATGCTTGGGACCAGAAGTGTTTTGGATTTTGCAATTTTTCAGATTTTGAAATATTTGCTTATACATAATGAGATATCTTGGAGATGGGACACAAATCTAAACATGAAATTCATTTATTTTTTGTATACAGGTTATACACATTGCCTGAAGGGAATTTTATATACAATATTTTAATATTTTTGTGCATGAAACAAAGTTTGTACATTGAACCATCAGACAGCAAAGGTGACACTGTCTCAGCCACTCACATAGATAATTTTGGATTTTGGACTATTTCAGATTTCAGAATTCTGGATATGGGAAACTCAGTCTGTAGTGCTTTTGAACATTATTTCTCAGATTGAGCCTTTCTTGAAACCTTGACCTAAATCCAGTTGTTTGGTGCCAACTAGAGCAGAGCCATTGAATCAATTGCTGAAGAGGAAGTCAATACTTAAGTAAGCCCATTGATTCAATAGATCTATTCTAGTTGGTGCTAACAATCAGATTTTGGCCATCTTTCTAGAAACTCTGGAACTGATTAGAGAGCAAAAAGAGACATGATGGTCTTAGCTTAGATATTCTAACTTTTTTACCGTCTTCCTTTACCCTTTAGTGTTATTGTGGAAGTATACATATGGCATATCTGCTCGAGAATATTATTATTATTATTATTATTATTATTAATTTTATTTTGGCATTGTAGTGGAACTGTTTTCTAAGATCCATAATGCAGTGAATGTCTTATGACATATCTTTATGGATCAGAATTTAGTATTTACTGTGGAATTTTACATTTTGAGAAAGACACTTTATCCAAAATGCATGCAGATTGCTACAGATAAAAGTTTTAAAGTGAGTTTACTTTGTGTTGGGCTTAGGACTTTTAGGCAGGACATCACTGGATGTAGAAAGTCTAAGGTAAAGGTAAAGGTATTCCCCGTTGACGAGGTTGTCAAGTCGTGTCCAACCGTAGGGGACGGTGCTCATCTCCGTTACTAAGCCAAAGAGCCAGCGTTGTCAGAGACTACTCTGTGATAATGTGGCCAGCATCATTGCACAGAACGCTGGTTACCTTCCCAAAGAGGTGGTACCTATTTATCTACTTGCATTTGCATGCTTTCGAACTGCTAGGTTGGCAGAAGCTGGGACTAGTGACAGGAGCTCACCCCATCATGCAGCACCCAGGCTTCGAACTGCCGACCTGCTAATCTTGCAGTCAACAGAGTCAGTGTCTTAACCACTTGAGCCACTGCATCCCCTATGTAGAAACTCTACTCATTCTAATTTGAGTCTGTTTTATGGAATCTCAAATGCTTTGAAAATAAATACTTGATGTGTATGTGTATATGTATGTATGAATGCAATTTATTTATTTATTTCCATTTTACACATTACATTATATAGACATTAAGATGTTTTATGTATGGCATAAAATATAAACTGTGATTTTAGAAAACATGTGCATCATATAAGATATGTCTATGATAAAGCTGTGATTTTTGAATCTTTCTTTGATGGACAACATGTTTGCCTGTATGGCATGTTTAATATAGTCCTTACAATTCCTTGAAATTTGTTTTAGCTATTTAGCTATTTCATTTTGTCCTGGGATGAACCTAAACTGAAATATATTGCCAATTTTGGGTTTTTAATCAAGCTTTGGTCACCTTTTGGAATTTGGTTTGCTTCTCCCTTGTGCTATTTGAGACCATTTACCACAGATTGTTAGTCTGCCTCATTTAAATTAGTTGTCTGCATGTTAGAGGATTTTAAAAAGCCCTGCTCAGAATAGATAGATATGTGTATGACTAGTTCAGTGCCTATTGTGGAATGATAAAAGTCAGGATTTACTAGGGGACATATTTCCAACCCACTTTTGCCCTGAACTGGATAAGTACAGCCCACTTGCCTTGTTTCTTACATTTTGTAATCAACAAAATAAGAAATGATAGACAGGTTGGTTGTTCCAGCTGTATGCTGAAGTGAAATGTAGTCTTTGTGCATCTGTTGGAAGGGGAATAATAGCTCTTACTTTTGGTATACTAGATGAAGCATTCAATGATCACAGTGTGAACCTTTCATTGATCCTGAAGACAACTTTTCTCTGGTCTTGAAGATAATTCCTCCCATTCCAAATATTATGTATAGGAAATGTCTCTGTGAATGGGGCTATCTGAGATACATCTGTAATATATACTTCAAATCTAAATGCTATTAGAAATGCAATTAGAAGCTGATTTGTTGTCAGTACATTTAGTTTAGCTGTAGAAGATATTTGATTTAATTGGTAATCTCATTGAGCTCTTATGCCTTGACACCTATGGGAGGTTGTATAAAGTTAATGTGAGATACAGCAGGCCCTCCGTTTCCATGGATTCTGCATCCATGGATGCACCTAAGGCTAGAAAACATTTCCCCCCAAATACCAAACCTTGATTTTGCCATTTTAGATAAGGGACACTATTTTACTGCATCATTGAATATAATGGAACTTGAACATCCATGGATTTTGGTATCCGTGGGTGTCCTGGAACCAAAACCCACTGGATATCAAGTGCCCTCTGTACATCCTCTCACTTATCCACATAAGACATAAGCTTTTGTGCAGTTTTTGTTCATTTTAGTATGGCTTTCGCATGAAATCTCACCCTCTACTTTGCTCTGTTTCCTTTAATTGCATCCATAATATTCTGACTTTCATCACTCAGTGGACGTTTGGATATAGTTCTACCTTCTTTTGCTAAATTTTAGGGTTCCTCCACCACCATTTATTTCCTTTCAACCAGCTGACCACTGACAATCACTATTTGTCAATGTCCTTACTCTGACTAAGCTGATAGGTTATTTGAAGTGGACACTAGGGCTTTTGTGTGGAAATCAAGTTGGTAATCAATCTGGTAATCAAGTGGTAGTGACATCTTGTATTAGACTAGACCTGATACAGAGCCTGATGGTGTGGTATTCGGTTTGGGACAATTTAAAAAGGCAAGAGACCAATTATAGGAAGAAGGCATGAAGTGCACGTGGTTCACATACCTTCAAATGAAACAAAGATTTACTACAGATGAAAGAATGAATAATATTAAAGACACAGACCCAAGGTTCTTAAAAATAATAAAATCAAAAAAAGAACACAGTGTAAGAAAAATATATAAGTCATTATTGGAATTAGATATGGAGGAAGAGCAAGTAAAACCATATATGATTAAATGGGCTCAAAATTTAGGGTATTCGATTGCCTTTTCCCAATGGGAAAAAAACGTGGATGAAAGAATAAAATACACGGTCAATTATAATTTAAAAGAAAACTGATACAAAATGTTATATAGGTGGCACTTGACCCCATTTAAATTGGCAAAAATTTATAAATTAAGAGATAACAAGTGTTGGAAATGTGGAAAAGAAGTGGGGACGTATTTTCATATTAGATGGGAATGCTGCCAGGCAAAATGGTTTTGGAATATGATACACATAGAATTTGAGAAGATGTTAGAACAGTCTATATCGAAAGACCCGGCAAGATATTTATTAAATGTAAATGAAGAGGATAGCTTGGAAAAAGA
>CM034710.1:58644962-58660314 GCA_020142125.1 Phrynosoma platyrhinos
TTCTTATATCGCTTTCTTGCCGCTTTGAGCCCCGTGTGTGATAAGGTCTTCAGTTTAGAATGAAAGGAACCACAGAATGAAGGAAGGAGGTTAAAGACATATTTATAATTGCAGTTAAACTTCTAATGGGCTGGATAATCTTTGGAGAAAAGAACCTTATGGAACAACTAAATGGAAAAAAAGCATATAGGCTTGAATTTTTTTTTTTAAAGATAGAAATTGAAGAGGCATTGTGGATGTGATCTATCTGTTCCAGTTGTTTGAAAGACATTCTGCTCTTTTTCTACAGCTATAAAATGAAAGAAAAAGTACAATTAGAAATGTGGTGTGTTCAGTACAGATGACTGATAAACATTAGGGGTTATGTTATCCAATAAAATATTGACGGCTTAGTTTGTGGATCGTTCTTCTAATTCACTTTAATTTCCATTCTTATACTCTTGGCATTTCTGTCTTCTTCCCATCCACTTTAACAGGTCCAGGACTGTGTACTCCTGTGCTTGCAACTTACTTTTTAAATTTTTGTGAGAATATCAATAATATCTAATTATTTCAGTAGCAGACAGTGTGAGGATCAGGTCCATTGCCTGACTATCTCCCATTCTTTTCTTATTACACATTTTCCCCATTTTCTTCTTTCATAACCACAACCATTTAAAAAAGAAAAGCAAAATACATCCCCCTCTCCATGATCAAGTTCTGAAAATAAAAGATAGTGAAAGCATTATGTATGTGCAATCAAAAGAGGGCAACAACAAGAAAAGTATGAAAAATTACTGATAAGTTGAAAATCCATTACAAAGAAGAATATATGTCTATACATTTTAATATTGTTAGGTCAGATAATATAGACTAGCAGTAAAGCGCAAAATGTTTGTACAATGTTCAAGCACCATGTATAAAGAAAGTCCAATGTTTGCTATCTAGCCACTGTGATAATTTTGATTTATATGCTCATGATGGGCTGGAAATCTGGTTTATTAATACCTTCCTGTGTCTGCATTCTGAAAGTGCTTACATTTAGAATAACTTCTTGCAAGGTAAACATTCTTTAGGTTAGAACAAAGAACCTCTCTGGAAACTTTCCTTCTTATGGTAAACTTTACAATTTGGTCCTGTGCATGATTATTTGGGAAAGTAAGCCTCATTGATTTCCACACAATTTACCTCCCAATATACTAGTGTAAGGCAGGAGGAAGTAATCACTGTAGAGTTTCTTTAGAGGGTCTACAGATACGACAAGAGGAAAATTGCAGAGGTGGAGTAGGTTAAGTGAGTTCTTAGTGCAGCCAAAAATGTGTGATCAGGGTACATGAGAAGTTATACATACAATGAATGTGGCCATGGCTCTCTTCCATCATTCAGAAGTGAAGTACCTGGCTTCCAAAATGTTAGAACCCCTTCTTACACATAGGAAATCTCTTCCTTATTAGTTATCTATTCTATTAAACATTTTAGTGTTAAATTTGGGGGGTTGGGGGCGGCATTAGCTCTAAATACTACTTTGCTGGGAGGGACTGTTATTCTGCCTTCATTTTGGTAATTTAATGATGGTGAGCTTCCTTAGTAAACCAAATCTAGAGTACTAGAATGCTTATCTTGTATCCAGACCTTGAACATAAAAGGCATTTTATACCAGCAATTGTTCATTTAATGAGCAATTGCTGAGTGCAGGCCGGTTAAGGGATTGAGCTATATGCACCATTATTGCGAGAAGTATTCCGAAATACCAGAAATAGGACGTAAGCTCTGATCAGGGAGACTGTGAGCACAATTACCTTCTTTTCAAATCCTTCTGTGACACTGCGGGAGGAAAAAGGACTTTGAAACTTGAAAGGAGAGAGCTTGCTTTCAACCTCAAAAGCTAGGAGGAAAGGGCTCTGAAATTTGCTCAGTATTCCCAATTCACCATTAGCCTGTTTCTTCCTTTAGCCTCAAGGCATTCTCCGCTTTTTGAAAAGATGTTAAGAAATTCAGTCACAATAGAGAGCCTAGTTTTGAACATGTTTCACTCGGTCCATTGAGGTCTGGTCTTCAGCCTTTGTGTGGGGTGAATTGAGCTGAGCAGCTAGCTGGTTGGGGAGAGGTGAATGAGCAGTCTCTACGCAAGTCACCAATTCTGGCAAAAGAAAAGATTACCCTTTGCTTAAAAAGAAGGAGAAGAGGAAGAAGAAGAAGAAGAAGAAGAAGAAGAAGAAGGAGAAATTTACAATATGCATTCCTGTACAAGCCTGCCAGTGGCAATCTGTGGAGCAGAGCTTGTGTTTAAGTCAATATGGAGCACTTTGGTTTATAGTAACTCTTGTTAAGTTTGCCTTGTAATTGAAGATGCTGTTGACCTTGCTCGAAGACCATTTGTAAAACCGTTTATTTAGCATAAACTGAAATAATAAACCCTCCTTCTCTTAGGGCCGATTGTGATAGGGTGACATTAGTTTGATTTAATGATTAGCAGCCTGACCCCTCAGCTTGAGAGAGCGGCTTGAATAGGGAGAGTTCACTACCAAGCGCACAGGAAGAATACTAATGAGCTTGTTAAATTTAGCATGGCACCAACCAATTTTAATTCCTCTAATGGGAGAAGCACTGCCTCTGAGAGAGAGGGAGGGATTGAGAGAGAGAAGAGAGACTGAGGCAAGGAGGGAGAAAAAGAGGGAGAAAGTGAGAGACAGTTAGAGAGGAATGCCCCCACATCAGTAGCTAGAGAATTTCACTCAAGACAAGAGCTTCCAGAGAGCAAGCCAAGATCCTTCTGATTGAGTTGTGAGTACCTTGTCTGTTTTTGTTTTCTAAAATAAACACACAAGTAACATATCCTCCTTAATTGCCTGCAAGACATTAACTTTAATAAAGGTAAAGCCATGCACTCTAAGATTTATTCAAATGGGCTTTGCCATAGAGCCTGAGCTTGAGAGTGGTATTTTGGAAACACTCATAACTGAAGTCCAAACTTTTTTTGGTCAGTAGTTTTTGGAAATCAGGAAGGTTTAATCTTTAAAACTGTGTTTTTGGAGGAAAAAGTTTATTGGAGGAATTAGGTTTAGCACATGAACATGGTGTTTGTGTGGATGTAGTTTCGTTTTAAGTGGAGTAAACAAAATGAATAGCTATGGAACTATGTTCGGGTAAAGAACTCTGGTGATTAGATACTCTGCAAGTAAAATCTCCTGAAATTAATTTTGTCTGCATGATTTTGTTTAGCTCACATACATTTCATACTTTACTGAGAAGAATGTAGACCATCTGTACACTGGCGTACTTCCATGTTTAATCCCTAAGAAGATAGTTCAAATTGTCTGGAAGTAACATTCTCTTAACTCTCCACCCTCATGTTCAATGTTTGTGTGTGTTTGTATAGAATAGTTTGCACATGCTCAAAGGCACTCTTTTTTCCATTCAACCTGCAAAAAATGTTCTTCAGATGTGTGATATGGGATCTATGATCCATGGCATTAAATACAGCTGCCAAGATTGTGTGCTGTGTCAGTTTAACCCCTGCAAACTGAGAAAGAGTACATGTGGAATGATGGAATTAGTGGAATTAGTGTATGCCTGTATTTCACTCACTATTCTTTTTTACCATAGAGTAAAGCTGGAGGAATATATAATATTATAAAGCATCAGGTAGTTAATTGAGATAAAACAACAACAATATATGCTAATCCAGCTCTGACTTTCAGGTGCCATTTGGCCTACTACAACAACTTCTTCTTTATGAGGGTGGGGATAGATTTTTGATAGCAAAATAGGTGACATCTTAAACACAGGCAAGCTGTAACAGTTTCACAATTTTGGCTTTAAAATGGGATTGGCAGATGCTCCTGGAGAAGTGGCTTGTTTGCTTACATTTTTGCTATAGGTTTCCACTTGTTGCCATGGTGGACAGTCTGTTTCTGTCAATAATTTGGCCTGGCGCAGCTTGTCTGCCTTGACTCTTAAATTTTATTGAACAATTCAGCTGAAACAGAACAAGATTAGACAGCTTTCACCTTTTGGCTCACTGAAGTGGTTTTACTGCGGTTATAAGAGCTGGCGGAATTACTGCAAGAAAAGTTTTTCCTCTCCCTGTATAGAATGTGTGATTTTAAACCACTTAGCTATTTGTATTCTGGAGTGCGTGTACTGTCAAGTTTTTTCATCTGCGCTCTTTAAAAAAGAAACACTGAAGTGTAGAGTGTGAAGTAAACTCTTAACAAATGGTCTGTCCCTTGGAATTTCTCATTAGTACAAAAATGCCATTGTACACAAAAAGAAGGGAGAGGGAAGGGTATGGGTTTGGCTGGCAACTGTCTGTGCTTCACCAATAAGTGGTGTTACTTTCATTAGAAAGAAGTATATTAGAGGTTCTCCTGCTCCCTTTGTATTCTGTCCATATCTTTGTTAAAATCAATTATGCTTTTCTTTAAAAGATTTTAAAAGTTTCAAGCTTCATGAAGACTGCACATCTACAAGACCATCTTTTGGTTAAGTCATTAGAGTGTAACTCACTATATTTATACTTGGAGGGACAGAGCAAAAAATATTAAGCCCTCAGACACTTGTTGCCACTTTGCATTTTATGCTGGCACACTTTAATGTACTGTAAACTTTTAGTGCATCTTTAAACCAAGTTAAACCAGATTATTTGAAAATAAATTTTACTTTCAAAAGCTTAACTGAAGCCTCTTTGAAATTAAACTGATTGCTGGAATAGAGTTGGTGTTAGATTGCAGCTTGTCGGGTAGAATGAAATCACTGCCAAAGTAAGATCCAGTAAATTACATTGTTAAGCAAATAGAGTAGCTCTTACATGTTATATCTAAAAACTAGGTATTTCTAGCACCTGTAAATTAAACTCACTGATCTTAATACAATATTGAGCCCAAACTTTTTTGATTAAGGGGGCTGGAACCTTCTGAACATAATATGGACCTCTTTCTGTAAGAAATAAGAGGATAACTTGGTATCCTAGAAGAGAATATAATTAAAAAGTAAAAGTGCTAGGTGTTTTGTTTCTTCAGATTCTATTATTTTAGATAAATGGATAAATGATTATAATAGTAAATTTTACAAAACTATTTTAATTTCAAAGTAATTAGAATACCCAGTTAAGCATGTAATAGTTCCTTTGTTTCTAAAACTAAGAGGGAAAAAACCCCTAAATTTTATTTTTACTAGCTTTCCAAAGTGTCAAAAACTTAAGAGTTTTGAGATCTATGTATTGAAGGAGAATCAAGCCTAATTTTTTTTTCAGTCTATTTCCATAACTGTAATGGAATTAAAAAAAAAAAGCATTTGTGTTTCTATAATACTAAGGTTACAACCATTTCAAGTCCATGACAATATTTGATGGAATCCGTTTAGTCTTTTTGTGGGCTTTAATTACTGCTGCATGAAGGAAATTTTGAATAAATCTAAAGGCTTATGTTATAACACTGAAATAAAAGCAGAATTAGTCTCATGTAAAAATTATTTTCTGATTTCCTTTGTAGTAGACAAGTAAAGTATGTAAAATGTCAAGTTTTGTTCTTATCCCTGCTTTTTTGTTTGTTTGTTAGCATTATTAAGATTTTGTAATCAATGTGCACAAATAGCTTCATATTTTCTCCCACTATCAAAAGTTTTTTTAAAAGATACAAGTTGCATTTTCTGCATATAACATTTCATGCTTAAATATCCTTGGCCATTTAGTTTTGTTTCATCAATATTGCTGAACCATTTTTCTTCTTAATAGGTTTTCTTCAATCTTCTGAAAACAAGACTTTACCTTTGTTAGGGTTGCCATTACAGATAACTTTAAAATAACCTATAGGCCATCTTAGGTCAATCCTTCATATTTTTTTAAAAAACAGACAATTAAGACCACTTTCAGCTTGCATAGCAGAGATCATTCCAAGAAGTGTCATGTACACTGATGGTTCTATATAAATAAATGATGACAATAATAGTAAAAACAATAGACTATTTATTTATTTAGGAACTACAGCCAATCACAGCTTTCTGGTGAGTGTACATGATTTGACAGAACATGCTTGTTTTACATTTTAGGCATTTAATTCCAACCTGTTAGGCACATTTCCAAAAATGTAATTTATTATCTGCTCCTTCTTAAAGGAAAGCCCAGGGATTGTTTTGAAATATACAGAGTCATATTTGATAAAATCAGCAAGACACTTTAAAAAGTAGTTTCTGCATCAGATGCTTTCATCAGTCAGGACAATATTCTACAGAGATGTAGGGATGATGCCTAACTGCTTGTTTCCTTTAGTATTTAGTAGTACTACAGGAGGAAGGGAAGCAGAACTGCAATTGGAGTTCAGAAATAGACTGCTTCTTTCTGATGGGGGAGTAATGTTTGGTTATCACAGGCTTCTCTGTTTAAATGTTTGCATGCTTTAAATATACCACTTTCTCATTGGGTTTCAGCTAGGATGCCTCCCCACTCCTACATAGTTCACAGTGGTTCACAGCCATTCTCCAGTGAACATGATGGGCAATGCTGATGACATCCTTTTGGCTGTCAATATACATAATGCCACAAAACAATTTAGGAATAGATTAGGTGAGAAACTACAGTGTTTACTGCATTCATCTTATTTGTACAAAAATGCAGGTGTCTCAGAGATCCTTTATTGATATGGTTTTGATCTCTATATTATCAGCAGGAACAAATAGGATTTAAAACTTTATTATCCAAGTTAAAAGGATTCTTCTTCTTCTTCTGTTAAAAAAAATCACCTCATGTGTGTATCATGAATTTCTTGAAAGAGTGAAAAACTCTTAAGATAGTTATGATTTTTTACATTCCAAATTAGCAAATGTTCTCCTGTTGAAAAATCATTTTTAAAGAAGCTCAAATGAACTTCTGGCTGAGATACATGAACTTTAAACATTGTATTAATATTATATAATAGGAGAAGATTCTAATAAACAAACCAGCCACTGTGACATTTAAGTTTATGTCATTCCTGTGAAATGTATCACACGTCTCAAAATCTGGATAGTTGCCCCTTCCTTAGCACAATTTGTCCTTCCTTTGGGTTGTCTTAACACAATATGGAAGAAACCTTTCAGTGTGTCATAGTACAATGGTTAAAATGTTAAAAGTTAAAGTTAAGCAGAACTGGGCATTCAGATGTTTGTTCTTCAGACTACGTGTGTATGCCCACAGAATGATAATAACATTTTTAAATGGTTCTGGTTTTTGTATTTGTCTGCACCCATATAGTACAGCAGGTGGCTTCACATATGCTTAGCATAAGTACAGAAAGCTCCAGATTTATTAAGCATCCCTCATTCCTTAATGATTGTAACTAATATCTCCCTTTAATATCAATGAGCTTTCTTTTTCCAGTAGTGTATCTCTGGGGGTACAGAATAGTGTACTGCTCATCACAAAGCACCACTGGGTGGCTAGGCTTGATTTAGTTTCTTATAGCAGGGTTCATCTTCTGCGATTTGTGACAAATTGTTTTTCCCCTCCCAGTCAAGCAACCAAAAATGCCTTAGCCTTCTTGTCCTAGTGGAAAGAAATAGCAAGCTTTTGTCCATTCCTGTACGATTAATGGCCTCTGGTAAATGCACCCGTGAATGAGGTGAACATGATCTACTGCACAACAGCCACTCACACCAAATGGCTTAGGTTCTCTGCTCCTCCTTTAGTTTGTTTCCAGGAACATCTTTCATAACCACACATGTACCTGCTCCTTTAAACTTGCCTTATGCTATAAGATAGAGAAAACTTTGAAAGAAAACTTTGATTATTTGGTACAGCTGAGTTAAAAGTTTCTTTTCTGCCTCTCTCCCCTCCCAAATCTCTCTCTCTCCTTTCTTTTTCCTTCCTAGAGGATGAAAGTCCTGGACAGACCTATCACAGAGAGAGAAGAAACGCAATCACAATGCAACCACAGGGTGGGCAAGGCCTCAGTAAAATCAGTGAAGAGCCTTCGACATCTAGTGAGGAAAGGGCCTCATTAATCAAGAAGGAGATCCATGGATCTATATCTCACCTTCCTGAGCCTTCAGTACCTTACCGTGGGACAGTCTTTGCCATGGATCCCAGAAATGGTTATATGGATCCTCCTTATCGTAAGTATTTAATGCAAATTGATTTTTGGAAGGTAGAAGGAGAAGGCAAGCTGTCGTCTTCCATTATATCTTAATTTTACTTTGAGAAGGGCTTTATTTCTAACAAGGTTTTAAAATGTTCTCCTGTGGGACTGGGCAGAGAAGGGTGTGTGTGAAAAGAAGTACACTGTTACATTATGCCATTAAAATTAACAAATGACACAGCACCCAAAAAGTTCTTTTGAATAAGTCCCACTGTAAGGAGTGGAGTTTGCCCACTATTCTGTTGAGCAATTCTTGCAAATTTCCAAGTGTGACTGGAGGAGTTCCACACTGCCTCTGCAAAGAAGGATATGCTAACTGTTGCTAATTGTAATTTGTTACTAATGGAGTAGCAGGTTTGGGCTGGGAGGGAGGGACTGGAATGGAATGGAACAGATTTTATGTAAAAGAACAGTCTGATTAGTTCTTCTCTCACAACATTACAAAAGTATTCTTTGTATAGAATGTTTTTATGAACAATAGTTTCTCCAAAGGCTGAAATAAAAGTGAAAAGGCATGATCATTAATATAGGAGTGTAGTAAGCAAGAGTGGAAAGAACATGAATAGGTTTTAAGTTTGGAATTCTTGATCATAAATTAATAAAGAATAAACAATGCTTAGATACAGATGTACAAAATAATTCCTCCACTGGGGATGGGGTGGTAATTTAAAGCAATTTTTCTCCATCTGCTTCAGATTTTAAAAAGAGGAAATCATTTAGCTGTGTAGTAATGAAGCACATCTTGAGGTGTCAGTCTGAGTCTTTTGATTATAGATTTATCATCTAGTGGGGTTTATGCGTGTGCATTTAACCTTTCAGTCTCTGATGCCAGGTGACAGAGTGAGATCCATGATGAAGGGCCAGTCTGGGTCTTGTGTCTCCCTCATTTTTCCTCTCACTGTCCCTCCCCCCACCTGAATTCATTCAGAAATCTTAGTATTTGGAGGCAAAAGGTCATTAGCCAGATGACTGATTAGTGAGGACAGCTGATTAGTGCTTTTTTTTTTTGGTAAAGAAAGTGGTAGGGATAAAAGCTAATTTCATCCCTTCATTAGTTGGGTTAGCAGCAAAGGAGAATGTTCACTCATCAGGGTGCAGATCAAAGTGTGTCTTATGCAGGAACGTTAAATCTCACTCAAACAGAACAGAGTCTTTTAAAAATGAAATCTGATAGTGAAAGTTTGTATCTGGTACTCGGAAACGTAGATAGAGTAAGAAGAAGGACATTCACTTACATTGGTCTTCATGGGGGGATTTTAGTGCTACTGAGGCTTTCACATGCTAACTCTTGATTATGCTCTGAGTGCCCATTAGATTTGGGTACAAACCAAAACAGTTGTCATCATGCTAGTGATTTTCTGTTTGCTCTTCTACAGATCTCCCACACTAAACTTCTTCAAATTGTTTAAATTTTTCTATTTGCCTTAAAAAAGTGTGTTGTATGACTCACTGTGAAAAAATGAATTAAGAACAAAATACCAGAAACCCCTAATATGCTATTATTTATGTACAACTATGTAACTTTGCTAGATCATAATCATAATCTGCAGTCCTGAGCCTGTTATGCAAGTAGCATTAATTGCATGTCATTGAACTAACTTGAACTAAACTGAAGTTACTTCTAAGAAAGTATGGAAATGACAAAACTTCACCCAAGAGGGTACTACAATTCTAAAACAGGTGAATCCCAGAATTTCCATTGCTGCAGATTCTGTGAATCCTTTTCAGCTTTTCAGAGCCTAACTACTTTGGTTATTTTCAGTGAGACTCTTGCAGATGACCCAAGAATTGTGTCCAACATTATCTATGTCTAAATATGACTGCAAAACCTTGCAGAGATTATTTCCCCAAAATACTGCAGATTTCTGAATAGCAATAAAACACAGATATAATTTAAATTTACTGAAGACATGACATGTGCTGTTTTGATTCCTTCACTTGTTGCTGCATTTGCTCCCAAATCTGTTCCCTGTCGATAGATAAAGTGTAAATTCTTGAACTTATACATGACAGTCTGTGTGCATGGAAAGCACTCCTCTTTGCAAGCTTCCTTTTGCCTTGGCATCTTATTTCATAGTTTTGAGACCAGGTGTCTGCTCCCATTGTTCAGCCTTCAGCTTCCTTTTTGGTCATAGATCACTGCTATGTTAATGTTGCACGCAGAGGGACTGTCACATAGGTCAAGAAAACTTCAAATAGTACAGTGAGCTATTTGCTCACTCCACATCCTGTATAAATCACTCCCAGTTATCTGATCAGTTTATATATTTACTTTTCCAGAATAACCACAACTATTTATTGTGGCTGGTATATCAACACATGTATTAGTTTCATCTTCACTGTTTGCTGTCATAAATCTAAAAATTAGATAGAAGAACTAATTTAGGAGAACCCTCATGACATTCAGAAAACATCCTATGTCTTCAGCATAAATGTATGTTATGAACAGATTAATCCACTCAAGAGAATTGTAGAGCACTTTTCTTACAGTATATTAAATCCCACAAACAAACACACTCGATCATTTTCCTCTTTACCTATAATCGGCTTTCAGACAGGAGGACAACTAAATGACAGAGTGTCTGATTAAGTTAACAAGAAAAAAGAAAGGCAGGTTAAATTACTTTTATATTTAGATATATGAACATTCATTTTTACACACTGAAGAACTCCTTTACATATGGTGGCTATATTCTCTCCTGTTAGACTAATTGATCTTTGTGGTCACTTCTAGCTCTGTAATTGTATGATTCTATGTTGGTTACTTTGCAGTTTGGATGTCTGTGAAGAATTTTTCCAGTTTGGTTGGGCTTCATAGTGAGTTCACAAATCATGCAAGGAATCATGTGTGACTTGAAAATATGCCCAGAGGTCATCTACACAGGAAGAATTATACTGCATGTGTATAATTGCAGAGAGAAATGTTCATGGAGCATAAAGGTGTACTTTTATCAAAACAGTAGTTACAGTAAACCTGAAGCCCTTAGATAGCTCCTATAAAGTGTTCTGAATTCTGCAGTCACATGATATCCCTCCTGTAGGTACAGTTAGAGCATGAACCAGAGAACTTGTCCCTTTTTCATATTTTAGCAGTTTGGGTGAGCAAATGGACCAAAAAGGCTGCATTTTTATTGCAGTTTGGTATGTAAATCCTTTATTCCCTGCAGCTGGAAAATGTGGCATTTCAGAATGTGTGCTTTATGTTTCTTTATAGATCCGGTTTTACTTGAAAAAGAAGGCAATCTTCCCATAAAGAGGGGAGAAAAAAAGAAAATCTAATTTCCCTTCCCTTCCCTGTCCTTTCTGGAAACAACAGTAGTTAGAAATGGTTTGACTTCTTTCCATTTATATATGTAGGGATGTGGCTGTTTATGTATGATGCCTTTTTTGTGTGGTTGGTTGCTGTTTACCCAAGAAGACTGATAGACCTCTGGGCAAATTTTCAAGTCACACATGATTCCTTGCATGATTTGTGAACTCACTATGAAGCCCAACCAAACTGGCAAAATTCTTCACAGACATCCAAACTGCAAAGTAACCAACATAGAATCATACAATTTAAGGGTCTATCTATTTAAGGGAGAATCCTTTGTTGAAGCAAATAGCTGAAACCCATCACAGGGTTGTGTTTTGAGGGGATGTGATTTTGGGGTAGGAATAGCTCAGAATTCCATTGAGTCAGCTGTTAAGCCATTGTTGACTAGTTCAAGACTAGTTCTCCTTGTCACTTCAGACTGTAGGAGGGGACTGGAAAGATTGAATGTTTTAACATACAAATGTATGCCCTGTACATACAAAAGTGAACAACAGTGAGAATCTAGCCTAACCCCCAATGATATGCTGTTTTTTATGCATAGAGATCTTTTCTGAATTGATGTATGTGTATAAGATAGGGAGGAGGAGGTGTTCAGTTGTGTAAACTGCTATCTGCAGACTAAAGTAGTATTGCCAAAGATGCAGGATTACTACTTCAGTGAGAACAAATACATGGGCAGGGCAGGCCAACACTGCAATGTATCCCCGTGCTCTAAACACAGTGCTCTATTCAGGACTCTGGGAGTCTTGGAAAAGAAACATATAGGTAGAGCATAACTTGGAGAAGAATGTGAGTACTGACCAGGCTGGCTGGATGATTATTGTTAATTTCATCCTTCTTATTTTTCACTATAATTTCTGTGCTTGTGTAATTCATACTGAGATCAAGTTGTTCTTGACTTATGGCAATCCTAAGGAGATACTATCATAGAGTTTTCTTGGTGAATTTCTTCAGAGGGAATTTGCCACTACCATTCTTTGAGGTTGAGAGAATGTGACTTACCCAAGGTCATCCAGTGGGTTTTTATGCTCAAGCTGGGAATTAAAACCTGAGCTCCAGAGTCATAGTCCAAAGCTCAGACCACTAACCACTATACCGCGCTGTCTCTTACTTGGTATATTTTCCCCACTTTTCTATAAAAATAATACACAATGTAGTTTCCTGCAAAACAGTACAATATATAGTACAGGTTGCGTCTCCCTTATCTAAAATCTTGTTGTGACCAGAAGCGTTCTGAATTTTGGATTTTTTCAGATTTTGCAATATTTGCATGGGCATAATACGATACCTTGGAGATGGAACCCAAGTCTAAACATTAAATTCATGTATGTTTTGTATACACCTTATAACCATAACGTGAAGGAAATTTTATACGTAATAATTTATATAATTTTGTGTATGAAACAAAGTTTGCATACATTGAACCATCAGAAAGCAAAGGTGTCATTACCTTAGTCACTTATGTGGAGTATTTCAGATTTTGGAATTCAGGATAAGGGATACTCAACCCGTATAACAAAGCAATAGAATTACATACTCATTAAAAATAATAATAAAAAATATGCAGTGATATTGAATCACAGCTCCAAACATCAGAAAATAGATCACTATAAAGCTAGTTGAGTTAAGCACTATTTTACTGTCTGTCAAATGGTGGGAAGAGAGCCAGTCTGGTAGAACTCCACCAGAGGTTATTGGGTCACTGCCAAAAATGTGCCTATCTTTGTAATGTAATTCCTGAATAAGATAGAGAACAGGATTTGGAATTGTGTTGCATTGCTTGGTATCACTGCTGTACATGTATTTGAGGAAGAATATTCATCATTATTATTTTTGTGGCCAAAATATTATTTTCCTGACACTTGGGAAACCCAGTCGAGAAGAGTGGTGATCATTTTTTCATATTTTGGTATGTTTTTGAAGGCAAAGATTGTAGTGTAAAATTTGGAGAATTGTGGAATCAGAAGGAAAGCTGTTCGTATGTGCACAGTAATTCAGACTATGTGAATTACATTGATTGATTTCAAAATGTGAGCTGAATGAAATTTTTAAGGATCTCTGCTGTTGGACATTTGGAAGTTTTGATACTTTGGGTTTGAAAATTATTTCAAGAACTTTGGTTGGTTCAGAGGCTTAACACAAACATGCTTTTTCAAACTTTCTTCTGTGAATAAAAAATGCTGCATGTTTTTCTTTAAAAATGTTGCCCCACTTTTTATTGTAAAGAGTGCTCCCTCGATCCCTGCCCATCTTGACTGGTTGTCCAGGAGGGTGATGCATTGATGGCCTTTCTTAAGATGGTCATTAATGCATCCCTTAGGGAGGGAATTGTTCCATCATGTCTAAAAGAAGCGGTTGTTAGACCACTCTTGAAGAAACCCTCCCTGGACCCCCTGGACCTGAAAAGTTATAGACCAGTCTCCCATCTACCCTTTTTGAGCAAGGTGATCGAGCGAGCCGTCGTCCTCCAACTCCAAGTGATCTTGGATGAAACTGATTTTCTGGATCCATTTCAAACTGGTTTCAGACCTGGATATGGGGTAGAGACTGCCATGGTCTCTCTGGTACATGACCTGCGCCTGAGCACCGACAGGGCGAGAGTGACCCAGTTAATGCTTTTGGACCTCTCAGCAGCTTTTGATATGATAGATCATGACATCCTATCAGAGCGCCTGAGAGAGTTAAGAATTGGAGGCATGATACTTCAGTGGTTCGATTCCTTCCTCTCAGGCAGGTTCCAGAGGGTGTCACTCGGGGACTACTATTCCTCTAAAATGGAGCTAAACTGTGGCATTCTTGTCCCCGATGTTGTTTAACATCTGTATGAAGCCACTGGGAGAGATCATCAGGAGACGTGGGGTGGGGTGTTATCAGTACGCTGATGACACCCAAATATATTTCTCCATGTCTCGGTCAGCTGCTATGACGGCAGCTCTCCCCTCAGTCAGTGTCTTGAAGCGGTAATGGACTGGATGAGGAAAAACCGACTCAAGCTGAATCCAGACAAAATGGAGGTACTTACGATAGGGGGCCCCAAACCAGAGATTGGTTTGCGACTGCCAGTTCTGGATGGGGTTACGCTCTCTGTTAAGGAATGTGTCTGCAGTCTGGGGGCACTCCTGGACTCGTTCCTTCACATCACAGATCAGGTGAATGCGACAGTCAGGAGCGCCTGTTATCAGCTTTGGCTGATACGCCAGCTGCGCCCTTTCCTGGAAGTAAGGGACCTAGAAAAAGTAGTACATGCACTGGTAACCTCACAACTCGACTTCTGCAATGCACTTTACATGGGGCTACCCTTATACCTAACTCGGAAACTGCAACTAGTACAAAACATGGCAGCCAGGCTGATCACCAGAACACCAAGGAGTGATCACATTACACCGATTTTAAGATCCCTCCACTGGCTGCCTGTTGGTTTCCGAGCACAGTATAAGGTGTTGGTGATGACCTTTAAAGCCCTACATGGCCTGGGTCCAACTTACCTTAAGTATAGCCTGCTTCCATATAATCTGCTCCGTGCCCTCAGGTCCTCTGGGAGAAAGCTGCTTCATCCGATGAAAACTAGGTTGGTGGCAACCTCCCAGAGGACATTCTCCGCCACCGTTCCCAGACTCTGGAATGCCTTGCCGGAAGAGATCCATCAGATAAACAACTTAGAGGGCTTTAAAAAAGCCATCAAGACGAATCTCTTCCGGCAGGCCTATCCAGAATAAATTATCTGTCCTGATGCCCCCCCCCGGTCAGACACGTTTGCTTACTTGTGCCTCGCCCCAGAGTGTTTATTGTTCAATTTGGTTTTAAATTGTTTATCGTTTAATTAGTTTAAGATTTGTATTTAATATATTTTTAATGGGGGGTTTAATTGTATCAGTTTTTATTGTTTTGCAGGGGATGTTTTATGTACTTGATCAGGGGTAGGCAACCTAAGGCCCGGGGGGGGGGG